>CM044555.2:30063058-30408058 GCA_024416835.2 Perccottus glenii | reverse complement strand
TGGGACAATACAATATGTTATAAAATAGGTAAGAGTGCTTAGAAAAAAAACAAAAATAAAACAACTCCTACCCTACCTTCTATGAAAGTACAAAACTTCTTGGTGATGGCCCCAAAGTTTTCATCTCCTGATATGGCAGGGTCCTCCAGAACCTTCTTCTCCACATACACCAGCATGTTCTTCTCCTGAGACAAAGGGACAGTATGCATAATGACAAAGAATTATTATCTTCTCTTACCTAACAACATTTTTTAAAGACCATTTATACAGCTGTGTGTGTGCGCATCACAGCAGGTATATTTTGGCCTGTGGTTCACATGATGCAACCCCAGAGACTAAAAGTCTGTGTGAGTATGCTGTGACATTAACCCAACCCGTGTAACTTTTATTCAGCAGAGGGCACAGACCCCGCTTTGTGCAACTGGGCTGTCGAGCCGCGACCAGCACAATATCTGTTTATTTGAGACTATCCAAGTGGCAAGTTTGGAAGAACGAACATGTCCTCTAAACAAGTAGGTCATTTTAGCTAGCTCCTCAAAATCTTGTGGAACAACAATTCAAAATCCACTTTTAGTGTTACGTACTTTTAGTGTTTTATGTGTTTTTTGTGACACGTGGGACAGAGCTTGTACCTCGGTCAGAAAGACGCAGAGCTCTTTGAAAGGCTGCAGCAGACTTGCGTCCTGGATCTTTTTGATCACAAGGACACTTTTTGGCTGCTTGTTCCATGTTAGTCTCTGGCTGGCTGGGTCCTGGATGTGCCTGGAAATACACAGCCATAGAGATTATCATTTCATGACAGACAGTGTGTTTACATGCACTTGAGTATCCCGGTTATGAGGCATATCCCGGTTATGACGATATTCGAGATATGGCGTTTGCATGCATACAGAGAAACCTGGTTATTAATACCCCCCCAAAAACAGAATACTTAAAAAACGTAATCATATCCAGGACACTCAGGTGCATGTAAACGCACTCAGTGTTTGTTGTTCTACGTTAAGTGACAGGAGGTAACTCACCAGAGACCTGACTCTGACCATGGCACACTTGTACACATTCATGTGAGACAGACAGTTGAGTTAGTAGTAATGATCATTTTGGAGAAATGGGGTGAACTCAGTTCTTAGATTAGTTCAGATCTTAATCAACTTTAAATTTAAGCCCCTTTTCAAGAACTTTAGGTTTATTTTTTAAGTTTGTACCTACAACTATTGTAGGAACAATATAACTTTTAGATGAGAAATGTCAATGAACAAGAATATACTAAACTAAATCAGGATATTTTTGATATATCTGAGTCAGGAATGGATACAGACTCAGATATATCAAAACTATTATAAAATGTTTTCACACATGCCAGCACACAACCATAACCATGCCAACATATGCAATACAAATAAGATAGAACACAATAAAAAGGAGCACTTTTGCTATGTTACTCTTACAAAGTGACACTTTAGTCTGTTAAAACTAATCAGTTATTGAAATAATCATCAAGTTCTGGACAATATTGAGCACATTAAGATAATTTGTCACCTATTTGTAGTTTTTGGCTATTTGGCTATTCTGTTTCTAATGCTATTTGCAAAAATGCATCTCTTGCAATGCAGCAGGCTTTAAGCTAATACAAACATTTTTCAAAGAGCTCAATAATCAATACACAACATCAATGTCATATATATATATATATAAAAATATAAAAAAACTGAAGATAAAGTGTTTGTTACTTCATAATAAGGCCATTTGAAGCTGTTTTTTCAGTCTGTAAAATATTTGAAACCTGGGAATATAGATCCCATTTCATCAAGTCAAACTTCAGTAAATATGACTAAAGGCAGATGAACTTTGTGAATGAATGAGTGCAGATCATCAGTTATAGATGAGAAGATAAAGAGGCGCAGGTGGAGGGATTACTTCATCCGATATGTCACACTCATTACACTGCCTCAGCTTGTGTAAAACTTTAGAACTGGACCTGTTCAGTTCGGTGGGACGACCAGCGGGCTGGTGCAGGCAGACGTGTCCTGCAGGAGGCTTAGAGCTGGGACAGTCTCATTTAAAACATCTTTCTCCACAATTTAAACTAAATGCTTAGAAATAAGATGTAAAAATAATGAGCAGCATAATATGACTCAATGTAACAAAATGTGTTTAATAACAGATATTAACATTTGCATGATATTATTTAGGAAGACTTTTGGGACTGGTTATGTAAACTAAAGTAACTAAATTCACAAATGCTCCACAAACAATTTGAAATTGGTAATTCATTCAAAATGTATTCACGAGCAAAACGGATTAAGTTATAAGTTATATATTGTATGCTACTTTATTCCTCAAACATTTGGACATGGTACTATACCTGATATATAGATGTACACCGTGTGCACAATTATTAGGCAAGTTGTATTTTTGAGGATTAATTTTGTTACGACAGTGCTTTTGGTCAATCCAAAATGTTAACAAACCCTCAAACCTGAACATTTAGGTAGTAAAAGTGAAGTTTTCGCTTTCTTAAGAGAATATCTACATGTACATTATTATTAGGCAACTATGAGTGTGCAGAATTATTATGCAACTAAATGAAAAACAAAGATTTTCCCATTTGTTTATTTTTAACTGTTGAAGTGAGAATAATAAACTCAAAATTTACAAATAAACATTTCTTAAATAAATAAAAAAACACAATGACAGATATAGCCACCCTTCTTTTCGATAACAGTCACAAGCCTTCCATTCACGGAGTCTGTCAGTTTCTTGATCTGGTCAGAATCAACTTTTTGTGCAGCCGCAACCACAGCCTCCCAGACACTGTTCAGAGAGGTGTACTGTTTACCTTCACTGTAAATGTCCTGCTTAAGAAGGGCCCAAAAGTTCTCAATAGGGTTTAAGTCAGGTGAAGAAGGAGGTCATGTCATTCGTTTTTCATCTTTAAGGCCTTTACTGACCAGCCACACAGTGAAGAACTTTGATGCATGTGATGGAGCGTTGTCTTGCATAAAAATCAAAGTCTTCTTGAAAGATGCAGACTTTGTCCTGTACCACTGCTTGAAGAAAGTGTCTTCTAAAAGTTAGCAGTAGGTCTGAAAGTTGATTTTGAGTCCATTTTCAACCTATAAAAGGTCCAACTAGCTCATCTTTAATAATACCTGCCCATACCAGTACCACACCTCCACCTTGCTGGTGTATGAGTCGAAGTGGAGCTCTGTGTCTGTTACTGATCCAACCACGGGCCCATCCATCTGGTCCGTCAAGAGTCACTTTCATCTCATCAGTCCACAAAACCTTTGAAAAATATGTCTTCAGATATTTCTTGGCCCATTCTTGACGTTCTTGTGTGTCTCACTTAGAGGTGGTTGGGTTCCAGCCTTTCTTAGCTGAAACCCAACCACCTCTGGTTGAGTTTCAGCTAAGAAAGGCTGGAACTGAACACCTCGTACTTCTTGACACTCCAGGTAGGTTGTAGTTGTGACGTTTGATTCTTTGCAAATCTTTGGCGGTTAATTTGCGTCTTTTCTTCTCTACACGTTTCCTGCGACCCTGTTGACTATTTGCTACAAAACGTTTGATGGTTCTGTGATCACGCCCCAATATCTTAAATATTTAAAGAGTGCTGCATCCCTGTGAAAGACTCTTAAATCTCTTTTTTGGCCCATTTTTCCTGAGAAGAATCTGCCTAATAATTATGCACACCTTGATATAGGGTGTTGATATAGGCCACACCCTCCCTCGTTACACAAATACACATCACCTGATATGCAGTAAATACTATAAGGATTCAAGTTTATACAGCTTTGAGTTGGAAATTATGGATAAAATGATACTGTCAAAATAATCACTTGCCTAATAATTGTGCACACAGTGTATGTCTAAAATCCTTCTGTGGTGTCATTTGTCGTTCTGTACAGGTTTAGCTAAACCTAATCCTAAACCTCTAGTGACTGTTATTCATTCATTCATTTTCTACCGCTTAGTCCCGTTAGGGGTCACGGGTGACTCTGCCTTTAGCAATTACCAATTCCCTTGCCTCAAAAAACTAAATTATTCGGATACACAGTGAAGTTGTATACAATTTTTCAGCAGGACCTGGGCTAACATAAAATAGGTATAAAGAGGGCCATAAAGAATAAAGACAAATTAAACAGATTAATTATTAATTAATTAATGTATTGTGGAAACTACTGCCAATGAGTACACATCAAATCTTGCTTGTGATTTGGAACTGGACACGTATAAACTGTTGACAAAGCACTTGGAACATGGTGCTTAGCTGAGCTAATATAAAGAAAGAAATTTTTATGGACAAAAATAGTATTTTGCCATTGCTAAAACTTCACAACCAAATTCCAGGCTACAAAAACAAGCTGATAGGTCTAGGCGTGTTGATAAATTCTTGTTTGGATGCTGTTGCTGTCGTTGCTGCCAGAGAGTACAGAAGGTTAAGTCTACGTGACCACACAGAGTTTAGAAACTCGAACACTGTGTTGACATTGTAAAGCATGTCCTGTTCCTGTCACAGCTTCAGTGAGCAGTTGGTGTCTTCACAATACACTACAGTACTTTTATTAGCATCACTATGAGAGATGAGTGTCATGGGGCCACCTCACAGCGTGTCCTTCAGAGCCATTCATCACACCACACATGTTTTTGCTTTTCTTCAAGATGACCTGGATGACTAACTTCCACAGACCAGTCATTGTTTCCAAAATTATTATGACTTCATCACAAAATTGGTATCATGATACAAGTCTGTGCACTGCTAGCTCAAAATGAAAAATGAAAAAAATAAATAAATAAAAGTAGAATACGGAGTTGGAAAGTGCTCCTACCATTTCCAGCCTTTGTTCTGAGAATGGTCCACAGGGACATCATGTAGCACACACTGTTGGTACCTCATGCCTGTATGCATGTAGTGTGACAGCCGGGCCGTCAGCTGATCAGACTCACTCTTCAGTCCCAAGACACTAGAACTCACACACAGACTCATCCTTACACTGTTGAGTCCTGCCTGTGTCAGCTGTGAGAGGTGTCCATTCACTCACTGCTGCAGAGAACTGTCTGCTGGAGCTTCCTGGGCCCTCTACTCCTCATTTAAAGCTCTCACTCGTCTTAAGCGTGACATAATCTTAATCTCCACCCGCTCCTGAACCGCCCCCGGCTCTCACAAATGCTTTCCTGTCAAGTTCCACCAAAACAACAGCGACTCAGCTGCCGAACCAGTAAATCCACTGCTGACAGGTATTGCTTAAAACATTTCGCTCGACAAAACAGTTGCTTTTATTGTGCTTTATAAAAGAGCAGGAAAAAAATTTAATATGTTTTCAGGAATGACTGGAAGGAATAGGGAAGTCCTGGGTCCGTTAGACATTGTTGGGAAGAGAGCAGGATAAATGAGGATTTACATAAAAGCATATATTACATTAGGTTTTTGATTTCAGTTTGAGCTAACATGTCTTTCAGGTCAAACAATAACAGAGTGACACTTGGGTGTGAGCAGTATTAGTATGGATTATCGAGTGGAGACATGTTGCCCATGAACAAAGCCAGTGGAAAAATATCCGATAATGGGTTCACTTTCAAAATAACAAATTTAATTTAGTTTAGAAAGGCCAAAAAAAAAAATTCATGTCTTTTTATTTTATTTTTCAATTTTGACAATTTAAATCTTTTTTTTAACCTAACCTAAAAAGTTATTTTAAATTATTTGTTCATTCCTTATTTTTCTGCTCAGTGGCAACAAATAATAATAATAATAATAATAATAATAATAATAGGTATAGCTGCAGGGAGCATTATTCACAGTGAAAACAAAGGATACTAATGTAGTTTTAGCCCTCTCTGTCACATAGACATGGTCTATTAGAAGTTTTTTTGTTAAATTTCTTTTAGCGATATGGTTATTTTTGACATCACCCCAATGAAAAACTTGATTTATCATAAAAGCACAAGAACCAAAAGGTTTACCAGATGACATGAATGTGATGTGTACTGTTAATCTTAACTTCAGTTTCAAACTAAATATGCATTAGGCATTACAGAGGCAAAAATGAGAGTGGTTTTAAAAACCCTGTGGAAACCCTGTTTATAACCTTGTACACAGAAGACTGAGCCAGCTGATTGTCCTGAGACAGAAGTGAGAGGGACTTACATGACCGCCTGAGGGTTCTGGAGAATGCAGGCCTTAGGACCGAAGGTGGTCACAGGACTGGGTCCATGAAGAGACTGAGTCCTCCTAAACACCCACAGGACAAAGACAGATGAAGAGTGACAATAAACATTAAACATAAAAAAGTTGCATCCATCTCTCTTACTGCATACTGCTGGAGAATGACTGGGCTTGTCAAAGCTGCCTCTGACTTTCCTTCTTATGTGAATTTGATCAAACCCTTTCACTTTTACATCTATAAAAAAGCAGAAGTGATGCTGAAGTGACACACTTGCAACTTTTCTTGGTTTCATCATCAAATTAGTAATTCTGTCACTCTCCCATCAGTACCAGCAGGGGGAGAGCAGCATAAAAACTTCAGTGGAGAAAGGCACTGAGAACACTATGAGGATATTCAAAAATAGCAGAAATATATGAATTTAGTTTTATGCAGCATAACACGTGGCAGGGAATGACTTTTGGTAGGTTTATTCATGGTATCTGCAGGTTTCTAAGATTTAGATTTAAGACTTTTTAAGATCTTTTTAATACCATCTAAACTTAAATTTAAGACCAATTTCATAGCAGCAAATCTGCGGACAGCGAACCAAACCACTAATTACAATCGTTAACAAACATTGTTTTTTGACATACTGAAAGAGTCAAAGAACAATAACTTGCAAAATAGTCTTTATACGGACTTATCATTAGGTAGAACATTGACAGTCTACTAAAATTTCAAACAAATATTGCGCAGCAGTAACAAGTGGCACTGTACGCCAATAACCTGAACATTGGGTTTTTACTGTAGAGATCTCAGTTCTTTGCCTTTTGTATCCAACTCTCTCTCAATTTGGTGTAATTTGTTAGGTTTTTTTGTACTGCATGTGGATCCCTAAAACCTTTATTCCCATTGTTTTGAGTTTTAAAACTTTCTTGCACAATATGTCGGGGAGACCGGTCTTTCCAAGCAGTCGCCCCCAGACTCTGGAACGCCCTGCCCCTGTCACTGCGAGTGGACGTTTCTGTTGACTCTTTTAAAAATCAGCTGAAGAAACTTTTATTTAAACAAGCTTTTAGTTGATTGGGCTTTTATGTTTTTACTATTTTGTGGTTTTAATTTTTATTTATCATAGTTTTATTGTTCTTTTATTAAAATTGCACTTTATAAAGCAGTGATTTATATCTGTGAAAGTTGCTATATAAATAAAATTTACTTACATACTTACAAATAAAAATAAATGTTCTTTATCATTTTTAAGACCTTTGAAACATGGATTTAAGACATTTTACAATTTTTTTCATTATGGAATTTAATACCTTTTAAGACTTTTTAAGGATCCGCGGATACCCTGTTTATTTAATATTGCTCAAGAACAAATGTAGTGGTCAAAATCATTTATATGGGTGATGAATAGGTGAGGTCCCCATATTGTCCCCTGTGGAACTTCAAATTTGATGGATTTCCTTTCAGAGTGCATATTCACGTATCCTGCATAAATGTAACATGTGCAGTACCCTTGACACCAGAGTGTTGCATTTTACCAAAGACAATTTCAAAAAAGAAATTGTTGATATTGCAACAATGATTTGACAATGAAAATGTAATGTGCAACCTTACTTGTGGCTCTCAATATAAAACACATTATAATAACCATTTGTTGGGCAACAGTGTAACTAAAAATCCTTTTTCTGTATAGTGTTACGCATATACGTAATAAGATATTAAGTTTGCTCACAGTCAGTGTGGTTACCTTATTCTGATTAAGCTCATAGCTCGATTAAGCCTTCGCAGCTGGAGTTCACACCCGAAAAAGAACTGAAGTACTGTGTCCCCACATGCTGATGCTGCATTTATGTGTCCTTAAATGTCACAGCATTAAGCATTTGTCAAAAAGATAAAAGAAACGTTAAACCTGACTTGTTTGTAGCGTTGAATCCTTATATATTTGTTCAGTAATCAGGTTATTAAGGTCCAACTGTCCTGGACACATTCCTGCACGGCCTGTCCGTCCTGGGAGTGGATCCCTCCTTCTGTGGTTCTCCCTGAGGTTTCTCTTTTTTGGAGTTTTTCCTTACCCTGATGGAGGGTCTAAGGACATGGGATGTTGTCTAGTGCAGTCTGTTAAGCCCTTTGAGGCGGCTGTTGTTGTGATATTGGGGTATACAAAAATAAATGTCTTGTCTTGTCAATTGCAGACCTGCCAGCCCGGGAAATTATTATTTTTTTGAGTACGACACCGGTGTTGCACCCATTAGCTTTGCAAACAGCCATTTTCCCAATCTTGACCATAACAGGGCTGTACCTGGTGAATGTGCGGTTATTATTATTTCCTGAATTTGAATGAAAACCCTGCATATTAGGTCTTTACCATATACAGTTGTGCTCATATTGCATTAATGAATTAGTGATTGTTTGGCAATTTCTTAGAGAATATCGATAAAACAAAAACTTTTCTTTCACTCATAGTTTATGGTTGGGTGAAGCCATTTATTGTCAAACTATTTTGTTTACTCTTTTTTAAATCATAATGACATCTGAAACTACCCAAATGACACTGATCAAAAGTTACCCTGGTGATTTTGGCCTGATAACATGCACACAAGTTGACACAAACAGGTTTGAATGGCTACTAAAGGTAACCATCCTCACCTGTGATCTGTTTGCTTGTAGTTAAGTAAGTAAGTAAGTAATTAAGTTTTATTTATATAGCACCTTTCACAGATATAGATCACAAAGTGCTTTACAACGTGCTTACCACTCACCCCATTCACACCTGGGGCAGACAGAGATGGCGGCTGCCACACAAACGGCGCTCAACCTTCTCCGACCACCACCAAACACACCTCTACAGTCACACACATTCATACACCAGTGCTACGGACACTGGAGGCAAGGTGGGTTAAGTGTCTTGCCCAAGGACACAACGACAGTATGAACTGTGGGGCGAGCGGGAATCGAACCTACTACCTTCCGGTTGAAGGAAGGCCGCTCTACCACTGAGCTACTGCCGCCCTCAAGTTAGTCTGTGTGTATAAAAGGTCAGTGAGTTTCTGGGCTCCTGACAGACCCTTGCATCTTTCATCCAGTGCTGCACTGACGTTTATGTTTTCTACCGATACATCGACATGGCCGATGAGTATGCTGGCCATGCAAGAACTGGGATGTTTTCAGCTTCTTACCGATCCTTGCAGCATGGGACCGTATCATGCTGCCACATGAGGTGATGGTCATGGATGAATGGCACAACAATGTGCCTCAGGATTTTGTCATGGTATCTCTGTGCATTCAAAATGCCATCAATAAAATGCACTTGTGTTTGTTGCCCATAACATACACCTGCCCATATCATAACCCCATCACCACAATGGGCCACTCAATCCACAACGTTGACATCAGCAATCCGCTTACCCACACAACACCATACGCTGTCTGCCATCTGCTCTGTACAGTGAAAACCATCCGTAACGAGAACACCTCTCCAAAGTGCCAGACGCCATTGAATGTGAAGACCCCGATGAGGACAACCAGTAAGCAGATGCAGCTTTCCTGAGACAGTTTCTGACAGTTTGTCCAGAAATATTTTGGTTAGGCAAACCGATTGTTGCAGCAGCTGTCCGGGTGGCTTGTCTCAGAGGATCTTGGAGGTGAAGATGCTGGAAGGGGAGGTCCTGGGCTGGTGTGGTTACACATGGTCAGCGGTTGTGAGGCCGGTTGGCTGTACTGCCAAATTCTCTGAGACGCCTTTGGAGACGGCTTATGGTAGAGAAATAAACATCTAATTCAAGGGCAACAGTTCTGGTGAACATTCCTGCAGTCAGCATGCCAACTGCACGCTCCCTCAAAACCTGCGACATCTGTGGCAGTGTGCTGTGTGATAAAACTGCACATTTTAGAGTGGCCTTTTATTGTGGCCAGCCTAAGGCCCACCTGTGCAATGATCACGCTCTCTAATCAGAGTCTTGATATGCCACACCTGTGAGAAGTGCTCACTAACAAAGATTTGGACAGATTTGTGAAACCTATTTGAGAGAAATAGGCCTTTTGTGTACATAGAAAAAGTGTTGGATTTTTTAGTTCAGCCCATGAAAAATGGGATGTTGCGTTAAAATTACAGATTAAAATTAGCTGTTAAGCTATAGTCTGGTACAAGCATCCCTGCTTCGGCTTAATGTACATTGTACGCTGTCCTAAAAAATAATAATAATAATAAATTAAATAAAATTTCACAAAAAAAAAGTTAAAAAGTGTTAAAAAGTAATGTAAAATCTGGTGTAATAAGGGAAAGCAGCACTTGACAAATTTTTCTGAAAAGAGGTGAGCTGAGCTCCACTCCAAAACTGAGCTAACATACTTTAAATTGTTAGCTAATATCAATAGCTAATATCAATAGCAAAGGGAAAAGGGGAGACACCACTAATCCTTCATAGACTGTTTCTCTGATCAAGTCAGTCTGGATTTTCATTATGCAAATTAACCTCACGCTAAACGCCTGGGTCATTCATTATAAATGCACAGCTTTAAAAGAGACTTAAGTCAATATATGTTTGATTTTAAAGACAGAATATTTCCTTGTCTACCCAAATCTGCATTAGGGTCTGTCTCTAGGAAAAGTATAATATAAATGATGGACATTTCATTCCACCAGTATAAAAAATAAAAAATAAATAAAAGGCTACAGCTGACAGTAGCACTGTAACATTGAGTTTAGTCGCTTAACATATAAACCCTATAGCCTCTTCAGTTTCAGACAAAACCACAGGAGCAGCAGGTCCTCCATCATGTCCAGATAAAGGGTCTGAGACAAAGTGAGTTTATGTAGACAGTTAAATAGGCTAAAGAAACAATTGATTTGAAAAACACAGTAAGTCATTGTAAGTTAGTTACGCTTTCAGCAGATTAAGCTACCCCTTTACATTTAGCCATTTAGAATTCTGTCTGTCCTTGTAGCAGAGAAGGAAATAGAAGATGAAAAAGAGGCTGATATAAGTGAAGATAGGAAAGTTGAAGAATGCTTTATAGTAGTGAAAATGAAATGAGTAAATCGGTGTTATCTACCAGTCAGTGCAAGCTATAAACCAACAGGATAATAAAGTTAAAATAGTGTTAAAAGCTAGACTTTAAAAACTTACAGGGACAAATTTAAAATTGATATTGCTTAAGGTTACATATATATACAGAACATGTTATAAACAACCAACATGGTTTGTATGTAGGGCCCAGAATGGCTGGACAGAATGGGGCAAATTGGCCACCTGAGGGCTTCTGGTTCTATCACTGCTCAGCCCTCCCAATCCTCTTAGCAGTCTGCCTCGCTCACCATCTGCAGCTTACAGCATGGATAAAGTTTAACTAAGCACTCTTATTAACACTCGACCAACAATGTGATAGAAACTGACAGAAATTATTGCTCAGAATACAGATTAAAGTCTCCAAAACCTGGTATGCAAATATTAATCAGCAAAATGTACTAAGGTTACCCTCTTTGTAACTTCTCTTCATTTTCTAGGACAAATGTTATTCAATGCACCAAAGACTCTTAGTGTCTAAGAGTCTTTTAGTCTAAAACGTCTAGAATTGTTGAACAGAAACTTCCTCCAGCTCAACAGCAGTAAAACCCCTCATCAGATCCGCTCTTCTCCCATATCCCAGCTCACCTTTGACGGCCAGGTCATTACTCTGTCACACTCAGTCACAAACCTTGGAGTTTGGGTTGAACCCCAGCTGACCACATAAAACATCTGTGCAAGACCTCCTTCCACCCCCTTTGTAGAACCTCCAAACCCTATACAGATGCAGAGAAACCTGTCCATGCCTTTATCTCCTAAAGGCTGGACTACTGCAACAGACTCTTTATTGGGATTTCAGGCAAGAACATCCAGAAGCTGCAATACATTCAAAACAGCACTGCCAGAGTACTAATGAGAGTCCATAAACACATAACCCCCATTCTACACTCACTGCAGTAGCTTCATGTCTCATCCCGGACTGACTACAAAATCTTTTTGCTTATATGTACAACTTATCACTCTGCATTCCTTCACCCGTACACTCGGATCATCCAGATCACAGGCAGCCTGCTTCTTCAGGTCCCCACCACCAAGCTCCACTCGGACCTCATGGGGGACCAAGCTTTCTGGAACCCCCTTCCTTTGAGCTGAGAGCAGTACAGAGCCTGGACCCTTTTAAAGCAGAACTGAAGACCTATTTTTAAAAAAAAAAGACCTTTATGTGTTGACAGTATTTAGTATTCTGTAGTTTTATTTGTTTCTCATATTGATATTGATTCTCATATCATCCGCTTTCCCCATGTTCCCATATTTGTCCCATAGGCCTTTAGTTAGTGTGATGTTAAAAGCTGCTCATCCTCTCATTTTATTTAAAAACGTTGTCTTAACATGGATAAACCTCACTGTATTTATGAAGAAAAGTTCTCCTCTGCCTGCTCTTCTCTCTGATAAGCTTTGATCAAACAATTCCCTCCCACACCGCCTCGGATTTAACCATTAACTCTTACTCAAACACTGCTTGTACAACATTAGAATGCCCCTATGTGATTTTCTAAAAGCTTTGGGGCCAAATCTTATGGTGAAAACAGGGAAGCTGGTTGTATTTGTGGAGCTCATTTCAACATGTGTGACTGTCCACTTCTCCATTTCCCGGTCAGTAATGAGGACATCACAAAGGCCGACATTTCATTTCCTTTTGAGAAAATACCTCAGATTGTTGTTTTGCAAAAATGGTGGCCTTGCAACACCTGGAATTACTCAAATGTTGGGCTGATGCAACGAGTTATGTCATAACAACTCTGTGTGACAACAACAACTTCAACAAATGGTAAACGGCTTGCATTTATATAGCGCTTTTTTGTACCTTTTCCATTCAGCCCTTTACACACATTCACACCTGGGACAGACAGAGAGGGGGGCTGCCATACACACAGCGCTCACAGCCTTCTCAGACCACCACCAAACTCCAAACTTGTTCTTTTATGTAATAGACATTAACTTTTTGCCTCAAAATCTTTGTTCAAACAGAGTCTTAATATTATTCATTCATTCACTTTCGCTTAGCTTTGGGCCTTAGTCACAGTTAGTCACAGAGTTGCCAGTTGACGGTGGGAGGAAGCTGGAGTATCCGGAGAGAACCCACCGTGACACTGGGAGGGCATGCAGAGTCCTCACAGAAAGGCTGTAGTTGGCAAAGGATGTTCGAGTGCCGGGGTTTGAACTCACAACCTTCTTGCTGTGAGGCAGGAGCGCTAACCACTCTGGTCTTAATCAATCTTACTGGTTTAGACCTGGTTCAATCCTACATTTAGACCAGGTCTTTAATATTGATTTGGACAAGTGGAAGTTTGTCCAGATATTTCTTTACGTTTTTAAAATCAAATTGAATGAATGAAAAAAATGTCCTCGTCAAAGAGCATCACATATTGTTATCTTAATATTCTAAACAGTTATTGCAAGCTTCTCTAATACTGTGCAGCCCTACTGATCATTATCACTTTTGTTGAATAGGGCACAATTTACTAGGAATTAAAAACGAAATTTCTAAATTATAATGGACTGTGACGTCTCCCAGATTGGCACCACTTATGGTCTATCTAACGTCTAGTGACCATCGCAGCTCACTACTTTTACTATTGTGGGAAACTTTTGAGTGCAGTACATTTTGGTCACAAGACATTTGGACACCACTACGAAATGGCATAATCACTATAATGATTAGTGTGTTGATTTGGACATAACCAGAGAGAAAAGGGCAATGTGTGACGCTTTGTGCTCAATAAATAAATAAATAAATACCAGAAGCATTTTAAATGTACTAAACTAAAACTCATCACTGTCAGTCCATATTAGATTAATCCCCATCTTTTTAAGTAAAAGTGTGCAGCCTAATTTGCATCTTTGCATATAGGGGCCTGGCTGGGTGAACACACAGCTGTGGCAACCAAGATTCAGGCAAATACTATCACACTCATTTCTATATATTGTGCAATAGGTCAATAAATCGACCTATGTAATATATATATATATATATATATATATATATTTTTTTTTCTATTATTGTACAGTTTAGAATCTAAGCCATGTTGCTGGGCTGACTTATACAGTAGCACACTACCCCTCGAGTTTGTAGTTTACAGAGTGATTATTCTCTTGCGTTTCCACTTAATTATACTGGCATTAAAACAGACAGCATCAACTCCCAACTCAACTTTATGATGCAGACTAATTTACCATGATTCCTAGTCCATAAGTCTTTATGAATAAGAAATGGGCACACTACAAAAACAAACAATATTCAGAAAGCTCTAAATAAAGGGCTGTTCTGCTGTCCCACCCACTTGTACTCAGAGGAGCAGGCTGCAGACGAGGTGCTCAGGCTGCGGGTCTTCCTGGTCCTCCGCGTCAGGTTACGGCCGGACACGTCACCTCCGTCACATGTAGAGCAGCTGTACAGGGGGGCCTCCACCCGCAACTCCTCTCCTCCGTCCATCTCACTCCACCAGGTTGACCGGGACAGGCTGCAGTCAGGACAAAATGGTTAACACAGAGTCAGAGGGACTGGGAGACCTTGGCCAGACACAGACCAGGACCGAACATTATAAGAAAGACTTTAACATTTACTAAATGTGTTCTAGTATCCCAACTTTTCATATACGTATTCATTTACTCACAACAGTGGTGTCGCAGGTGAAATTTGAGCTAGAGTTGACTCTACAGTACACATATCTATGTTTCTTAGCTCAGTGGGTTATCTTTGGTGTCTTTGTTGTTGTGACAGATTTTATTGAAGGTAGGTTACTTTGAGGTAAATGAGCTACTCTCCATTACTGCTTTGGCTAACAACAAATGCAGCCTTCACTAGAAAAAGTAACAGAAAGTGAGCCAAAACGCCTGGGTCACATACTGCTTCTAACCTTATACCTTTCTACAGTTGCTTCACTTACAGTAGTAACCTGATCACCTGGGTTAAGCCTGTCGTTAGCTTTCTGCATTGCCACACAATACGAACATTGTTACACAGCTACATTGGGCTATACATAACAAGCTAGTCATTTAACTATTGAGGCTCTTCAAATGGTAATATTTTGGTTGTATTTTGTACACTGGCACAGATTGCGTTTACATCACACACACTCACACAACATAAGCTACTGTTTAGCTTGTCAGCTAGTTAGCTAAGCTAAGAGTTCATTTACCAAGTAGCTTGAATTATAAATATCATGCGACCCTAATAATACCGTTACCAGGTTGGGCAAATAGCTGGGCGCTGCAAACAGCCGTCTAATCAAAGTCAGCACATTATTTCGTTGTTACAGCCTAATTACACGACACTATCAAAGTGTTAATTCACCAGAGAGCTGTCAACAGTCAGCCCATCGTTTCCTGATACTCACCGACCAATCACAGACCGCGAAATGTCTTGCTGCGAAACTATGCAAAATACTTTATTCAATATCAAACTAAATTATTAATTTTAGTCCATTAAAAACTATTAAAGCGTATAATGAGTTTTTTTGTTTTATTTTGTTAAAGGGAATATAAAAAATAAATATAATGGTTAAAACTAGCCTGGTATACCAGACTGTTTTCCTTTAAAAGGACAGTGTGGTCCCTCTCTCTCAGCGAATCCCTTCATCTGCGAGTTTGCGGACGGACCAATCACAAGCCGTTTGTCTGCAGCAGGGAGTGGTTAGCCACGTCATACACAAGTAACGCAGCTCGCGCGGCTAGTATAAAAACATTCAACATGGCGGACGCTGCTACCGAGAGGCAGTTTATTTCTGCTTCTGCCTGTGTTTTGAATAACCAGCAAAGTATAAAAAACGACTCTGGTGTCCGCTCCACTGCTGGCCACTAACGAGGCATCCTTGTTGACAACCGGCTGAGTGGTGTCGCCTTTTTTGCGTCACATCCGGCGTTTCTCTAATTGGTTAACATTCATTTTGGAAACTCCGCCCTTGAAATTGAATGCAAGCAACAGGGAACCAGACTAACTTCTAACTTCTTTGTACAGAATAGAAAAGAGTCGCGGCTGGCCAGGCTAGGTTAAAACGCGACACGCCTTCCTGTGAGACAAAACCTCGCTCTCACACCGACATGAAGGCCTACTTTATTATAACTCTTTCTATTCTTCATATAGTCAGAAATCTCAAATATCTCGAGATCTTTAAATCACAGAAACCTATGTTATGAATACTTATTTTAATAATTGGGTTAATGAAGCCTAGCCAGCTATAGTATCTTAATTCTTTATGAAATGTTGAATTTATTAATTTAATTGTTAGTTGGTCAGTTTATTCAAAAAATGTGGCAAGCCAACTCTTTAGACCTTAAATGACTGGAAAAGAAATGACCCAATGAAATGAAAATGAAATGTCTCGATTTGGATCCTTGTACACCCATCTCCTGCAGAGGGCGACAAAGACCAACACCAAGTTAAACTACATCTCGCTGAGAAAACCATTGGAAATAATGCTTTCAGTTTAAAGGATTCATATTCATTTGATGCTTAAGTCTATAGGATGCACTGTATAAAAACAAAAATAAATGTAGAGCCCAACGAAGTTAACAGTGGATAAGAAAGTGTTTATTTGACTTGAACATAATTACAAGGAAACCAAACAGTCTGCAACATTCTAGCTTCAGTGGGAGCCACTCTAAGTGAATCACACTCAACACAGTAGGTCATCTCAAACTGCTTTTTATTACATCTTAAATAACAGTACATTTTAATATAGTTTCTATCTTGCATCCAGCTTTCGGTTGTACACTGACTGACTTTAAAATTAAATACAAAAAGGTGAAAAGGGAAGAGTGGGGTGCAGAGCTCTACAGTTATTGGATGGGAAATAGAAAAGGAAATTTAATTTTAATATTTTTATTTTATTTTTTACCAACTGCAGGCCTAATGCACAATTACAGCACATTTTTTGTACAGAATGTCGCAGAGGAAAACAGAATGGGGGGAAAAGAACGGCTAAAGAAAGAGCGTCTGTTTACAAGGAGAAGGGAACAGAAAATTCTGCCATTCAGATGCTGCATTTTTTTATACTTTTTTTTTTAATTAAAAGGAGAAAAAAACTGTTAAATGGTTTTCATTCTAAGTGATTTTACTTGCTACAGAAGGAATGAAAACTGATTTGTTCCATTTGAGATCGTGTATGTTCAGGTGGATGGATATATGCAGCTTTGTATACAATTGAACATTTACTCATTTGTGGAATCCCTCCCAAGAATGGACCAAGTAACCGTTAATGTTGCAGGGTTTGCTTCTCAAGTGCATAGCTTGCCATTTTAGTTGAATCATGTATGCACAGAGGAGCAAAGAATAAACAAAGAAAAACTAAATAAAAAAGAAAAAATATAAATACCATTGTATTTATGATATATTCAACAGGTTATTTTCTTAAAGAAAAACATCAAAGGACTTAATTCCATATGCACCTTTTTAAGCAATTCTACAGCATGCGATTCTAATCCATGGCAGACAACCAAAATCTTTTTTTTTTGTTTTTAACTTAAAAAGTTTCAGTATCATTATTTTCAAACATTGATTTATACAACATGTCATTCACAGAGTAGTAACTGCATTTCCAAGCACGGAATGGGCACCTCTGTTAGAGAGTCCGGATCAGAACCGGGCTGAAGTGGAGGTACACACTATCCCACCAAATCACATGACCGTCCCAACCACGGCCAAAAGGAACAAGAGGGAAATGAACTCAAGTCAACAGAAAGATCTAAGGGGTCATCTTCACTGTCGCTCCACAAAAGGTGTAGGAATCATTCAAATGGGTTTTTTTTTTTGTGTTTTTTTGTTTTAAAAACGAGCATTCATTATCATAAACAGCATGTGCTTGGTTAGTTCATTTATTTCTTTAGACATTATTCTATATATGCAAAGTTAAATTTTTGTGCAAACAAAGATTTGTGGACTACACTGAAAAAAGAAAGGGTAAAGAAAGTATCATGGGACTAAATATACAGCAGGGCCAGAAGCGGCTGAGGACTCCCTGTTGAATTCTCTCGCTTTGTTCCTCACTTGGGTAAAGCTGGATCAAAAATGACGTGATCTGGATCTTTCATACTTTAATTCTTAAAAACATTATTCTCTAAAATCTGTAAAGACTAGGAATAAAACAAAGCTTTGATCCTTGTTTTAAACATTATATGACAGTCACTCACTTCTCTTCATTAAAAGAATCATGAAAACAAAAGTAACATGACCAAACCCTAGACAGCGCCAGGCGGTGCTCAGGTGCACCCCACTCACACGGCGGGGCGGGATGAGGACAGGACGAGTTTGCCGAGTGGTGGAGGCAGCAGCAATGACAGGGGGTTGGGTTTACAATAATACCAGACCATGGTCATGGGAGGAATGCAATATTTATTCCTCCCACACGTTTGGAAACCTCCAAATTCCTTATGCTTTTTTTCCTTTTGGAGCTATGTGAGTGACAGACAATTGTGCTCTTTTAAATGAGGAGGAGAGAGAGAATTTGCCCTTGATAGTTTTTGGGGTGTCTGGAGTCAATATGATGGTGTTTGGAAAAGATTGGATATGCAATAATAAAATTAAACATGGTGATGTTGGAATGGTCTTCCACTCAACTTTGGAGTCCGGACGCCATCTAGAACAGAAAAGTAATAAAATACATGTAGGATTGGTCAGTTGTCTGTTACTAAATTATGACAAGCAGAGTTTATGACATTAAAGGAAAACCTTCTAGCTTGCTTTTCAACAGTACAGCTTTTGCTTTGTGAATCAAAAAACAGCATTTATTACACTGCATTAAACAAGCAGACTTCTCTTTCTGGACACAGCTCAGTGGACACTTACCTTTAGACTCTAGTTCCAAATCTTGAGGAAGCTGTCCCAAGACCCTGTTGCCACTGCCATGCCGTCGTCAGTCACGCCCAAGCAGCTGACCCTGTTGTCATGGCCCGCCAGGACACCTGCGGCACAGAGACGGCACATGCTAAACCTCACACTAAAAATGAAGGTGAGAGTTTACAACACCACTAAAGGCTAGCCGAGAGACATAGTCCCTCCAGCATGTCCTAGGTCTTCCCCGGGGTCTCCTCCCAGTGGGACAGGCGTCCAGGAGGTATCTGAAACAGATGCCCAAGCCACCTGAGCTGGCTCCTCTCGATGTGGAGGAGCAGCGGTTCTACTCTAAGCTCCTCCCCCTATCTCTAAGGAAACTCATTTCGGCCGCCTGTATCTGGGATCTTGTTCTTTCGGTCATGACCCAAAGTTCATGATCATAGATGAGAGTAGGTATGTAGATCGACCAGTAAATCTAGAGCTTTGTCTTGCAGGTCAGTCCCTTCACCACGGCAGACCGGTACATCTGATCTGCCTGTCAACCACACGCTCCCTCCTTCCCTCACTCGTGAACAAGACCCTAAGATACTTGAACTCCTTGGAAGTGCTGATCCTCATCCAAGCCGCTTTGCACACGACTGCAAACCGTCATAGTTCAGCAGAAGGTCCTGGCTTGATGGACCCAACAGGACAACATCATTTGCAAAAAGCAGAGACGAGGATCCTGTGGTCCCCAAACCGGGCTCCCACCGGCTGCTGGCTGCGCCTAGAAATTCTGTTCAGGACCGATGATAAAAGAGAAGCCCTGTCCAACATGCACCAGGAATAGGTCTGACCTACTGCCGGCAAAGAGCCAAGCTTCTGCTCCGGTTGTACAGGGACCGGACAGCCCTTATCAAAGGGCTTTGGACCCCATACTCCCAGAGCACCCTCCACAGGGCGCCGCAAGGGACACAGTCGATTGCCTTCTCCAGATCCACAAAGCACATGTGGCCTGGTTGGGCAAACTCTCCTTAACCTTCCAGCACCTTGTAGAGGGTATATAGAGCTGATCCAGTGTTCCACAACCGGGACGAAAACCGCATTGTTTTTTTCTTGAATCCGAGGTTCAACTATTGTCCAAATTCTCCTCTCCAGTACCCTGGCATACACTTTCCCAGAAAGGCTGAGGAGTGTGTTCCCCTGTAGTTGGAATACACCCTCCGATCCCCCTTCTTCAGCCTATTACAATGTGAATAAAAAAAAAAACTTATTGGAATAGCCAAGTAATTACTTTTCCCTTTTAATAATTACTTTGACACAGCTTGGCCATTTCTCTCCATTTCCTGGCACCAGTATCATATCATTTAATCTGCTTCAAGCGTGTGTATTAGATGTGAGCCTTCTGACCCGGTGTCATAAATAAGTGTGTGAGTGTGTATATACAGTAAGGTCCAGAAATGTTGGGACATCAACACAATTCTAATCTTTTTGGCTCTATACACCACCACAATGGATTTGAAATGAAACAAACAAGATGTGCTTTAACTGTAGACTTTTAGCTTTAATTTGAGGGTATTTACATCCAAATCAGGCGAACAGTGTAGGAATTACAACAGTTTTTATATGTGCCTCCCACTTTTTAAGGGACCAAAAGTAATGGGACAATTGGCTGCACAGCTGTTCCATGGCCAGGTGTGTGTTATTCCCTCATTATCCCATTTATAAAGGAGCCGATAAAAGGTTTGAATGTTCATTTCAAATGTGCTATTTTCATTTGGAAGCTGTTGCCGTCATCTCTCAATATGAGATCCAAAGAGCTGTCACTATCAGTGAAGCAAGCAATCATTAGGCTGAAAAAACAAAACAAACCCATCAAAAAGAAAGCAAAAACTTTAGATGTACTCAAATCAACTGTTTAGAACATCCTTATAAAGAAAGAAAGCACTGGTGAGCTCAACAACACCAAAAGACCCGGAAGACCATGGAAAACAACTGTGATGGATGACTGAAGAATTCTTTCCCTGGTGAAGAAAACACCCTTCACAAGAGTTGACCAGATCTAGAACACTCTCCAGGAGGTAGGTGTATGTGTGTCAAAGTCAACAATCAAGAGAAGACTTCAGAGTAAATACAGAGGGTTCACCACAAGATGTAAACTATTGGTGAGCCTCAAAAACAGGAAGGCCAGATTAGAGTTTGCCAAACAACATCTAAAAAGCCTTCCCAGTTCTGGAACAACATCCTATGGACCGATGAGACCAAGATCAACTTGTACCAGAGTGATGGGAAGAGAAGAGTCTGGAGAAGGAAAGGAACTGCTCATGATTCAAAGCATAGCACCTCATTAGGCAAGGCAAGGCAATTTTATTTATATAGCACAATTCATACACTGGGTGACTCAAAGTGCTGTTATGCAATGGCCAAGTCAATCACTTGACTTGAATCTGATTGAGCATGCATTTCACTTGCTGAAGACAAGACTGAAAGGAAAATGCCCCAAGAAACAAGCAGGAACTGAAGACAGTTGCAGTAGAGGCCTGGCAGAGCATCACCAGGGATGAAACCCAGCGTCTGGTGATGTCTATGTGTTCCAGACTTCAGGCTGTAGTTGACTGCAAAGGATTTGGAACCAAGTATTAGAAAGTGAATGTTTGATTTATGATTGTTATTCTCTCCCATTACCTTTGGTCCCTTAAAAAGTGGGAGGCACATATACAAACTGTTGCAATTCCTACACCGTTCACCTGATTTGGATGTAAATACCCTAAAATTAAAGCTAAAAGTCTGCAGTTAAAGCTCATCTTGTTTTTTTTATTTCATTTCAAATCCATTGTGGTGGTGTATAGAGCCAAAAATATTAGAACTGTGTCGATGTCCCAATATTTACGAACGTGACTGTGGTGTGATTGTCTGGATTTTATATACAGAGGGGCTGCCACCCTGACATATAGAGCCTGCTGTTCACATCTTTGTTCCACTTGAAGTCATCTGCAGAATAAGTGGGTAACATTCAGAAATGTATGGATTTTTGATTACTCTGAAACTACTGCGTGGTTCTGGTCCTCAGTTTGCTGTGATCGGTGACTAAAACCTGGGTCAGGCAATAAAAAATAAAAAATAAAAAAAAGTGTTAGTGTAAATAGTTATTGTGGATTCTGGAAGACACCAGGGGGCAGTGTCTTTACATAATGTGCCATAATGAATAAACTGTCTCCCCTTTGAGCTCCAGACTCCGGCCTCTGTCTGGTCGTTACCTGCACGGTCGGCCTTTAAAGTGTCCCAGACGTTGCAGTTGAAGTCATCGTACCCGGCCAGCAGCAGGCGGCCGCTCTTGGAAAACGCCACCGAGGTGATGCCACAGATTATGTTGTCATGCGAGTAAACCATAAGCTCCTGGTCGGCACGTAGATCGAACAGCCGGCAGGTAGCGTCGTCCGAACCGGTGGCAAAGGCGTTGCCGTTGGGGAAGAACTGGGACAAAAAAAACACAACAGATATGTTAGATATGTCATATCTATCCAAAAGGGACAGCCTCTGATCATGGGGTAGAATATTAATATTTTGTACATTGGAGTTCAAATAATCTAAAAATGGTGTTTCGGGTTAAGATTATTTTAGGCAATTGTATCAAAAGAAAGAAACTTGGCCAACAGCTTTTACTCACCAACTCCAAAAAAAAAAAGTGTCAAACATGTTTTAATTTTACCTACTGAAACGTTCATGATTTGTTTTGTTTTTTCTGATTTACATTTGAGCCCTCAGATTTTTTTTTATTATTATGTGGCCAATATGAAATTAGTCTTGGAAACTAGTCTTTAATGTTAAGTGTTGCAGTCTATATCGCTCAGGAGTACTTTCAGCAAGTGTGTATGGATTGGGATGTGTCCTTACACAGATGGCGTTGATGTCGGACTCGTGGCCAGTGAAAGTCTGTCGGCACATTCCTTCTCTGATGTCCCAGAGTTTGGCCGAGGCGTCGCAGGCTCCGGACACAAAGAGCCTGGTGTCGGGGGCCAGAGAGAGGCTCATGACGTCACCGGTGTGGCCAGCAAATGTGGTGGTCTGCTGACCAGTCTCAATATCCCAAAGGGCACTGCAGGTGCACACATGCAAGCAAAACCGTCAAAACCATTGCTAGGGAGGATTACTCTGAAGGGTACTGATATGGACTACATGACCATGGTTTACAGCGAGGGGTAAGGGTTGGATCTGTATGGCACAGTGGTTGGTTCAGGTGATCCTTAAAGAGGATTGTGTTTCCACTATAAATGGGGAACCCCACCCCTTTTGTGAGTGAAAACTTATCTGTCCTGACCCGACCCATGCCACACCACTCCAGTGGAGGTCAGGTATAAGATGCTGTGGCTCTAGAGTGTCTTTTATAAAATGTGGCTTATACAGTTATTTATAAAAAAGCGTAATGGTTGATGCAGAGTCACTTCAAACTCATCACATGGAGATTGGCTTCAGTCGGACGTTTTCGGAAAGGTTTGGATGGCTGCGCAATGAATTGTGGGATGTTGTTTAGCTCTAGGAGCTATATAGGGCACTATTTAGTGTTTATGCCATTTTGTAAGATTTGGATTAAGCTGAACACATACAGCATCCACCACTTACTAGTCCCTAATTCGGACACTACTACAAAACGGCGTAATCACAATAAAGTGCACTATATATAGCTTAGTGTGTTGAATTGGACAAGAGTGAATGTTGTGTTGGTGCACCTAAGAAAAAAAGGAACAGTTAGGCACACAATAGTGCAACCAGAACAAAAAGTAACTCATAAGCCCTGGGAGTATTTTATCTGTTCTTTAAGAGGACCACAGAAAAATATTGGTCTGTGCAATAATCAAACAAAGAAATACCTGTGTGACTACACGTGAATCAAACTGGTAAAATTATTTATCATAATGCAGTGCATTCACCAGCACTGCAGCTGGTGTAGAGGTGTAAAATGTAACTAATATGGGCAAAAATAAAGATTTTAAATAACGACAGTCTTGTTTTATGTTCCTATATGTTGTGTCATATATGTACTAATCTGTTTTCTCCTCGGAAAAAAATCAGAAAAATGTCTGTGTGCTAATGTTAGCCTCACATCGACGGATTACAGTCTCTTATTTCCACTACTTTTTATAAGTTAATGCATAAGATGAATTTTTTGTTAATATAAATTGATCTGTGGTAAAGGAACAGTCCATTTGTTTTTTTGGGCTGGTTGTGTCTTATGTCTGTGACAAGGACTGAGAAAGAGCAGCCGATACTATATACTATTCAGAACAAGACTCAAGTCAAAATACTCACAAACGCTGTATAATAATGACAAATGTACTATGGATTGTAAGATTATATTATAAACCACACAAGTGTGTGTGTGTATGTATATATATATATATATGTATATATATATATATATATATATATATATATATATATATATATATATATATATATATATATATATATATATATATATATATATATATATATATAATGTTAATGAGGCCTATGTTTGATTTTATAAACCTTTATAAATTAGATTTTTTTTATACATCTATGCCCCTACAGGTGTGTGTTCCAATTCTTAGGGAAAACCTATAACTATTGCTCTACACCTTACTGTTTCATTTGGAGGAACAAGGGGTAGGGTTAAGAGCAAGGATTATGGGTAAATTAGAGAATTGCGATTGGGCATAACTGCTTTCTGTCACAGCCAACCCCATCCAAAGTTAGTCTGGCAATAGTTCAAAGTCTTTTAGTTATATCTTTTTCTGTATATGACTCGTTACCTGTTCAACCAAAAAGGGAGAAATCTGAATGCTATCAGTGTCCAAGATGTCCTGGCGTTTTGGTGCTTTATGTTTTGTCTGTTTTTGTGTGTAAATTGTGTGTCCACGTGCTCTTACACACGTGAAGAGCTCTTAAACATCAGAACTACCACTCCTTTTTTTTTAGTTTCTGCTGCAGATTTAGTTCTTTTTTTGGCCAAAAGAGCGAGACGCCGCAGACGAGATAAATGAGCGGGGGCTTTGGTACGCTTACGGAGACGCGGCGTGCGAACGGCCTTACCTGCAATTTTTCTCTTTAACGTTCGCTCACTCAGTAACCATTCTACTCTCCATGAGAGTTTGCCTCATTCATTCTGGCCGCTGTTTACATTCCACCGAGCGCCAACGTGCAGGAGGCACAGCGCGCACTCGCAGACCAGGTACTGAGTGTGGAGCGGACCTTTCCGGACTCATTGCTTATTATTCTTGGTGATTTTAACAAGGAAAATCTGAGCCACGAACTACCGAAGTACAGACAGTTTATTAAATTCCCAACCAGAGAGCAGAACACGTTGGATCATTGTTACACTACTCTCAGCAACGCCTTTCGCACCGTGGCCCGCGCTGCCCTGGGCTCTTCAGATTACGGCATGGTTCACCTGATCCCCACATACAGACAGAGGCTGAAGCTCTCCAAACCTGTAGTGAGGAGTACCAAGAGGTGGACTAGCGAGGCAGTAGAGGAGCTACGCAAATGTTTGGACACTACTGACTGGGAGGTGTTTAGAGCTGCCACAGATAGTTTAGATGAGTACACAGACACTGTAACATCATACATTCGATACTGTGAGGACAGCATTATACCAACACGCACCAAAGTGACTTTTAATAATGACAAACTCACATTATGCACGGTTTAAAACTTCACACCCCTCCCCCACCCCAATCACTACATTGGACACTTCAGCCAGCCCCAACCTGGTCAAACAGACAAAGACTGCAGCGCATTGTACGCTCTGCAGAGAAGGTGATCGGCTGCAGGCTTCCTTCTCTCCAGGACCTGTCCGTCTCCAGGATCACAGCCGACCCTTCTCACCCTGGACATAGACTATTTGAGTCACTCCCCTCGGGCAGGAGGCTACGTCCATTCGGACCAGAACCTCCCGCCATAAGACCAGTTTCTTTCCCTCGGCCATTGGACTCTTAAACACCTGTCACTTTATTAAGCACATAATATCAAGAACTATCCATTGCACTGCAAATTTTGCACCATATCCAACAAACTGTAAATTGTGTGTACATATTCAAGTTTTAGTCTGTATATTTTTATTTATCTTGTATTTTATTTTATATTTTTATGCATGCCCTTCATGTTGCATCTTATTGCCGAAGCAAGTTTCTAGTTTGTGAATTTTGTTCACTGACAATGGCAATAAACATTTTCTGATTATGATAAACAGCAAACTGTGCAGTTCCGCCACTCACCAGGTGGTGTCTCCAGAGCTGGTGACGATCTGGTTGTCATCCAGGAAGCGACAGCAGGACAGGTAACCTGAACAAATTCAACAGAGAGATTTAGTCTGGACTGGAAAGAGTCATATCTACTTTAAAAGTCTGGATGTTCGCAGTATCTTTAACTGTTCTGAGACACTCAGACTCTTTACAGCTCTGTGCACATGTAAAGCACAAAAGGACAAAGCTGCGGGGTCTGTCCTGCTTTATAACTTGCTTTCTTTTCATTAGGCGCCCTTCGCTGGTTGAAAAGCACAAAGGACAGACCCCTCCCCACAGCGAGGGAACTAAAACGCTGACACACTTCCTGCGTCATGTGACGGTGATCAGATGAATGTTCCTTGTCCAAGAGCTCAACACTTTCATTTATGTTTGAAACTGGATGTGGTTAAAGCAGAGATTGGACCATGTGACTGCATTCTGCCCAGGGCTATGGCTGGGGTTACTCTGACACAAATAGACCTCCAGTCGGAATATTGTTGTGGTCCTGTGTGTTTCGGGCTGCTGTACAAGTATTGTTTTGGGTTAGGTTTAATGATTTTTTTTAAACGGTGAACACATGCAGATTTTATATATTTTTTGGCTTAGGCTTAAGTGGTTGAGCGGCCATGGAGATGATAAAACAGTCAAGGTGGTAGTTTAAAACCTAGTTTTATCACCTTGTATTGAGGGGCATTGCTTAATGGCCAATAGAAAATAATAAGTCTAGAACAGAAAACCTCACAGCAGTCAGTAAAATATTCAAATGGTGATCTGGTAGAAGATCAATAGAATTCAAGTAACTGAGCACTGGCATAGAGATGAAACTTATTTCTGAATAATGCATTGAATGCCAGTACTCACTCTCAATTTGTATGCATATATTTGTGTTGAGTGTTAAAAGACTAATATCTACAGACTTGTTGACAATGGGACATGAGTGGTATGGTATGGGTCAAGTAAATCCTGGTGTGAAGGATGAGAGGTACAGCTGTAAACTGCTGCAGTGAACATTAGACCGTTTCTGCTTTATTTTCAGCTTTATAAACATGATATTCATAAAGCTGTGCAGATTTTCTTCATTTTAGGCATTGTTTAAGGTCACAGGTTCTGTTTGCGTTTAATGTGAAGTAGACCATAAATGGACTGATTTAATTTACAGTGAGAGCCATACAACGCTGACTCGGTCTGAAACCAGAAAGAGCACAGTGGCTCAGTGGTAGAGCGGTTGTCCCTCAACCGGAAGGTTGGTGGTTCCATTCCCGCTCTCCCCACAGTTCATACTGTCGTGTCCTTGTCAACCAAGAAATGGAAGACGTGTCGGTGGGGTTGAGGAGATCCTCGAAGTATTTCTTCCATTGCCCAACAATGTCCCCAGTCAGCAGATTTTCACCTCCACTGTAAACAGTGTTGGAAGGGCACTGCTTCCCTATTCTGAGGCGCCGGACGGTTTGCCAGAATCTCTTCAAGGCCTACCAATAGTCCTTCCCCATGGCCTCACCAAACTCCTCCCAGTCGCGTTCCTCCCAATCACGCCCCTCCAGGTGTCACCGTCGCTGCCCCACGTGAGCACTGAAGTCTCCCAGTAGAACAACGGAGTCCTCGGTCGGAGCACTTTCCAGCACCCCTTCCAGAGACTCCAAGAAGACCGGGTACTCTGTACTGCCATTTGGCTCGTAAACACACAGTGAAAGACCTATCCCCAACCCTAAGGAAGCGACCCTCTCATTCACCGGGGTGAATTCCAACATATGGAGGCTGAGCTGGGGGCTATGAGCAAGCCCACACCAGCCCGCCGCCTCTCACCGCAGGCAACTTCAGAGTAGCAGATTCCAGCCTCTCTCAAGGAGTTGGGTTCCAGAGCCCAAGCTGTGCATGAAGGTGAGCTCAACTATCTCTAGTCGGTATCTCTCAACCACCCGCACAAGCTCAAGCTCCTTCCCACCCCAGTGAGGTGACATTCCATGTCCCTAGGGCTGAATTCCATGTCTGGGGATTGGATCACCCAGGCCCCCGCCTTTGACAGCCACTTTGCACTGAAATTAAGACTTGTTTTGTTAAAAAATAGCAATTCTGATTGATTTTTTATTTTACTTCTCTGATTATCTATTGTCCCAACAATCTTTAGCTCCACCTTTTTGGAAAGTGAAAACATATTTTTGAACCGGCACTTCTAGGACAGCTACTACACGCGTGGGTCCTTAGGTTACTATGATTACGGTCAGAGCAGCGGGAAATTTCAACATGTTTAGCGTAGCCTGATAATGAGTTAGAAACGACTAAAATGTAAAAGTTGAGCCTTGGCAAAACATAATGAAGATTCACTGGCGTTATGGACGGAGAGGGAACGTTTATTTAAATCAGAAAATACAGCTCCTCAGCTCCGTGTCAGTGTCAAAGCTAAACAACAGCCCTTTATCCTCTTGTCCCAGCTGCTTTGATAATCAGAGAATGAATCCAGAACTGAACCTGGACTAGACAGTTTTCATGTCAGGATTAAAAAGACTCTAGCTCAGAGGGAAGCGAGGACGTCTAATGTGTTGAGTTGTATATTTGTCTGTCAACTTCTTTACTCTGTCGTAGGTTAAGTATTGACTCGTTTGTCGCATATTTGACCTCATTTACAAACAACGTGAGTAATTAGCTCACGCAATTTGCGTTCATTTGAACCTAACACATGTTCATTTGGGTGATTAAAAACAGAAAAGGTGTGAAAGGAGGGTTTGGAGATGAGTGACACATGTTAAGTCTTCCTTAAGTTGTGTCAGTTTCTGTGTGAATCCTAAATCCTGTTACAGAACTAATCATAAGCATTTTAAATAAAATGTTACCCCACACGGGAAAATACAGGAAATAAATATTTCTATTCTAAATTTTGAAAATGTTTAAAGATGAACCTGCAAATTAAACAATAACAGTTAATTATTGGCAACAGATAATGCTAAAGAAATGCTCAGTGCATTTTCCCTTGTTCCTGTTGTTTTCAGAGGAATGACAATAGAAAGATATCAATTATGACATCTTTGTCATATTTGTTTAACAAATATGTTCTGGCTTGAATTGATGATTTTGTATTTAAAATGTTCTCACACATGTATGAAGGAGTATTAGGCATTATATGCAGGATTCCAGACTGTTGTCAATAAACCACCAGGTCCTGAGCTTTAGCTTTAGCCTCTTGATTTTGTAGTATTTTCCTTTTGTCTGTGAGCTGTGTTTGGTTAAAGCTAAACACTCAAACATCCTCCTCATGTAAACAAAGGATAAAATACAGAAAGCAGTGTATTATCAACATTCATATTGTTTAAGAGGCTGTAGGTGTGGAATAAATGAGACTTTACTTTAAAGAATTATATTTAAACACATATCCTTTTATTAAAATTTTCCGGACCCCTCTTCTGGAGTGAGGAAAGTTAACTAAGCGGACCGTGGCTGATTTTAATTGATTTTAATTTAATATACCTCATTGTCATGTTCTATCTAGACATGTTATATTTATCTTTAAATAAAAAAAATAAAATAATATTGTGACAGTTGTTTTCCCTTCGGTATCGAAAATGGTATCGAATATTGATATTTTTGAAGGTACCAGTATCGTGACAACACTAGATGGAACCACCTGTTGTCAGTAGAAACTTACCTGTACTGACCTCTACCGTACCAATCAGGTTCAAACAGCCCTCTCAACTGTATAAAAAGTAGATGTTGTAATATTGAACAGTCTTCCTACTGTTCAGGATGAAGAAATTATTACACAAAGCTGCAGTACGGAGGAATTGTTTTTTAAAGTAGTAAAGTTTGTCTAAAAAACACCAACAGCTTTATCCCAAACTTACCAGATTAGTGTAAATTTGTTCCTTTTTAATCTTATTTTATATATATTTTTTTATAAACACTAAGTAACTTGTCAGGCCAAACCAAAGGAAACAAATGCTCTGGCAACATTCACAAGGGACTGTTAAATTTTTATTGATGTACAATTAATACAGTACATTACTTATAAGTTTACATACCCTAGCAGAATTTGTGATTGCCCAAATTCTGCTAGGTTTTGTGTAGTAATGGCTTTCTGCTGGGGATCGACCATGCACTTTTTCTACTGTTTTCCTGGCAGTTGTGGCTGAAATTTTTGTTGGTCTACCCGACGTCTTTATTTTCCACTTCTTAAATAGAGTTTGAACATTCTCAGTTCCTTGGATATCTTTTAATTTCCATTTCCTATTTTATACAGTTCAATTACCTTTTCCCGCAGATTTTTTGACAATTCTTTTTCCATGACTCAAAATATAGAAACATCAGTGCAGCACTGGATGAAAGATGCAAGGGTCTGTCAGGAGCCCAGAAACGCACTGACCTTTTATACACACAGACTAACTACAAGCAAACAGATCACAGGTGAGGATGGTTACCTTTAGTAGCCATTCAAACCTGTTTGTGTCAACTTGTGTGCATGTTATCAGGCCAAAATCACCAGGGTACCTTTTAATCAGAGACATGTGGGTATTTATGTTATGATTTAAAAAGAGTAAACACAATTGTCTGACAATAAATTACTTTAGCCAAACATTATCTATGAAAGAAACGTTTTTGTGTTATTCACATTCTCTGAAAAAAATTAATAAAACACAAATTCTCTGTAAACTTATGAGCACAACTGTATCTTACATAGTGTTGCTTTACGGTTTTACAGTATTGTTCACAATAATAGCACTAGTAGCAATAGTACATGTGACTAACCAGAACAATCCAGGTTTTTAGTATATATTTATTATTTCTAAGTGGCAAACAAGTTACCAGTAGGTGCAGTAGATTCTCTAGAGTCTGTGCAATTAGTTGAAAGGGTTAAAAAAAAAAGAAGCAGTGTGGCATTCAATCACTGAGGTCATCAATTTAGTGAAAAAACAGGTGAGAATCAGGTGGCCCCTATTTAAGGATGAAGCCACCAGCACTTGTTGAACATGCATTTGAAAACCTGAGGAAAATGGGTTGTTTAAGACATTGAGAACAACATACTTTGATTAAAAAGTTGATTGAAGTAGGAAAAAACCTAGGAAAACCTAGGTGCAAAAAATGATAGGCTGTTCAGCTAAAATAATCTCCAATGACTTAAAATGGAGAGCAAAACCAGAGAGAAGTGGAAGAAAACGGAAGACAACCCTCAAAATGGATCAAAAAATAACCAGAATGGCAAAAGCAAAGCCAATGATCAGTTCCAGGATGATCAAAGACAGTCTGGAGTTACCTGTAAGTACTGTGACAGTTAGAAGAAATCTGTGTGAAGCTAATCTATTTTCAAGAATCCCCCGCAAAGTCCCTCTGTTTAAAAAAGGCATGTGCAGAAAAGGTTACAATTTGCCAAAGAACACATCAACTGGCCTAAAGAGAAATGGAGGAACATTTTTTGGACTGATGAGAGTAAAATTGTTCTTTTTTGGGTCCAAGGGCCACAGGCAGTTTGTGAGACGACCCCCAAACTCTGAATTCAAGCCATAGTTCACAGTGAAGACAGTGAAGACAGTGAAGCAAGCATCATGAGATGGTCATGTTTCTCCTACTATGGTGTTGGGTCTATTTATCGTATACCAGGGATCATGGATCAGTTTGCATTTGTCAGAATACTTGAAGAGGTCATGTTGCCTTATGCTGAAGAGGACATGCCCTTGAAATTTTTGTTATGGAGTGACCAGCCCAATCTCTGGACCTTAATCCAATCAAGAAGTTGTTTCTAAAGCAAAACCAAGAAATGTAAATGAATTGTGGAATGTTGTTGAAGAATCATGGAGTGAATAACAGCTGAGAGGTGCCACACAGATGTGAAGCAGTTTAAAAAAAACTGTGGTTATACAACTAAATATTAGTTTAGTGATTCACAGGATTGCTAAATCAAACAAACAAAAACGTTTGTACAAAAAAGTTTACTTTTCAGTTTGTAGTCAACGGCAGACACTGCTATTTTTTTTTTTTTTTACACACCCCTTTCAACTAATTGCCCAATTGCACAGCCTTAAGAGCGTGCATATCATGAATGCTGGGTCTCGTTTGTTTTCTGGGAATTTACTGCACCTACTGGTAACTTGTTTACAATTTAGCAATAAAATATACTAAAAACCTAGATTATTCTGGTTAGTCACATTGTACTGCTATTATTTGTAACAATAATGTACATAAGCCCACTTGTCAAATGACTGCGTGTCCCTGTGTCCTACCTGTGTGCCCAGCCAGCTCGCGGCTCACGCGCACATTGCCCTCACGGGTCTTCAGGTTGTAGATGGAGCAGATGTTGTCCAGGCCACCGCAGGCCACGTAGTTCCCAGAAGGGGCGTAGGCGCACGTCATCACCCAAGAGGAACGCAGTGGGATGGCGTGGACCTGGAGGAGGACAGGGAGAGCGAGTTAATATTAGACGCAGATGGAAGATAGAGATGCTGGCCACAGTATGAACTTAATTTTTCAAATGGCAAAATAGCTTCTACAGATAGACATCACAAAGACTGGGAGCAATGTGGGTGAATGATTTTACACTGAACTGTACACATACACTAGAGACCAGGAGGTAAATGTGTATCATTTATTTTTCTTATGTTTGGGCTATTTTTTCAAATGACGTAGCAAAACTGAGCTTCACTCTTACACACTGAAATTACATATGTAACAAAACCTGCAGACAAGCTTTGGTCTAAAATCTAGCTTCACAGTCCCTGTAAGAACATATTGACTGTAAATTAAATCTCACAAATCCCTTTGTACAGGTTTGTAATGTCCACATGTTTAAGGAGTGACTCAGCCCAAATCACAGCTAATCAAACCTTTGGGTAAAGAGGACAATGACAAGCAGAGATTTACAAAAATAAAATAAAGATCCCATAGGATGGGAGAAGTTTTACCTTGTTTGTGGTGTAGCTGTCCCAGATAATGAGTTTGCCATCCTGGGAGGCACTGACCAAAAGCCTGATGGGAAAAACAAAACCAAAGCAATTAAAAACCATACACTACTTAATATTGTGAGATAAGTTGAATTTTCCTCAGAAGTTAGACTGATTGGCCTATAATGAACTATTTTGCTTCTGTTTTATTCCTCCATCACCTGCATGAGCAACGCAGTGCATTATCCTCAGTGGAAATGTCATAAAGCCTGTTTGGCCCAGGTACCTTTCTGCTGAGTGATTGAATCCAACAAGAGTAACCACAGAGACTGGTCACAATGCACACAGGCAGAGAGAAGAGTGAGCACACCAACACCTCCAGGAGCAGGCAAACCTTAACTACTGAGCTGACGGGAACAGTCGGGAGCTTGAGGACCCAGAGACTGCTCCTTTAAAACCAGAGAGGTCTCAGGAAAAGAACTGAACAGTCTTATCACTTTAGATCTGCAATATCTCATTTCGTCCAGAAATGTTATATCAGGCTGCACGTTTGTCTAATTAAACTGCATATAATTTATCCAAAAACTATAGCAGTGCTACCCCGCCTTGAAAACAAAGATGTGCACATCTCACATCAGCTCAGTCTTATCTAAGATGTTCATTTACACTGGAAGTGGCACATTTCAGCTGCAGCCTCCCCACTTTTGCAGTACTGATTGATTTGGTGGCAGATAAATAATGACAGTATAGAACCTTTATTTTTACAGTCAAACCATTAAAACCAGTGTTGGAAGTAACGGCGTTGGAGTATAAAGGCGTTACTAACGGCGTAAATTTTTCAGTAACGGAGTAATCTAATTAATTACTTTTCCCATCGTTGCAACACCGTTATCTTTACTGAGAATTTAAAGTGTAGCGTCATTACAATTTGGTTGAATAAAGCACGAGGTGTCATGCTTTGGCTACACATCAGCTGCTGCTGGAGCGAGCAGGGGTGGGGATGATGACACCGCTGCAAAAGCTATGATTGGCTGACGCGGTCTCACTGCACGCTCTGACTAACACTAAACACAAGACAGCGTCAGCAACAATGAAGACGAGCCGGGGAAATTCAAAGGTGGCGTTCTCAAACTGGAAGTACCGGCACTACTTCTTGTTAATTGCAATTAAAGGCAAGAATGTTAGTGTAACATGCTCCAGGAAAAAAAAACGTTATCCACGTCTGCCTCAAATAACTCAAATCTTATGAAGCACCTCACATCAACACATGCTAACACGACACTTGTTGCTGCTGCTAACCACAAAGGCAGCTAGCGCGAGTTCCAGTGAAGGAGACAGAGCCACTGTTAAAACGAGCAACGCCCGATTTTACATTTCAGCAACAACCACTGGTTTAGTTGTTAGATGAGGAGTATTTTAGAATAGATTAATGAATTATTCATTTTCTGAATGAACATGTTAATCTACAGAGAGAGTTGGATTGTGTTGTGTTTATTGTGCAATAATTTACAGGTACAGAGATTTGCACTACTTAATGGCCAGGTCTCCCTTTGTTTCTTTTTACACAAGTTTGTGTGACTTAATTTTGCCATTGAATTTTATTTTCAATATTTTTTTATATGTTTTTATTTCTATCATATATATGGCAGACTGCAATCTATTGAGTTGAAATAAATACCAAATGTTCTAAAATACTATAGTTTTTTTATTCTTCGTTATTTTAAACATCTTTGATATTTAAACTGTTATGTTCTATAAGGGTATTACGTTCTATAAAAAATAACTTCAGTTACTTTGCTGAGTAACAGTTACTTTTACAATGTGGTAACTGAGTTACTAACTCAATTACTTTTTGAGAGAAGTAATTTGTAACTGTAACTAATTACTTTTTTGAAGTAAGATGACCAACACTGAATAAAACCATTGATAGAGTTCCTTTTTATGGAAGTGAAAGGCAGCGGGCGCTTCATTTTCTGACAGTAAAATGGTAAATGGTGTGCATTTATATAGAGCTTTTCATGATGAACATGCATGCTTCCATTCACGCACATTCACACTTGGGGCAGACAGAGAGGGGGGCTGCCATACACACGGCGCTCACAGCGTTCTCTGACCACCAGCAAACACACCTCTACAGTCACAGACATTTATACACCAGTGCTGGTCACTGGAGGCAAGTGGGTTCCCATGGACACAGACCCAGTTTGTTTTTAGACTAGGGCGGGAAAAAATTGGAACATGTGAATTAAAACAGTTGTGATAAAGTGCACATGATTTGATAAACTGACAGGTGAAAAGTTTAGGTAAACTGACATTTGTCAATTTGCGTAAGTGAATTTTTGTTACTTTCCTGTCAGCGTTCAAGCCTTTAACACAACTGTAAATGTACTTTCACTATAGAGAAAAAAAAAACAAACAAAGACAAAACACTGCAGCTACTAATATTTGCTGTTGCGTTAAAGCATAGAGCTGAAGTTCACCAACGATGCAAAATGATAAATGTTGTCCCAGCCTAAAAAAAGATTCAGTTTTAACAACGCTCATGCACTTTTATCAACTATTATTAATTCACACATTCTACACAATTTTTACCTGTCAGTTTGTAATTCACATACACTTCCAAATTCACTTTTGATCAATTCATTTTTGTTCCACCCCACATACTATACAAGGCCTAAGATATCAGATGTCCTCTAACCTTTTGCACAGTGATTAAGCGCTTGGTTGCTGAGGTGCTGTGCTCTGGGGGCTGCTCGGTGCGTTAGTGGCTGTCGAATGTATACCTGTGTGTTAAAAAGCACCAAGTGCATTGTTTTTTTTCCCTACCAACATACAAATGTGTTCCTATTATGTCTCTGTAGATTAAAAGTTATTTGTTGCATTATCACATACATGCAAGTAAATGTGTGTTGTTCATTAATTTTGACCGTTGTTCTAGGAGATTCTCAGCCGTCCAGGTCTTAAAAAAGTAACAAAAGGTTAAGAATAAGTCACCTGGACATTGTTCTAAAGTTATTCGACTTTCAGCACTTTCACATCATACCGTGGACGAGAGATCTTTGACTTTGAAAAACCACTCGTCTCAAAATAGACATCTTCTTGAGCTGTTATTGGGATTGTAAATAATCACTTGATGTAACCAATATTGATAAGGGAATAAAAACATGTTTTGACTTTATGTGGTTAGACAGTTTAAGGATATTAGTGAAATGCTGGCAACACTTTTTAATACCAACGTAATATTTGACAGCCACCTCTGGAAAGAGAATTATACTGCAAAGAAAATTATAGTTTTTTTTTTTATTAGATTAGATATTTCTGAAGTTAATCTCACAGATTTACATTATATGATACTGAAACCCAAAGCTAAAACCATTACCAGATTTAAAACAATGAGTTAATGTTCTGATTTGACCAACGCCCTAAGGAGAAGAATCCAGTGCAGAGAAAGTGAAGCAGCTTTTGGATCCATTTCCTGCGCTTGGGTATGGGGGTAGGGCTGCTGGAAGAGCATATTTCATTAATGGACAGAGTGGAGTTGAATGAGATTACCTCGAGTCAGTGCCCCAGTGCATGGCATAGATTTTAGCCAGATGCCCCCTCAGTGTTCGTCTAGTGCGCATCTGAATTCGGCCAACGGGGTCAATGTTAGCTGTGATCTAAATGGGATTAAACGTAAAACTCAATTATCAATTTATATTGTTATCAAAAAAATTAAGTAGTGACGTTATAAACTGCACTGCTTACCTGAGACAGGGTAGCATCCGCACACGCTTTCCTGGCATCCTGCAGGACAGCATACAATTCAATTAGTTTGTGCCTACTAATTGGGGCTGTGTAATACAGGTTGGATTGTATTAGCAGTACAAGAGTGCCACAAGGGACTATAATTGCCCCGTTCACATTATACACTACAGTCTCACTCTGGGTACTGTGAATATTAAAAAATACCTGAACAATTGTTTGAAGTAAAGATGGATACAAGGAATATAGGAGCAAAAAGACTTGTCATAAATGAATGACTATGTTCCAGCACATTTTTATGTATTTATATTTATTTGCAGCAGGGGTTAGGTCTGCTGGGGAAACTGATTAGAAGGGGAAAATGTATGGACAATGTGCCTGAAGGAAAACATTTGTAACGGGATCAATCCTCTGTCTGACAACATGCAACTCTTTATATAGTACAGTTCTGCTTTTTAAGAGATTTAAAAGGACAATGTACAACATTACAAAAATACAACACATACGACAGAGGGACTTACTCTGATCTGGTTCTTGAGCTGCTCAGCCTCTTGGCGTAGCTGATCCAGTTCACTCATTTTCTTCTGCTAATGGTGTGCTGCGCTCCTCCGCCTAGACTCTTGCTGATCTACATAGGGACAGAAACGATCATGTGTTATTCATTTGGAAAATAATAAGAAATGAAAGGCAACTCAAGCATATTGTATGGAAGAACATGGCTGTTTTGAAAAGGATTAAACTTTACCAATAATCATCAGCACAGTAACTCTTCTACCCATTCCAAAAGCCTGGTTTTAACCTGCTTCACATCGTTACATAGCAACAAGCACAGCAGATACTTCAGTATCATTTGCAAAATTGCTATCTACACCAGAAGTTGCTCTCAGCTTTTACACAGTGAAAAAAAAAAGACAATTATATAAAAAAAAAACATCTGAAGATTTCTTCCCAACACACCATAAACAAAAGACATACCCTGTCCTGACCCTAAACCACAAGGGAAGACTTAGAATCTGAGGGTTAGACCAGTAGAACGCTTGGGTTTTGGACTGGTACTGGAGCCTTAAGGTGGCTGGTCAATGCGCAGGATCCAACGGACATGTGGATGCTTCAGCCTCTAAAACTCTCCTCCAATGTCATCTCTGTAATCCCGGGACACAGTTGATTCAGCGCCTCCAGCGAAATCCGGTTAAGACAAAACCTGCTGATGATCCTGAAAACAATGGCCATCCCGCTGACCCCAATCCTCAAGTCAACGCTCTTACACCGACACTTTCACTCCAAATATTCTGATGGACGATATATTGCCTTAAAAAAATCTTGTTTGGTTTTTAGTACTATGCAATAAGCTGAACATGTATAGTTAAAAAAAAAGTGTATTTGAATGGAACTTTAATTATCTTTTCGCCAATTGTGTAAAAATATACATTTAGAAGGCAAAACTGTATTTAAAAAAAAAAAAATAAGTTTTTAAGCAACATTAAATAACACTGCTTTTGAACATCACATTCAATTGTATGATCAATGGTTGGTGGCTTTCTTGCTGCTTGTCATTTTAAGAAGATGGAATTGTGGCTGGGCTCCAGACTAACTTTTTTTCATCACCCTTCCCAGCATCGTCAGCCAGTTCCAGTTTGTTATTTTGTAACTTTACAAATAAAAGTAAATAAAATCAAATTCTACATGTGTTTAAATACAATTTAATTGTATTTACGTATTAAGTATTAAGTACTTTGAATAAGTGGATATTAACAAAGTTTATTTAAAATCCGCAATAAATCTGATGGATTTAGACCTGGTTAATTCATTTTTTTCATTCATGTTCATTAATTAGTTCTAATTATTTTTATCTGAGACCTAAAACTTCATTAGATCAAACCCAATAATAAACACTGGTCTCATGTGTTTCCCTAAAACAGTAGAACTTTCTCAAAACAACTGTCATTTGTTTAACTGATATATTTTATGCATTTTCACCTTTTTTTATTAATATCAACAAGAATGCATTTACAGTAATAATTAATGTGAGGACCAGAAGTACTCAAGGTCCGGATTTTGTCCGCGGACCTTAAGTTGGAGACCAATGTTCTTTACTCAGTGGCTGCAGCAGAGCCTCACAGAAGGTAGCACATTCTGAAGAACAGAACATTATTACTCTCTTACTACATCTCTCTGACAAGGGCCTCAAACAGGTGAACACGGGTCTGACTACGTTATGAAATAACTTATGGCTCAGAGATGGTTTAAACAGCAGCTTCTGTTTAAAGTACTGCTCACATTCTCTCCGTTCTCCAATAAAACATAAGTGACTTTTTGTCCATTTTGGAAAGAGTAAAGCTCAGACACAGACTTGTTTTCGCTGCGCGCTCGTTAAGCCCTGAGCCCCACTCGTCGAGTCCGCGCGAAGCTGACTCGGCCCGGTACTGGTCTGTGCAGCAGCGGAAAGACACAGACGGTGAGCAACTGAATTCCTTTTGCTAAAGTGGATAAAGCACAGCTTTATGTGCCTATGGGTGCGTCTAATTCAGATCAATTCAGGGTGGAAGTTCTACTTTAACTACGTCTACATCGTCTGTATTAAACATACATGCTTATTTGTTTATCGAGCCAAAAATTTTAACTGTGCGTGTTTTGTATATCATAAGTCGATATAGTAATTATTGTGACAGGCCAGCACGCAGTACAACAAAATCTTTCCCAGTTACTATTTCTGAACTTGTAAGTTATTGTACAGTGAAGTTGGTTGTGTTTCTATATCAAATATAACACTTCAAACGTCAAAAGAATCACAAACATGTAAAATGACAAGTCTTAAAGTGCCTAAACAGTCTATTGCTATGTTATCTAAAAAAAAAAAAAGTTAAGTCTCTAAATTAGTGTTACCTTAGCTTCCTGTTTGTGCAGGTTTGGACACAGCTCCTTTGTCCGTCTGAATGAGGACCTTACCCTTCGAGCGTCTCACACCCCTGGAGCTCCCCGTTACCTGATTGGTCACTGCTACTAAACATGTCTTCATCTAAGCAAGGCTCCTTAACCCTCCTAATCTATGTGATAAAAAGGTCTCACAGTAATATCACACAGACCTTTTCTGAATTAAGCCCCGCGTAACTAGACACAGGCTGCTGAAGCAAAGAGGGAAATCAAGCTAACCAGTGACTACCTGTTGGCTTTTATTAGAATACAAGCCAGCTTTCTCTTTATATAAAACAATAATGAATGTTTACATGCTATGTATAAAGGGAAAACTCTAAATCCACTGATGTTAGAACAACTCCAGCTTTTCATAATGTGTTAGAATGTATTGCTATCCCAGAAGACTCTTGCAGCCACCTTCCTTATTTCTTTTTCCAATCTTTGTGCCTGTCCCAGGTGCTGGAGCATGTCAGGAGCATTCCACAGTTTTGGCCACAAAGAATTTTGTGTCTTTTTAATCACTGACTTTACATATTTCATCTCTGGTTTTCATTATTATAAAAGACTATCCTAAACATGTAAATGACATTGAATCCATCCAATGAAAAGATCTTGGAGACGGTAATCTGGACTAGCGATAGGTGTGATATTAGGAGGAAGATGTGATCAGGAGTGTTTTTCTCTTGTGGGAGTGTTGAAACCACTGGCAGTCCAGCAGATTCAGCCAGACCTCAGCCTTACTGCCTGCTATTTTTAGACAGATGCTGGTGTGAAGGGGAGGAGGAGGAAGAGGAGGGGCATGCAACTTCAACATCTCCAGAGCTATATTGTGACAAGGAGAGGGGAAGTGTCATTTGACTCCACACAAATCACTGGTATTTTTCTGTGCAGTGAGGAAATGAGCACACACTGTTCAGACCCAAACTGAACAGATTACTGGGCAAAGCCTGCCTTTATCTGCCAGACTCAAACATTACCGTCGCCTCCAGATAACTCTGTGATACAGAAAATGATTCGAGGCAGTTTTACGGTGGAAAGGTGTCAGGAAAGGGTCAAGTTTGTATGAAAGAAGAACGTAGCTAGAACTGAAACATGTTCTCTCGTTTTTACCTGCTGGAGGATATCTTTGACCAAAATCTATCCAATTTCGTTTCCATGTATTCTATTGTGAGCCACATGTTCACAATTTCCAACTACTGTGGCTGGAGATCATTTGAAATTTTAAACAGTATGGGTGTAGCCACAGAGAAGCACAAGCGCAGTCCAATAGACCAACCATTTTACTCCATGCCAAAACATCTGTACATTTAATAATACATTTGACATTACTTGAATGTAGTGAACAGGTATAGCATAGGCTTGGGCGGTATCCAAATTTTGATACCGTCAAACCTCCTCCCTATTTTACCTCGGTATACGGTATTACCGTGAATAATTAAAAAAAAATATGACGTAAGGCTCAGACAGCGTCACCAAACTGTTTGCTTGTGCCTAAACTGTTCAGAAACTGAATACCAAACACCAATACTGAAACAATAACAAAATAACATGCACAACAATATAAACAACTTTTATTAGCAACAAATAGTTTATAAAAAGTGCAAATACAAGAGTCAAACAGAATTAAATGAACGTAAACATCCAGAACAGTTTAGTAGTTTTTTAGAGTGTGGGACCTCTCATAAAGCACAGCACACAGCCATCACTTTTATTACGATCGCTGCTTTGTTTAGCGCAGAGGTCACTAATAGGCAGACCGCGGTCCGGATCCGGACCCAGCCGCCGTTCTATCCGGACCCGGACCAATAACCCATAAATTATTTAGAATTATTGACTTTTGTCGGAGTGTTTCTATTTTAACCCGCGCAGCTTTTCTAGCATCTATGGCGGGGGTACTTAATAGGCGGACCGCGGTCCGGATCCGGAGCCCGAGAGGCTTTGATCTGGACCGCAAGACATTATTCATAATTACAAGCGCATTGTGTAAAACATATTTTTGAACCGGCACTTCTAGGACAGCTACGTCTACACGCGCGGGTCCTCAGTCAGGTTACTATGGTTACGGACAGAGCAGCGGGAAATTTCAACATGTTTAGCGTAGCCTGATAATGCGTTAGAAACTACTCTAATCTAAAAGCTGAGCCTTGGCAAAACATAACGAAGATTCACTGACGTTATGGCCGGAGAGGAACGTTATTTTAGTTTATTCAGCTCCTCAGCTCCGTGTCAGTGTCAAAGCTGAACAACAGCCCTTTATCCTCTAGTCCCGGCTGCTTTGATAATCAGAGAATGAATCCAGAACTGAACCAGGACTGGACAGTTTTCATGTCAGGATTAAAAAGACTCAGCTCAGAGGGAAGTGAGGACGTCTAATGTGGTGAGTTGTACATTTGTCTGTCAACTTCTTTATTCTGTTGTAAGTTGACTCGTTGTCGATATTTGACCTCATTTACAAACGTGAGTAATTAGCATTCACGTTCATTTGAACCTAACACATGTTCATTTGGGTGATTAAAAACAGAAAAGGTGTGAAAGGAGGGTTTGGAGATGAGTGACACAGGTTAAGTCTTCCTTAAGTTGTGTCAGTTTCTGTGTGAATCCTAAATCCTGTTACAGAACTAATCATAAGCATTTTAATTAAAATGTTACCCCACACGGGGAAAATACAGGAAATAAATATTTCTATTCCAAATTTTGTTTTAAAATGAACCTGCAAATTAAACAGTAACAGTTAATTATTGGCAACAGCTAATGCTAAAGAAATGCTCAGTACTTTTCCCCTTGTTCCTGTTGTTTTAAGAGGAATGACAATAGAAAGAGATGAATTATGACAGGCATCTTTGTCATATTTATTTAACAAATATGTTTTGGCTTGAATTGATGATTTTGTATTTAAAATGTTCTCACACATGTTTTAAAAGGAGTATTAGGCATTATATGTAGAATTCCAGGCTGTTGTCAATAAACCACCAGGTTTTAGCCTCTTTTGATTTTGTAGTTTTTTTACTTTTGTCTGTGAGCTGTGTTTGGTGAAAGCTAAACACTCAAACATCCTTCTCATGTAAACAAGGGATAAAATACAGAAAACAGTGGATTATCTACATTCATCTCCATTTGTTTAAAATGCTGTAGGTGTGGAATAAATGAGACTTTACTTTAAAGAATTATATTCAAACACATATCCTTTAATTTAAATTTTCCGGACCCCTCACGGTGAGGAAAGTTACTAAGCGGACCTCGGCTGATTTTAATTGAGGACCCCTGGTTTAGCGCATTCTCGCTGACTATGTTTACCCCTGCTTCTCCCTCCCCTACTGGGTAAAGTGTCAGGATGACCAACACGTATTTGTCCCAAACAGCTGTCAATAGAAGCCGCATTATTCCCAAACTCCCCGTCACTACCGCGGCCACGGCAGTACACCCGCCCCGGCTTTTATCACCTGTGCTAAAGGTAAAGCTGCAGGTGCTACGCGCTCACGGCTTCCCTTCCCAACCTCCCTTTCACTACCGCGGCCAGAGCGACTAGTTTTCCTCCCGTTTCTTTCACTGATGTTTGGCAAAATGTGGGAAAAACAGCGTGTGCTTTATGAGAGACACTGAGAAAGGCACGAGCAGCGGCTCCGCTGTCCAAGTTACACACGCACTCACTCTCGCTCATTCTCACTCGGCTGAAAAGACTCTAAAGGTAGATGTTCTCCCTCAGAATCAGAGTCAGCCATTACCAATACCAAAACTTCATCACAGGTGTATTTTTTATTTGTCATTTTCATGTTTATCAGCTTGCGTGTAGAGAATGAGGCTTCTATTGAGCCGGTCCTGACACTCCCACTGAGACGCGTCTTTGAGGTCTTCTTCTACAAATTTATTTAATGGCAACACATGGTAATAGTGGACTAGAAACAAAGTCCAGGGTGTCTGACATCTGGTGGAAGGGAGTGGAAGCATCTTTTAGCACATAAACCGGAAGTAGCGGCTGTTTTTTCCTGTTAAGTTGCTTGTCGCATTTGGCGCTTAAAGGGTTAATATTTAATCCTTGTCTCCTATATAAGTGCTTTTTTTTTTTAATGACGGTATTGAAACTGATACCGTTGCTATCTTTAGATCCCGCGGTATACCATATTACCGTGTTACTGCCCAAGCCTAGTATAGCAGTAAAGATTCTGGAGGAGGCCACACCCAAATGTATTAAGAGCTGCAGTAGATCTGGACAAGAGGATAGAAGTGAGCGAGCTAGAGGACACAGCCAGATTACACTAATGAGAATGAACAAGCAGAGGACAAATGGGAGAGGAGCAGCTAATTAACCCCCCAGCAGCCTGCCTCCACAAGCTTCCCAGCATTCACCCAGCACAACAGCAACTTACAAACAAAACATTTCTATAGTTGCCTTTTTTTGTGTATGTAGTCCAGCTCCAACCCAATTTTTTACTTTTGGAAAACTGCTCTGTTGACTTTGACATGTAGGAGACTTAAAGTAAAAACAATACCTGAAAAGGTTCTCAATGATGTCCAGTCAGAAGCAAATCCAAGATAGTTAAGTGGGACTTGAAAATGGAATGACTACCTCTTCACACATTACTCTGTATAGGTTTATTAGCGACTTGTTTACAGCATAAACTAAAATGTCATTTTTATTAATCTGAGCTTGGAACTTTGGCTTGTCGGCTATGAAAACCTGCAAGGTAAGATATACATCCATGAATTTAGAAGGGTCATGTCAATAATCTTGTCCTTAATACACTGGCTAAAATGTCATGGGGCAGTTGCTTTTAATTTAACACAGGACAGTCTAAATCTGGAGATGTGTCTTTAGTTCTGCTTATGAAAGAAAATCTTCTCAGATGAGGATTTGGTTGAAGTGGGCTGCTGTGAACACTCCTGTTTAGAGAAGTAGACGAAGGCAAGCAGAGAAAGTGCTCTTAATAATTTATGCCCTTCTGCCTGAGAGCAGCTGCCCCACCCTGGTCTTCTTTACCACTGTCTCACTGTTTCTTCTCTGCACAGGGCTCCAGAGTGCAAGCTAATTTCTCAAATGTGCAACTAAATAAGAAAAAAATCCCGATTCCTGTTCCTAACCACTGTTTAACCTTTGTGAGATACGGCATGAGGTCAACAGTGAAACATTACTGATAAATAGCCTAGTCAATACAGAAAAGACTCACCGACTGACATTTCCAACAGCTGTAATCCACCCAAAGTCCTGGTCTTGTACTGGTCTGGCCAAATAATCCAAAGCCACGTCCTTTCCATTTATTAATTAGCGTTAATGACTACTGAATGCCGTTGTGGATTTATGCAAATGAGCAAATCAGCTTAAGTTTTGTTTCTCACAAATGTAAACAAATGGATGTTTTACCGCAGCAAACATCAACAGTGAATTAAAGTTAGACGCTGTGGTTCTAGAGCAGTGCCTTTTATAAACTGTGGCTTATGCAGATTTATAGAAGAGCGTAATGGTTGATGCAGAGTCACTTCAAACTCATCACAAACTCATCACATGGGGATTGGCTTCAGTCGGACATTTCGGAAAAGTTCAGGTGGTTGCACAATGAATTGTGGGATGCCTTTAAGCTCCTAGGCTGTGTCCGAATCAACACACTAATCACTATATAGTGCATTATATACTGTAGTATTTTGTAATGGTGTCCATTTTATTTTATTTTTTTCATTGAAAAAGATAGGCAGTACAAGCAGATACATAAATGAAAATAAATCTGCCAAATACATTACAACAATGCCAGGTTGATTACAAAGAAGAAAATGATAAGTGTGATTAGTGTTGAATCGGACACAGCCAGAGTGGGTGTTAAATGCAAAGCGGTTGAAAATTTGGGTGCACTTAACTTTTGTGCTTGTGCACCTAAGAAAAAAAGGTTAGGCGCCCCAGTATAACCGAGTGCAAGCAGTGCAAAAAGTTATTCTAGAGCACTGCTGCACCAATTTACATTTGGAACATTCAGCCATGTAGCAAAGGCTTCATTTGGAGCTCCCATAAATGTGGCACAATGTAACAGGAGCTGGTGGCAGGCGTTTCCTTTGTGAGGGTGTTTCCCTCCCTGTGCAGGCTGTCTTGTTCTTCCCTTTGTCAAAACATGTAGCGGATGTGGCGACAGAGCGCACACTTTACAAATACACTCACTGTGGTTTCTGCTACTATCAATTCAAATGGTCCATCAAGCCCGTCAACGCAGCTATGCAATCTGTTGCATAACCAAATGAAGTTACATCCTGACAGGTAGGCATTGACTAAGAGACAACTGTTGGAGTGAGAAAGAGTATGTACAACAGATAAGCAGAGCTTAAGATTGGCCTGGTGTAATCTGGTCTTATAGAACTGAAAGGGAGCATGGCTCGCAAAATCTTTAAAGAGTAACTAAACCCTAAAACAACTTTTTTTAGTTAATGAACTGTAAGAATGGGGCCTTATTAGTGCTGCTCATTGATTTGAGTAAAAGTTTTGACATTTGAGTATAAAGTATATAAATTTTACAATATAGTGTGTAAAACCGTCTAAGTGCTGCTCTCTTCAGGTTGAACGGTGGTTACTGCAGTTGAATTTTTCTATTTGCAGTCGTTTCCTTGTGTGACGTAAGCGGGCTCGACTAACGGCTCACCACCCACGCCAGTGGGCGGAGTTAGGCTCTGACCAGGGGTTTAGTTACACTTTAAATGCCAGATAGCTCATTGGACATGTATTCTGCAGATTTTTGTATCCAAAAATGAAGGGCTAACCTTTTGCACTGGTGCGCCTAACTTTTGCACAAGCACAAAAGTTAAGTGCACCTAAATTTTCAACCACATTGCATTTAAAATCCACTCTGTCTTTGTCTGAATCAACACTAATCACACTTGTCATTTTCTTCTTTGTAATTCCCCGGGCATTACTGTATAGTATTTGGCAGCTTTCTTTTTCATTTATGTACCTGCTTGAACTACCACTCTCTTGAACTACCAATCTCTTTTTCAATTAAAAAAATTTAATATAAATAGACATTCGGACACCACTACAAAATGGCGTAATCACTATATAGTGGTTAGTGTGTTGATTTGTTTACATTTGTGAATAATGAAACTTAAGCCGTGTGGCTCATTTGCATAAATCCACAACGGCATTTGCTAGTCATTAACGTTAATTAATAAATGGAAAGGACGTGGCTTTGATGGATTATTTGGCCAGACCGGGACTAGACCAGGACTTTGGTTGGATTACAGCTGTTGGAAATGTTACAGGCCGTGAGCCTTTTCATTATTGAATAGGCTACATGCAAACTTGTAGCTGTTGTGTAGGGTTCAGTGTGTGCTGTAAAACATTTAATGATTATCTTTAGTGTTGTACAGAGCTGGAGTCGGATTGTTGAAACACCACGTTTTACTGTTGACCTCATGATGTAGGAACAGTGGTTAGGAAAAAGAATCTGGAACAATCATATAACCGCAATCGGATTTAGCCATTTTTTCTTCCACAAACGACTGGTCAAACTGGTGCGACCTCAGATTTTTTTCAGTTGCACCATTGAGAAATTAGGTTGCATGTGCAAACTAATTTGTCGCACTCTAGAGCCCTGTAAGACATTTTTTTATTGTGGATGTTGGTATTGGTCAATGAAGACACAGCACGCGCACTGAGTAAGGTGGGGGTATAATGTTAAGTCAGATTTTAAGAATAATTTACTTATTTGCATTACGCTCAGCATGTTGCAAAATAATGGGTTCTTCATTTAAATGAGCTTCAGATCAGAACACATGTATAAATACAATCCCAAAACTTTTTTTTCCATTATTGTTTTATTAAAAAAGGGACCAAAATTTATTATGCCCATTATTTATGTTAAACCCAGATCTAATTAACAGAGGACCGTAATTGGCCAACAAGCCTTAGGTTGGACACACCATCAGTGGACTCAGCAAAGACATACAGACTCATGACCAAACTCCATTAATGTCTGACAACAACACAACTAGGACACTATCACCTACAGAAGAATAAAAAGAAGGATGGAGAAAGCCTACAAAATGATTGGGACAGTGAGCACTCGCTGTAGACCAGAAACTGAGGGAGCCCATCCTTCCCTTTAAGGCAAAATACACAAGGAAGGTGCACACCATTAGAAATGTATCACCCAAACTTCTCTTCTGTCCCGGTCTCAAACCCCCAAAACAGCATAACTATATTTCTCACTTATTTTTATAAAAAAAAAACACCACAAAATACATTAATTCAAAATTAAGCTTACCTTAACTTCAGCATCAGACCGATGTGCGCACACTTATCTTTGCCACATGAATGCATAATCAATCACATAATTCACCGGCCACTTTATAAAAGGTACACCCGTAGAATTGCTTGGTAACTCAAATTGTTAAATCAGCCAATCGCATGGCAGCAACTCAATGCATTTAGGCATCTAGATTTAGGCATGTCACCAGCATCACCCTGTTCTGTAGATTTATTCTCTACAAGATTAGGAAAATTTGACCTTTCCTACCTGAGCACTCTACACAAATCCTGGTCCAGGCTCTTGTCTTGGCGGTAGTAGCTCAGTGGGTAGAGCGGCCGTCCTTTTGACCAGCGGGTGGGCGGTTCGATCCCCGCTCGAAACATCCCAAAACATCATAACATCCGCCCTCTCTCCACATGTTGTTGTGTCCTTGGGCAAGACACTTAACCTACATTGCCTCCAGTGAGTGTTCTGCAACACTGGTATTTAGCTTAATGAATGTAAAGCGCTTTGAGTGCCTACTACAGTACATGGAAAAGCGCTATATAAAAATAAAGATTATATATTATTATTGTCCAAACTGGATTATTGCAATGCTCTACTGGCTGGATTCCCCGCCTGCACAACCAAACATCTGAAGATGATCCAGAATGCAGCGGCAAGAGTGGTCTTTAATGAACCGAAGAGAGCGCACGTAACTCCTCTCTTTATTAGGTTACACTGGCTCCCAGTTGACGCCCGCATCATGTTCAAAGCTATACTCTTGGCCTACAAGACCACCACTGGTTCCGCACCCTCATATCTTCACTCACTAATAGAGACCTTTGTTCCTACTAGATGCTGTAGGAAAAACTGCTGATCTGAGATTTTTACGCACAACCATTTCTAGGGTTTATAGAGAATGGTCCAAATAAAAAATAAATAAAAAAAATATCAAGTGAGTGGCAGATTTGTGGACAAAAATGCCTTGTTGATGTCAAAGGAGAATGGGCAGACTGGTTATAGGTGATAGAAAAGCAACAGTAATTTAAATACCACTCGTTACAACCAAGGTCTGCAGAATATCATCTCTGAATGTACAACATGTCGAACCCTGAAGCAGATGGGCTACAAGAGCAGAAGACCACACCGGGTGCCGCTCCTGTCAGCTAAGAACAGGAAACAGAGGCTACAATTGCTCAGAACTGCTCACCCAAATTGGACAAAAGAAGATTGGAAAAACGTTGCCTGGTCTGATGAGTCACGATTTCTGCTGCGACAGTCCATCTTTTTCATGGCGATTCAGTTTCAGACTGCCGTCTGATCTAACGTTTGTTTAATTTGTCAACACACGAATAGATCTCTTTATTGAGCTAAATGAATCACCGGAAATAAGCTACTCAGAACTTTGGGGGGACCTTTGGGGGCAGATGATATCCTATCCTGCTGGGGAAAAAAAGGAAAAAAACAGGCCACTTTTGATGACCTATACAGAGAAAGTACTACAGATTGAATTTAATGCAAATTTTAAAGCCATTAATCTTTATTTGAGGTCACGCCTCTCTTACTACGAGCATGGTGCTCGTGCCAGCAAGCTGTTGTCCCATCAACTTAAAAAGTCAACTGCTGCTGGTTTTATAACAGCACATTAAGGATGAGCATAGGAATATACAATAAAAATCGATAGATAGACTATGCGAGTCATACCACCTGATTAGTTTGCTTTGCTTCAATTATTAGATCTTGGCTAAAGTGTTGGCAAGCAGACTCGAAAATGTTCTCCCCAAATAGATACACTCGGACCAAACGGGGTTCATCGCGGGTAGGCAAATATCTACCAATTTTAGACAGGTATTTAATGTGATCTACCAACGCAACAACATTGAACCCGAAGTAGTGATCTCTTGACACTCAGAAATAAATACAATTTCTGTCCATGGCCCCTAGAAGTTTGGATTTGGCCCAGTTTTCCATTGGATAGCAATTTTATACACAGCACCACAAACTTCAGTACAAACAAACAAGGTGATGTCTAGCTTCTTTTCTCTTTCTTACGGTACTAGACAGGGATGCCCCCTGAGCCCCCTATTATTTTATATTGCTACTGAACCGTTGGCAATTATGTGGAGAAAACCATTTCAGTTGGTAGAAGTGCGCAGAGGGGGTCAAATGCACATTTGACACATTCAAATGCACGCTTTAATCCAAAGCGTCTGCTAAATGACTAAATATAAGATTTTTTTAAAAATTATAAGTTTTTTGTTACATGTACTTAACAACACTATTGAATGGATATAAAGTTTTGGTACAGGCAGAAACTAAAATAAATGTTTACATAAATTTTCTTTTGGGTTTACCATGTCTTTTCATCCTATCACATAACCTTTAACCAGTTTTCTTAGCAAAAGTTATGTTTACTTGAATTTACTCTGAATCGAAAATCGCAAGATTTAGGAGTTTACAAACTCACATAAAGCCACTTTGAACTGCTCCAAGCAAAACTGTGTGTCCAATGATGTGGCAGCACTGACAAGTCTAGAGACAGTTTTACCGTTACAAATGTAAACAACATGGAGCTGCTCTGTTCAAATTTTGGTATTTAAAAAGTACCTGCCCTTTTGCAAACGCTTTCAACAGGAGCCCTCCCAGATAGTACTGTGGAACAGTTCAGGTAAAGAAGGACTTTTATTTTATTTAGACTCACTAAAGTTTGATTTAAAAGCTCTTTTTGGACAATTTTAGGCAAAAAGTAAATGTCATTCTCATAGAAGAGCATGACCTCTTCATTCTTTGCAATGCAGATATTGTGATAAATTTGCAATATATTGTGCAACCCTACTATTAATGATGTTGTGATTGAACATCCAAAGGGGACAATAACTTGCCAAAAATAAATAAATAAATATATAGATATCGATATAGAGATATATAGAGAGATTAATATAGATATATAGAGAGAGCTATATATAGAGAGAGAGATAGATAGAAAGATAGTGATCTAGATATCTATAGAGATAGAGATAAGAGTGCATCATCAATTCATTTACAGGTGTTGTGTGAACTAGTCTATATAAACATACTACAGCTGAGCTTTTTAACACATTTGTTAGGCTGTGAGATGACACAGTACTACATGTGATGTATTTCCTCATGGCCTGGTTGGTGTTTGGGGGGGGTTAAGTGCTGTTGGGAAGTGATGCATGGTAAATGTCCATAAAACCCAACCAGGACACAAAGATGCCAGGAAAGGCAAGCAGACAGAAGTAGAGATGGCTCCAGGACATGTCTTAAAAACCACGGTCCATCTTTCCTTTTGTCTTTCACAATACAACGCCTCTGGATGTCGAGACATGTGAAGATTACATAAAAAATATAAATAAAAAAATACAGCTTGTCAAATAGAATAGTATGCAATTGGTAAACAGAGGCAGAGAAGACAGCTCCAAGTCTCTTTTTAGAAAAAAAAAGAAAACGTAGGAACCGGCTGCATTTACAGTAGGCTTGGGCGGTATCCAAATTTTGATACCGTCAAACCTCCTCCCTATTTTACCTCGGTATACGGTATTACCGTGAATAATTAAAAAAAATATGACGTAAGGCTCAGACAGCGTCACCAAACTGTTTGCTTGTGCCTTAACTGTTCAGAAACTGAATACCAAACACTAATACTGAAAAAATAACAAAATAACATTCACAACAATATAAACAACTTTTATTAGCAACAAATAGCAGTTTATAAAAAGTGCAAATACAAGAGTCAAACAGAATTAAATGAACATAAACATCCAGAACAGTTTAGTAGTTTTTTAGAGTGTGGGACCTCTCATAAAGCACAGCACACAGCCATCACTTTTATTACGATCGCTGCTTTGTTTAGCGCATTCTCGCTGACTATGTTTACCCCTGCCTCTCCCTCCTCTACTGGGTAAAGTGTCAGGATGACCAACACGTATTTGTCCCAAACAGCTGTCAATAAAAGCCGCATTATTCCCAACCTCCCTGTCACTCCCGCGGCCAGGGCAGTACACCCGCCCCGGCTTCTATCACCTGTGCTAAAGGTAAAGCTGCAGGTGCTAAAAGGTAAAGCTGCAGGTGCTACGCGCTCACGGCTTCCCTTCCCAACCTCCCCTTCACTACTGCGGCCAGAGCGACTAGTTTTCCTCCCGTTTCTTTCACTGATGTTTGGCAAAATGTGGGAAAAACAGCGTGTGCTTTATGAGAGACACGGAGAAAGGCACGAGCAGCGGCGCCGCTGTCCAAGTTACACACGCACTCACTCTCGCTCATTCTCACTTTCACTGGGCTGAAAAGACTCTGAAGGTAGATGTTCTCCCTCAGAATCAGAGTCAGCCATTACTAATACCAAAACTTCATCACGTGTATTTTTTATTTGTCATTTTCATGTTTATCAGCTCGCGTGTAGAGAATGAGGCTTCTATTGAGCCGGTCCTGACACTCCCACTGAGATGCGTCTTTGAGGTCTTCATCTACAATTTTTTTTTAATGGCAACACATGGTAATAGTGGACTAGAAACAAAGTACAGGGTGTATTACATCTGGTGGAAGGGAGTGGAAGCATAATTTAGCACATAAACCGAAGTAGCAGCTGTTTTTTCCTGTTAAGTTGCTTGTCTCAATTTTGCGACTTTGGCGCTTAAAGGGTTAATTTAATCCTTGTCTCCTATATAAGTGCTTTGTTTTGTTTTTTTATGACGGTATTGAAACTGATACCGTTGCCATCTTTAGATCCCGCGGTATACCATATTACCGTATTACCGCCCAAGCCTAATTTACAGTTCTCTACTGTTGCATTCTGAGACTCTGACTCAATGGTGTATCCTAGTGAGTGCTTGTTTTATACTGTCAGGAAGGCTTAGAGAGGGTAAAAGATCTGCCATTAGCTGTGAAGTTGTATCAACGCATGCTGAAGTGGACAAAATGGAAAGTACTCTCAGGATCAGGAGACAGTAAAAAGGCCTAAATTCTGAAAAGATCCCCCCAGGCTCTAGAAGACCAGCCTTATTCAGTTCCAGTGTTTCCCACACATTAATGGCACCAAAGTCTTCAAATGAGCCGAGCATTGGATCTTGCAATGGTAAATTTTGAGTCTGTTGCATTGAATTGTGCGGGATGTGTGTTCTGTACTGGCTGCTTTGTGCAGTGCTCTGGTGAAAAGACCGCATCCATTACTTTGGACAGGTCAGCTAACTCTCCAGAGCAGCGGGAGAATCATGACCAACTCAGAGCGAGAGGAGATGGCTTGAAGCCAACTGAGTGAAACTTTAGCGGTTACTCTGGAGATACTGTCAGGTCCATAAATAGTGTGACATCGACACATTTCTAATCTTTTTGGCTCTATACTCCACCACAATAGATTTAAAATGAAACGCACAAATGTGCTTTAACTGCAGACTTTTAGCTTTAATTTGAGGGTATTTACATCCAAATCCAAATTAGCCTCCCACTTTTTGTCTGCAGTTCAAGCATCTTGTTCGTTTCATTTCAAATCCATTGTATACATTAGTAACCTCGCAAAAATTACTTTCGAAGAAGCATCCGCAGCTTTTATCTGATCCAGCTCCAGATGGATCCACTGTTTAATGACACCAACCTTGTTTATGGCCAGGCCCAGGCAGACTAGCCTCTATTTCTGCAGTAGTAATGGAGGCGATATGAATCAGCGATATGCGATATAAATGATAAAAATTGGCATACGATAGAGATTTTAATTCTATTGCACTACGCGATAATACATGTTGATGACGCAAATTTCCCGCAAAATTTACAGCCACTGAGCTGTTGAAACATGGCTGAAAGCGAACGGAGGAGCTGGTGAATTTGACGCAACATCCATTATTTGGGCGTAATTCGATTTAAGCCGTCTGACGTGCAGCAGCAAATTATACTCTGTAGAGTGTGTGGGGCAACAGTTCCGGCTAAGAGAGGTAACACGACTAATCTGTTGTACTACCTCAAAACGAAACATGTTACTGAATACAGTACAACAGATTAGTCGTGTTACCTCTCCGTGAAGTCTTCACGGAGGCGGAGCTAGCATAGCCAGGCAATGCAGCCAAAGAGCTAGCGCGGGAGCGCGAGAGAGAGAGAGCGCGAGAGCGAGCGAGAGAGATTATAGATTAAATTAACATATAAAATCTTACACGTTTGTCAACAGAAAAAAGTGTGAAAGATCCCCGAATTGACCGTGCTGTTGCTTTATGCAAGAAGATTGTGAGTTCCTTTTCAGGAATACAGGAATAACATTAAAAAATACATTTAGCAGTTTGGCTTTCCTTAGGATCTATGTAACCTGTTCTGAAATTATTCTATTATAATTTATATATCGCAATATATATCGTTATCGCAAGAAGCTGCAATGTATATCGCAATATGGATTTTTGGCCATATCGCCCATCCCTATTCTGCAGTTATACTGTTGGACTGTAGCCTGGCCAGCCGCAACTAACTCTTTTTCTATTCTATACAAAGATGTTAGTCTGGTACCCTGTTGCTTGCATTCAGTTTCACATGCCGAGTTTACGGGCGTAATGTTAACCAATCCGAGAATCGCCAGACAAAAAAGGGCGACCCCCCGGAGCCAGATGTCAACAAGGAAGCCACGTTAGTGCCGCTAGTTAACAGGGCCAGGATAAGAGCAGACAGAGCAGTTTCATTGTTTATATTCTTTGCTGGATTTCCAAAACCGAGGCTAGAGAAGAAATAAACGGCCTCTTGGCAGCAGCATTCACCATGTTGAATGAATGTTTTGGACTACCCGAGCAAGCAGAGTTACGCAACTTTGAATGTAGTGTGAATGACAGCCAGCAAACCACACCCTGCTGCAGACAAACGTCTTGTGATTTACCCCGTCTGCAAAATTGTAGAGAGTAGGGATTTGCTGTGAGGAAGAAAAAAGACCTTTTGAAAAAGTAGGCGGGACAGGTATACCAGAATCATTGCACTGAGCTAAAGCAGCGCTACACCTGTGTTTAAAATCTTAATTACTCAAAAGTCATTTGAATAAATCTACTTAAGATTAATACCAACAGTGGGCCAATCGTCCTTGTGGTTGTGGGCAAAAAGTAGAATACGCTCTGTATCAATGCATTTCAAACTGTCCTACAACACACTTTTGCTATTCAACACCACATACACACAAATATACATAAAACATACATACAGTCGAGCACAAAATTATTCATACCCCTGGCAAATCCTTAAAGTAACTTTCATTCAACCAGCAAGTTTTTTCTTGATTGGAAATGACACAGGCATGTTCCAGAAGATATTAAGACAATGTACAAGAGGCATTTTTGTGGAAAAAATAAATATAAAATAAAATAAATATTTCTCAGTTGCACAGTGCTGGGTTTCATGGACGCAGACCAAGAAGAATGCTGCTTCTCCAGATAAGCACACATGCAAATGCTCATCTGGGCAAAGACAAAGACTTCTGGTCTTTTTTATGTTCAGATAAAACAAAAATTTAATTGTTTGGCCACAATGATGTATTCTTCATTTGGCATAAAAAAAGGAGAAGCCTTCAACTTTAAGAACACCATCCCCACAGTCAAACATGATAGTGGGAACCTAATACTTTGGGGGTGTTTTTCAGCCAATAGACCAGGGAAACCTAATCTAACATAAACGGCACAATGAAAAAAAATAACACCACATCAAGATTGTCAACAACATCAAGCAGTATGCAGAGAAACTTGGCCCTAGGCACGAGTGGACATTTCAGCAGGACAGCGACCCAAAACACACAGCTAAAGTGGTGAAGAAATGGTTAGACAAAAACATTATCCTTTTGCAGAGTCTGGACTTGAATCCAATTGAGAATCTGTGGAGTGAGCTAAAGATCAGGGTGATGGCAAGGAGACCCTCCAACTTAAAAGAGCTGGAGGTTATCACTAAAGATGAAAGGGCAAAAATTCCAGTGGAGACATGCAAAAAGTTGGTCAGCAATTATAGGAAGCGTTTGATTGCTGTAATAGCCAATAAAGGCTTTTCTATTGATTATTGAAAAGGGTATGAATAATTTTATGAATAAGCATAAGCACTTAGCTGCAGTGAGTGAAAAAAAAGCTAACACAAGTAACAGACTTGTCAGGGGTGCACAACAACAGCAATGATATTAAGTTCAGTTAATTTTTGTCGGAATCATATTGTGTAATATACTGCGTGCTCTAGAGTTCAATCACAAAATATCCTTTCACTTTTTGTGTAACGTTATCTGTTGTACTTAAAACGTTATCTGTTGTAATTAAAACAAATAACCTGTCCTCTAAAACAAAAAGCCAGTATAAGTATTATTAAAGTATGAAAATTAAAAATGACAGGTATTGATAGATGAGGACGGAAATTCTACGACTCTGTCTAGCGCGACCTCTGCTGCAGAGCTAACAAGTTGCTTGCTTTTAACACTTGAATCTTTGTTTTTTAATGTTCAGCAGAGAGAGCATTGTAAGTGCTGTCTGAACAACTCCTTAATGCTAGTTAATTAGAACTACCCCCATCATATGGCGAGGTTTAATAACTTTAGCAGGATCAAAAGTCCTTTAAAAATTAGATATAAACACAGTTTGGATTAAATAAAAGTATTAACATATTTTATCTCCTGCATAAATTCATCAACACTTTACATCACTTCTCATATTTCTGTTTGTGGGAAAACTTGAAACCCAATTTAAAATGGGTAATAAATGTAAAGTATGCATCAGAACTTTTACATTTAATTTTTGTTTAACTTAAAATAGTGTGTTGTTCATGTAACATGTTTTTGCGTTTTGCTTTTGTACCGAAAATGGTACCAAATACTGATAATTTATTTGATAATTCTGTTCCGGTTAACACACTTAAGACATGATATATACTTGCTGTCAAGCCATGCATACACCTATGGGTGATCAAGTGAACATGTTCACATGCTCATGTACATGCTATTATTGGCTATTTCAGAGTGTAAAAATTGTACTAAAAGGCTGAAGTCAATCCTATTAACGTAGAGATTTTTGAGATCACACTTTTTATTTTTTATTCTATCACAGAGAAAGTGTGGAATTTCTTGATCCAGAATTATTTCAGATTATAAAACATACAATTTCAATATTGATTTTCAATATTAGTTTATTTCAAAATAAATATACTATCATTATAAATATATTAAACAAAATTGTTTATCAAAACAGAATAATGGGCGGTTTAATACGTCTTTTTATTCATATAATTTACATTCTTGTAACAAAGGTGGCCAGGGAGAAGGTACTTTCTGAGGTTAAATTTACTTACACTAGCATGGACCTATCTACAGTATATAAGATCCACTCCAGGATTCAGAACCTACCGTAGGAAAAAAAAAAAAAATGGTTTCATTGTTCTTTATATAGATTTACTTTTATAATTATCTAGGATCTTGGCTGCAACAGGTCCCATGACTATGCTCACATGGATGGACATGCAGGGCTCCAGCTTCCTCCAGAAGAAATGCATGTATACGGTAGGGCTGGGCCGATAAACGATATCACATCGAATCGCGATAAAATTTAAATCGATAACGATGATAAGCTCCGGACATTTTCACTCGATATGGATTGATCCATGAACCATAACCGGAAGTACTAGAACATGAATTACACACTCCGGTACAGTAGGTGGCGGTATGCACCGGAAACAATTGGTTGCGATCCGCCAATAATACTAGAGAAGAAGAAAAAGATCCAAGAACCAATCACACAGCAGAAATATGCGACAGCAGCGTGCACGTCAGCAGTGTTGCAACCTTAGCGACTTTGTCGCTATATTTAGTGAGTTTTCAGACCCCTCTAGCGACAAATTTTCAAAAAAGCGACTAGCGACAAATCTAGCGACTTTTTCTGGAGTTATTGGAGACTTTTGGAGACTTTCTGAAGTGAAAGCACACATCGTTCTTACTCTAATCAATGAGCAGCGGGTGCTGCCGCGGCCCCACCCCATCCCAAAGCACTCATAGTCGGCCCAGTCCTCGCGCAGCAGCCCCTCCCAGCTGCAGTCAGAGCAGGAGTTGTTCACCCCTAGTGATGAGTCGTTCATGAACGATTCGTTCTTTTGAACGAGTCTTTAATATGACTCGGGAACAACTAGTCATCTCAGAGAGCGAGTCGTTCATTTTGTGTAGACCGGCGCATGCGCATTCCGCCACATCTCATACAGGAAACAGAAAGGAGATGCAGACAGCGAGACCAACCCCCTGGAATGGATGGAAGATCAATTCAGCAATATACCCCAGAGTGAGCCTCCTGGCAAAACGTTACCTGTGTATTCCTGCCACCAGCTCACCCTCAGAGGCGTGCTTTTAGCACAGGTGGTAATATAGTGTCCTGCCACAGGGCAGCTTTAAAGCCAGACACTGTGGACAGACTAGTGTTTCTGGCAAAAACCTGTAAAAGTTTACAAATTGTGTGCACTAGCTAAAAGTTGAATATTTTTGTTTACATTTTGCAAATTGAATCTACCTCTTAAAGCCAGACACAGTGGACAGACTAGTGTTTCTGGCAAAAAACCTGTAAAAGTTTTACAAATTGTGTGCACTAGCTAGTTGTATATTTTTCATGTTTACGTTTTGCACATTTAAAATACCTCTTAAATCCAGACACTTTTACAGACCAGTCTTCCTGGCAAAAAGAATAAAAAATACAACTGAAAGTTTTACAAATTGTGTGCACTTGCTAGAAGTTGTATATTTTTATGTTTATATTTTGCACATTTAATGTACCTCTTAACGCCAGACACTGTTTACAGTTAGTCTTCTGGTTAGAAAAAAACTGTAATGTTTACAAATTATGTTTACAATAGTATTATGTTTACATTTTGGAAATGTGTAATTTTTTTTTTTAGTAAACTATACTTTTAAAGTGTAATTTAATGAACCCTCTCATTTTTGTGGCTTCAGTCATTCAGGCATACTATTTTTAAGCTGGAAGCATTAACAACTTGTATCGAATATCGAAAATCGTTATCGTTCAATATGGATATTTTATTTCGAGATCACATTTTTGCCATATCGCCCAGCCCTAGTATACGGCAATTGGCAACTCTAAAGTATCCCTAGAATGTGAGGGTGAATGGTTGTCTGTCAAGTGTTTGTCTACAAGTGTCAGTACTGCGACTAACTGGCCATTGTCCAGGGTGTACCCCACCTCAGGCCCATAGCTGATAGAAGGCTTCAGTCACCCGTGACCCCTATTGCGACTAAGCAAAAGATATTAATGAAAGAAAGTTATCTTTTTGCCCACTCACAGCCATAAGACACTGTATTGGCTTGGTCATTTTTTAAGAAACGTAAAAAAGCTCAAGACCAGAAATTGTGACAGCATATCGATTTATATACAAGTGTTTTAAAGATGCAGACGATCGAATGAATGAACAGTTGGCATTCATTTTGCCTGGTGCTACTGTCAAGTGATATTGTAACTAATAGGGTCATATACAGTCAATATTAGAGTGAGTGTTTGTAAATATGTATATGCCATTCTATCAATAAAGGACTGTAATGCTGTGGCTGTTTCTATAGTCATACAATTATTGTTTATGCAGCATTGCCAAATTTAGACTCAATTTTAAAAGACCTAATTCTGAAGCTAAGGCAAAAAGTTCAAACATCTGCCTCTATATGCCCAATCCCAGAGAACGTATTGAATGCATCCTTTGTAATCGGATGAATAAAAGTATTTGTTTTATTAGGCCCGAGCCGGTGATGACCGGGAGGGCCTATTGTTTTTGCTCGAGTTATTTTTTTTTTTCTTTTTCTGCAAAATGATCCTTAATTTGACCCAGTAAACATGCACGAAAAGTCATTTTTATTGGTCCCAGTCTTCAAGCCTGGTGAAAAATTTACGTATTTGAAGGCCATTTTTGTGAAAATAAAATATCCCTTAACTCTCAAACGCCTTCTCGGATCGAGTTGGACCCGAAAAGGCGTTTGTGCACATAAATGACATGAACACAAAGATATGTAAATAAAAGGGTTATCTTTAGAAATGGCTCTCCAGCGCCCCCTACAAACTTATAATGGGACCCAAGAATTTAGTTTGTCAGAGACATGAAATTTGGTAGACACATCTCTTATGTCATGACGAGCATAAAAGCCATTGACAACCACAACCTATCTTTAAATGTGTTGCCATAGCAACGTCCCAAATATGTGGCAAAAGTCAATGGGAAGTGAAAATTTTAGTTTGTCGTAGGCAAATGAAACTGTGTGGTACACACATCCAGCATAGGCTCATAAACAAAAAAGCCAATGGGGACCACACCCTATCACACACGGGAAGGCGGCCATTTTAAATTGAAGATGTGAACCGACTTAGAATACACCTCTCTTTAAAAAAAAAAAAAAAAAAATGGCTGTCCACAGACACCAAACTTAGGCAAAATGAGCTAAACACATGTGTGTTCAATAGACAGGCGTTTTTCTTGACATTTTTGCTCGAGTTGTTTTATTTTTAATTATAATTTTTCTGTAAAATCCTCAATTTGATCCAGTAAATGTGCAACTAAAAGTCAAATTTATTGGCCCCAAAATTCAAGCCAGGCAAAAAATGTATGTATTTGAAGTCCCCGAGAAATACGAATAAAAAATGACTCAGTGGCGACCCCTGGATAATGAAAATACATTGTGCCTATGGAAAGTGAAAGTAATTTTTTTCAAATGCAGAAATACAAAACTTGGTACATCCATAGGACACCTCAGGGCAAACAAAAAAGTTTATGACAGCCATACTGTAAACTAAATAGGAAATCTACTATGTTGGGTGGAATGCGTGACCCCTTGTGCTAAAGGCTTTTCATCTAAACAGCTCCAAATTTGGTGAGTATCATCTAGACACGTGTGCCAAAAAAGTTTTCAATTTGTTTTTTGATACATTTGTGGCTGTGGTCGTAATGAGTCTGTGAAGAGGCAGCCATTTCTTTGGGAAATAAATGCCATTTCCCAATTGCCAGGATCCTTTCTTTAGAGGAGGCCCCTCCAGAGCCAAGGCTAGAGTCTTAGAAAACTCCTCAGAATCCTTTGGAACTTGTAAACTTGTACTTTTAGACAAGTAATATTTACATTTTGCCTTTTAAAACAGGGGGGTGCAGCGATTCCCGAGTCATCTCAAATCTCCAGCCAGTACTTTGTTTTTCTCGCCTTAGCCCAAGCATAATCTATTATTTTCAAAGGTTCAGACAGCTCCCAGGAAAACCAGGGATTGTAGAGACCTTTAACTCTAAAGGTGGTGTAGCAGGCCCCAGCAGTAGCACAGGCCCGAGGTGATGAAGCAGGCTCCAGCCAGAAGAAGATTCAAGCAGTAGCACAGGCCCGGTTATTTGACATTACCGTAAAGTTTACGCTTTAAAGCACAAAATGCAATCCTCCGAGTGCACGTGTCCCCGCGGTCTCAAGGGAGGCGAGGGCCTTTATTGCCGCTTGCGGCTTTAATTTTGTTTTCTTATTTTACAGACATCGTCTGAATTTCCGGGAAGTGAGTGCAATGCAGCAATGACAGATTCTTTTTATTTATTTTTTTGTTTAAACATTCAGTGAATTATTTTAGGCTATGCTTATTTACGTTCTTTTTGTTTCACTATAGCATGTAGACAGTTGATGGCAGTAAGGAGTCTTAAAATCTGACACCAAAGTTGGTATTTCTACATGGTCTGGATTTATTCTGGGTCTGGCCAAGGTCTTAGTCATACTCGGGTTGTGGTCCTGGTCTAGTCTGGTCCTAAGTCTGGTCTTGGCCTTGACTGTATTTGGTCTTGTCCTGGATATTGTCTTAGCTGAAGTAAAATCAAAATGTCTTAATGTAAAGAGAGGAATGAGAACACATCCTTCTGACAATGGGACTAACTAATAATGGAGCTCAACACTGAACATTATAAACATTAAGGCCACACTTCAAAGGATGATGTCATCAGGGTGATTACTAATGACACACACCTGCTCACAGGCAGCCACCTGAAGACAGTTGTCCTTGGAGCAAAGCCTTCAAACAAACAAATCCCATTTAAAAATTATGAACAGGCTCAGTGATGGCAGCATGCAACCTGGCAAACGCAAAAATGGTAAATAAAAAATAAAAAATTACACCTGTGATGAAGCTTTGGCTTTAGTAAAGGATAACTCTGATTCTGTGAGATCGTCTGCCTTTAGAGTCTTTTCATCTGAGTGAATGTGAGCATGAAAGCGAGTGTAAGAGTGTGGGGCTTGTTCCATGGCGCCACTGCTGGTGCCTTTCTCAGTGTACACAAAGCACACACCATTTTTCCCAACACTTTGACCAACATAAGTGAAAGAAACAGAAGAAACTTGTCCTTCTGGCCACAGTAGTGCCGGGGAGGTTAGGAAGGGGAGCCGTGTGCTGCTTTACCCAGCAGAGGTGATAGAGGCCGGGGTGGGCATACTCGCCGTGGTCTCTTCCAGAGACAAGCTGGTCAGGAGGGCCAGCTGGGCTGCCCGCTGGTCCCGATCGAGGATGTGGGTGAGAGGAGGATGTTGGCCAGGCTGAAATCGCTCAGAGACAACACCTCAACCCCTGCATCAGCCCGCTCTGAGCAGCTCCTTCAGCCAGACTGAGACACCTTCAGTGCAGGAAGGAGCGCTACCGCAGGTCCTTCCAACCTACTGCCACTTTATAATTCACTTATTGTGGCTTATTGTGTAACAATATAAGTTCCTTCTTTCTATATATACACACACACAAACATACACACACACACAAACACACGTCAAGAATAGGACATTAGGGCTTTTTCACATAAACAAGAACTTTTGCATCATACTTTTGTTGTTGTTCAAATAGAGCTGGTAGTTTAGACGTTTTGCTTTTGTTGGGTCTCCTCACCTTTTTTTTTTTAAGACCAGATGCAATTAGTTGAGTTAACATGAATAAAATACTTCTTAAGCCTTTATCTTAGTTTGAAGCCAATTTCAGCATTTAATAATTTATATATATATATATATATATATATATATATATATATATATTATATTTACTAATTAAAATCCAAAGCGTTCTTTTTTTTTTTTACTTAAGTTTAACTGTTATGTTATCCTAGATTAATAAATATTAATAAAATGTACTGTTCATTGTTTGTTAATATTAGTAAATAACTAATAACATTTAAATAATTAATAGATTTTAATATCAATCTCTATTCAGGTTCATTGATAAGTGCACACAGGATGTGAACATTATTGAAATCATTGAAAGTGAAAACGAAACTCAAGCGCCACTTTGTAACACAGCTTGCACATCGGCTTGAACGTTTCCGTGCTCATATGCCTCAAATTTGAAATAGTTCCAGATAGCACTCCTGCTCTGTTGTTTTTCAACCAACCAATGCATGCCGCGGAGGTCCCTCACACACCATCTTTCCAAAACCAATGCCATTTACAAGGAAGCAAGTTGCACTGCAGTCACATTAGTGAATGCGCTGGAGTTCACTGGTTTTTAAATATAAGAATTTTGTAACCACTTCAGAAATTGTAGTATTGATATAGGTATATCAAAATACCAATATTTTTGACAACACTAGCCCCACAATATGTTAAAAGCATAGATTGTATAAATATGGATGATATCCGCCCATTGGTCCCCTATTCACCAATATTGTCATTACGAATGGGCAATAAAATGGCCGTTACATCTGGGATTTTTGGCTTTTACTCCATAGTAAGACAATAGTTTTAAGATAGCATAAACCAACGTAATAATCAAAAATTCACCCCCCACCCCCAGAGTTGTCACGTAGTAAAAACTTAGCTCTAGAGACCGGAGCCATCTTTTGTACCAGGCTGTAAACATGAGTTTTACACTTGTAAAGTCGCCATTGGGTTTCTCCTTATATTTCGGCTTTTGGAGCCTGCCCTCTGGTGGACGGAGGTATATCGCTGTATTTCACTGTAAAATCGCCGTATGGCGGCGCCCTTACACGACGACCATTTAAGAGGTACCATGGGAGAGGCTTGGTTAAAAGTCAGGTTAATACAGAAAGAAGAAAATTTTATATAATTACATAACATTGCAACAATACAATACAGTACATACACAACAGATAAATCAGACCATAAACAAAAGGTGTACTTGACTCTGCGGCAGAAGTGAACAGAGCAGGAACAAGACTTTTTTACTGCAGTTAACAAAAACACTGACAGTTGTGATCTGTGTAAAAAAGGCTTTGCTTGCATATTATGGGTTTATTTCATTTATAGACCGCAAAACTTTATTAAAAAGATTAATCAGCAAATTGTATTTTTGCAGTATTGGACAATAGTGGTAAGTTTGTTAATAAATCTCACTCACTAAAAGGTGCCATGATCGGTGTCATTCACTTCACCTGACAATGCTCAGAATGTTAAAACCTTCTGAGCATAACAATGAAAGGTAGATGCCAAATAACCTCAGTCATACGTTTGATCTGTCTATTTCATCTACTATTTCTTCTTCTCCTCTTAAAAACATACACACAATCTTGGTCGATTATATCAACAAAAGTGTGTTCTGTGCTTGGGAGCACCACACAACAGCAAGGGAAGTACATGAGTTGAATTTTTGAAAAAGCAGAGTAAGAAACAGAAAGGTCAAGCTCGCTCAAAGCCAAAAGCATGACTTCCAACACAAAATACACTGCTTTGATTGGATTAATAATGCGGTCTTGCCCCTGTGCTTTCCCCAACAGCTCCAAGAGGAAGAGTCACATGACAGCGAGGCCTGTGTTGAGCTCAATTGACTGCGTACGGTGCTTTTTAAAAAGAAGTAGACTCACTAGAGCTGCCTGTCATCTGGCCATTCAAGTTTGGTAACATTTTCCATTTTGACAGTCAAATTGGAGGGCTACAGTAGAAGCACGCAGAGCAGGAAGGCTCTATTTAAAAAGGAGTAGGTGTTGAAGTGCATATGCAAAACAGTAGCCAGTGCTTACGGTTTGTGAGCGGTCACAGAACAGACAGGCAGCCACCTAGTTTGACTATTCAAAACGGGACCTGTCAGCACGGGACCTGTGCTGACAGGCCATGTTGGCAAAACACATCTGTAGCCAGTACAGCTCCACTGCTGGGGGCACATTACAGTTCAGTGGCAAAAGGCAGGCCCAGGTCTCTCAGTATCCATCGTCTCCATTAGTAGAGCCCACACATTGTTCAAATGTTCCCATTTAAAACAGTTAACCATCTGCTAATTTGAAAAGTTTATGCTAAATAGCATTTCTGTTTGGTGAAGTTCTGTGCTCACTCACAAATGCATGTACTTATCTTTTCTGAATTTAGTGATTTATGTGTTTGATGAATTTCATCACCACACAAAGGCAGTCATCCCAAACTGTGGTCAAGTTGGAACAATATTTCCATTTAAAAATGTCCAACCTCATAGATATGCCTGGACGACATGTAAAAGATTATTCCATTATTCACAATTTTTTTGATCTATTGCCTATATTCCCATATACATTGGAAAACAACTATGTTCTGTTTAAAAAAAACTGTATACATTTTTTGCAAGTTACTGGCAAAAAACAATCAGGCTCCATATTATGAATTATATTAAATCATTTGAATAAGTTTATTTACAGAAGTATTTGTGAATGAAAATGTGTCTAAAAAGTATTAGATATTAGATATATATATCACACTCATCCTAAGGGATTATTACGAACACCTGTTCAATTTCTTTATTAATGTAAGAATCTAATCAACCAATCACATGGCAGTTGCTTCAGTGCATTTAGGGGTGTGGTCCTGTTCAAGACAATCTCCTGAACTCCAAACTGAATGTCAGAATGGGAAAGAAAGGTGATTTAAGCAATTTTGAGCGTGGTATGGTTGTTGGTGCCAGGCGGGCCGGTCCAAGTATTTCACAATCTGGATAGACTGGAAAAATGTTGCTTGGTCTGATGAGTCTCGGTTTCTGTTAAAACATTCAGATGGTAGAGTCAGAATTTGGCGTAAACAGAATGAGAACATGGATCCATCATGCCTTGTTACCACTGTGCAGGCTGGTGGTGGTGGCGGTGTAATGTTTTCTTGGCACACTTTAGGCCCATTAGTGCCAATTGGGCATCGATCCATCCATCCTTTTATGACCACCATGTACCCATCCTCTGATGGCTACTTCCAGCAGGATAATGTCACAAAGCTCAAATCATTTCAAATTGGTTTCCTGAACATGACAATGAGTTCACTGTATTAAAATGGCCCCCAGTCACCAGATCTCAACCCAATAGAGCATCTGTGGGATGTGTTGGAATGAGAGCTTCGTGCCCTGGATGTGCATTCCACAAATCTCCATCAACTGCAAGATGCTAACCTATCAATATGGGTCAACATTTCTAAAGAATGCTTTCAGCACCTTGTTCAATCAATGCCACGTAGAATTAAGGCAGTTCTGAAGGTGAAAGGGGGTCAAACACAGTATTAGTGGGTGAAAATGCATAAAAAGCAAGAACGGCACCAACCATTGATGTCTGCTCACATGCTTTCCAAACAAGGTGGGGTGTACTACACGTGGTTTGCAGCATTGTTGACTTTATCTAAACTTTTCCTGATCATATAGTTGAATGTAAAGTTAAACAGTGTTATTTAATGTTGCTTGAAGACTAATTTGCATATATTGCATAGTACCAAAAAAATAAAATAAAAAACAGTTTACTCAATATTGTTTGAGATATTTTTAAAGCAATATATCGTCCATCAAAATATTTTATCGTGACAGGCCTAGCTACGTCATACAGTCAACAGTAAGATGTTAGGAGGTTCTTTATTGATAAAGGAAAGGAGCTTCGAGTGACGTTTCCACAATCTGACTCCACTAACCTCTCAGCTGAGAGGAAGTTATGTTGACACACAGCAGCTTAATATAAACTACACACCCTAAAAATGGACTACAAGTGCACCTTCTCCTCAGACAAGCTCAGTGGTAGAGCAACTGTCCTTCAACCATAAGGTAGGCGGTTTGATTCCCGCTCTCCCCACAGTTCATACTGTTGTTGTGTCCTTGGGCAAGACACTTAACCCTTCTTGCCTCCAGTGGTGTTCCAGCTGTAACACTGGTAAATGGAACCTTAATGTAAGTCGCTTTGAATAAAAAGCGTCAGCTAAATGACTAAATGTAAAATGTAACACTGGTGAATGGAAGCTCCATGTAAGTCGCTTTGGATAAAAGCGTCTGCTAAATGAGTAAATGTATCACACACAATGAACCCCAAACAACAGCACAGTCTGTGTGCATGTAGCCTATTCAATACAGAAAAGACCATAACATTTCCATCCAGTCAAAGCTGCCAGCTGTAATTCACTCTGGTCAAAGTCCCGGTCTGGCCAAATAATCCACATCCTTTCCATGTTTTAATTAGCGTTAATGACTACCGCATCTTAAGTTTTGTTTATCACAAATCTAACCAAATGTGTGCAAAAGCGATGTTTTACTGCAGCAAACATCAACAGTGAACAATAAAAGTATAAGACGCTGTGGTTCTAGAGCAGTGTCTTTTATAAACAATGGCTTATGCAGATATTTATTGAAGAGCGTAACGGCTAATGCAGAGTCATCAAACGCTTCACATGGAGATCGACTTCAGTCAGACATTTTTGGAAAAGTTTGGGTGGTTGCGCAATTAATTGTGGGATGCAGTTAAGCTCCTAGCTTAATAAACACACTAATCACCATATAGGGTTGGGAATCAAAAATCATTTCCAATTCCGGAATTGGATACTTGTTGTGAAATTAAAAGTTTTGATTCCTAATAACGATTCCTGTGCGCGCACTTCATTTATTTTTGACCTAGCAATCTGCCAGGACCTTCCACGCAATCTAAGAGGAGTCTGAGGATCTCCCACAGTAAGCGAAACACCAGTTTACAGGATGGGATACAGGAAGCGCTATAACGTGTGGCTGCATTTTGTTAAGTGTTAGACCGAAGTACAATTATTGTAATAAACTAATACTGTATGTTGCACACAAGGAGTCATGCGCAACATGGCAAAGCATCTGCGGCTGGTTAAGGGCGTTGTTAAAAGAATGCACTGTCTTTGAATTCCTGCTCAGGGCTCACCCCGAGTGTAGAGTGCACTTCAGCCTACAGTGTACATTTAAGCACATCCTCAGGCACAGAGAAAAGGGGACTTGACCTCAGACTATGCTGCATCAGACTCAGACTAAACGTAATCAGACTCAGAAAACACAAAAAGCTATTGAATGGCTCTTCTTGACGGGAACCAAGTCGCTTTTTTGTTGTTGCCGTGTTTCACAGATGAACACACAAGCTCCTCCTTTTCTACTCCACTGAGTTGAGGTCATTTAAACAATAGACAGGTGTTTTTGCAGTTGTCACCTGCGCTCTGCCTTTAGCCCCTGCTCCGTTTGTATCGCCATGTTGTCATGTGACTCAGCAACAGAAGTAAACAGAGCAGTGACAACGTCTGTAAAAAGCCTATTTGCTCCTGTGGTAACATAAACACAAACTCATAAAAATTGCACCAAAGAAAACACGCTGCAAAAAATATTGCAAATTTTTGTTTGAATTTTAGTTTGAATTTCATTTTTTACAAAATTGGAATCAAAACTGGCAGTCGAAAAGAATCATAATTGATCAAATTCAAACAATACCCAACCTTAACACTATATAGTGATTACGCCATTTTGTAGTTGTTTTTTTTTTTTTATTATTATTGAAAAGGATATGCGCATTACAAGCCAGAGTGGATGTTGAATGCAATGCGGCTGAAAATTTGGATGCACCTAACTTTTGTGCTGTACAATTAGAATAATTACAATTTGAGCAAAATGTGATTTCTAGAGCCCTGCTTCTAAATAATGAAGTCGGCAAAAGAGAGGGTGATGTACACGCAGAGGAGTATCAGTGACCCTGGCGCCCCATGAGTGAATTGAAACAGTAACACGCGGCACTTTAAGTGTGAATTGGGGTAAGAGTCTGAATTGCTGCTGTATGCACTCTGCCTTGGGAGTGTGCAGCTGTGGGTAAGGGTCTGAGCGCCAATTCGGTCATTCAACAGGCAGTTTTTTTGCTATTGTAGTTTGTATTTTTCCTACAGAGCTCCCCCTCCAGCTTCGTTGTAATGTTAAAAAACATTGTTGTAAAAACTCACTGGAGATGAGTGTCTCTTCCCCCCTTTGACCATGAGCAACTGTTTTTTCTGCTTTTGCCGACTTTGCCACGATGAATGTCTGAGACTCGGGCGAGTGTGAGTGGGACAGACTCCATCAACCACAAAATAAGTAATTAAGCCTTCACAATGATTAGAAAAGGTTATGTTAAAGTGAAAATCCTGTAAAGTTCTTCTTTAACATGAAAACAAACATAGATCATTTATTTATATTTATTTGATAGACACAGTGTGACACACAGTGGCCCACCATCTATTGACATAAAAAATTGGCCCGCATCCAGTCAAAGCTGCCAACCCCTGCTCTATAGAATCACCAGTCTTCTGTGTAACAGACACAAGCAAAAAACACTGGCGATGAAACTCACGGTAGGAAAAGTTAGCTTAATATTTGCACTTTTATTGTTTGAAGTTCCCAGGTGTTTTATTTTCAAATGCTTGTGCATTAAATCTGTGCCACTGTTAAACACCATGTAACAGCTACAGGGTGCAGAGGACAACTTTATTTAAAATATTCACAGACTTTGGATTTTGTTTTTTGAAAGATCATCACCATCAAGCACAATCATAATTATGAATGAACATGTAATTACAAATGCATTTTTCAGCTCTAGTCCACTCAGGACCCTGACCCCCTGTGTGCATTCTTCTACTCAAGAAAAGGCATTGACCTGATAAATAATGATGGCGGGTTCTTCCAAAGTTCCATCATGTTTGCATATTTAAGGCTTTCAGTGGGGTTTTTAAAAACGACTAACCTGTTCAGCATGGTCTTTGTTCAAATGGGATTTCATTCATCCCTTTACATTCATTCCACTATGGTTTCCCAAGTGGAAATGTCCTTAATAACTCTAACCTTTAACTAGCATGCTAACAAGCTAATTTTATTGAACAATAAGTAATACCTAATATTGTCAAATGTGCTCGCTTTAAAAGCCTTTCTCTGCGCTGCTCGTAATTCCGTTACCAGTCGTGATCACTGAAAAAAAAAACACTCAAATTGTTTAAGCTGGGATATTTGATTGCCAAAACATTCATAAATTGACACACACAATTAGAAACATGCCTTATCTGGTGTATTGACTCTGCGGGGGTGGGGAAACAAAGAGCACCACTTCAGGCTTTATTAAATGTTAAGTGGACATCTGTTCATAACAGAGGTGAGAAAAATGACAATATCAGTCACCAAAGCTACATAATCCCAAAGAGAGAGCCACAGACTAAGAATTTAATCCTTTTTATATCATGCACTAGAAGATTAAAAATGCACTTTGACAGGATGAAAATCTTTATTTAAAAAGCACCCTCTTAGGACCAACAGCTAATTACTGGAGAGGTGACACTCGTTAACTTGTGCTGATGCTGATAACAGAAGAACACACTTCAGAAACAAACCATTGTGGGTCAAGTCCGGGTCAAACGGTCAGTAACCGCACTTGACACCATTTTGATAAGGTGTTGAAAAGTTTTACTACAATTATAAACAAATGCTTCTGTTTTTGTAAAGATTTAATGATGGAACTCTCCCATGAAGACACTCTGCTCTTAAATTATAAAATAAATGAAGAGGAGGATTCCAGCATCTAAACACAATGATACAAAGCAGATAAAAGGTCCCAGAATTTAATGAATGTAGCACAGCTCCCCTCCATGTTGTCCTCTATTCTCAGAGCACATATCCTGTCCTCCCAACAGTAAGCAAACAGGATTAAAGTGTGCATTATAAAAAGGCTCCCTTACATATCTCCAAACACCAGAAAGATATGGGAGCTGCCCACCTTGAATCCATCCGCTGCTCGGCAGCTGTCACTCTCGGTGATGAAGAAGGCTTTGAACGCCATCTTGTTCTTTGCAGCTGCTTGGGCCCTGAATACAGGAACCCATTGATTGAAGACGGGCGGCGGGAGGGGGCACTGGCCAAATCACTTCATCTCTGTGAGCCATCAATTACAAATAGGTATTTTACGATATAAGGAAAATGCTCCGAAAGGCCCCTACACGGTGTTGTCCGCCATTGTGCCCGTGGTTTCTGCTGCTCACACGGAGCTACAGGCGGCTACAGTCTGAGCAGCACAAAAGACTCGCTAACTAGCTTTCCAGAACGTAAAAAGCCCAGTCCCGATCATTTGATTCGAACACTTCTTGGGCGCCTTATGTGTTTGTGCTAAATGTGCCTGAGTTTCCGGGTCCAGCCCATAGCGGAGGCGCGGGCCCCGGTGGACGGCTACTGTAGCCGCTAACAACCGCGGTGCACATAAACACAGACACAATCCCATTAGAAAAGCCAGGCTTCATAATGAGCTGTCCGCTTTAACAAACTACACTTCGATTGGACAGTAATCAAACTAAACGACCTGTGCGTTTCAGCTCGGTGCCATGGCCAAACTGTCGGCTTTAAAATAAAACCTTTAGAAAGCACTGTGCTATAACCGAGGAGAAAATGGAAAACGGGCGTAAAAAAATCTAATCTAGAAAAAAAATAGAAGCCATGATTATAAATATGCAGCGCATAGGTACAGCACCAAGTATGGTTTCGATTCTGAAATAAAACAATTCCGACGGTCTGAACACTTAGTCAAGTGAGTGACAAAAGTTAACGTCAACCTTACGTTTACGCACCCCAGTTAAAGCAAAAAAGGCTTCTGGACACTATTTTTGCATAGTAGCGGGCCCAAGCCACAACACAGTGGCTAATGACAGAGGCAGAATGTGCTGGCTGCCATGTTGGCCACACACCCAGCGCTGGCCCAGCAGATGCAGCTCGGACTCGCTACAACTCGTCTCTCTGCTGCTGGAGGAGCCATTTTTAGACTAGTTCTTGTCAGTTGCATGATGCTACACATTTTCATATCCCAACTCTGATTTCCTATGTCGGGGTTGTGCAAGAGAAGGAAGTTGCAAATTAGCAACAACCTCCCTCTTAAATATTCTAGAAATATTCTTACCAGCTTGAATCTTACAATGGGCCACAGACTGAAGCTTGCATAGGTCCCTATGAGTGTCAACAGCATCAGAGGAACTTAGTAAGCAGTTATACAAAAGGTTCAAAACTTGGGCTGTGCTAAAATATCAATTTTCCATCAAGGATTTATAATGTACTGCATACACATTCAGCAGCTAACCCCAGGGATGGTAAGTCTCAGCCGAGGCAGGGCATTGAAAAGGGATCCTAGGTAACTCACTGATTTGCCAACAAGTAACCCCAAACTGACGTTAGACTTGGGCTTAAGGTCATTACAACTAACCCTCACAACATTTTAAAAATGTACTGAGAATAGCTTTAACTTGTTTCACTGTATTTTGCTACTTCTTTGGATACTTTTTGTTAATCGTTTAGCACCGTTTCGTAACGTAGTTTTTCTTTTAATGGTTGTGCAGTTCTTATCTTATTTGTCATTACGTGTAGGTTTAACTTGTTTCAGTCAATGTATCTTTCTAAGCACAATCTCACAGTCAATCTATTGGCCCCAGTACCGCATGGGCCCCTATGCACTGTTTGCATTGACGGTGGGTACGCCCCCGACATTAGGCCTGCTAATTAACTATTTGCTTTTGGCTATAACCATTGTATTATTGGAAGGTTTGAAACAATTCTGATGAATTTATATGGATGTTACCAAAATGCATGAGTTTTTCCGACATTGACCCTCACCCACTTTCTTGGCAACAGAGGCTAGTTAGTAGCAAGCTAGCAGCAGCTAACTCGGGAAAAGCAGCTCCTAAACCCACTTTAAATCCCTTTCGTTCATCTCCCCCGCAATCTGCACAAACCGTGCGTTCACAAAAAATAAAGCTCAGAAGTTAGCCATACCTGCTTTCAGTCGGTGGTATCCGTTGTTTCTATCACATTGACTGGAAACAGTTAAATCTTGTCTCCTCCACCAAGGCGCTCAGATTTAGCTTGTTTAGCTAGAACCGAGGAGCGTCACTCCCCGCACCCAGTTTTTGACCCGCCGACGGGGGAGACACACCGGCACAGAGACAGGGCGCTGTTCACACACAAAGGCGCGTCGGAGTCCCGTTTAAACGTTCTCCTGAACAAAAAGACAAATTCCAACTCAAGGCAAAATCCCTTCTAGACTTTCCCACCGTCGTCGTTCGTCCCCCGTTGTCTTCCTTCTCGCCAGGCTCTCAGCGGCTTCTTCCTGCGGCCATCAAACAGCGGAGATGGGCGCGGTAACCCTGCACTCAGCTCTGGGAAACCCCACGTTACGAAAGCGTCACGACGCAGGGCCAAAAGGGTCGGCGACCACTTCGAAAAGATTAGTAAATACTGCCATCTTTGGTAACATTTTAACTCAAGAAACAACATTTATACCTGCAAAGAATTTTAAATTAACATTCTCTGAGAAGTTAAACATTTAAACCTACTTCCTCTTCTCAGGCTTTAAATACCAAACATTTTTGGACATTTTCATGACACTAAGCTTATTTGAGGTTCAACTCCGTCACAGACAACCTGGACTCCGGATAACGGTAATTTTGAAAGATATCCAAGCAGATTCTCGCCGAACCTTAATAATAATAATAATAATAATGTCCATTGTCTAATAAAATTTGTGTTTTACATTACGTTAAATTTTTAAAATACTTGTAGCTACTTATTTCAGTAGGCCACTGAGCTTAAACATCTTATGCAACGTTACATTTTGCATTTTTCTGAATAAATTATGCGAGCAGGATTTTTTTTAACTTTAATACTAGGACATTTTTTTATTTCAGAGAGTAATAAACAAGAGGTACTCAAACAATAACTGCATCAAACATGGACTGTTTACTATTTATTAAAATCCTTACCTTCAAAAAACCAAGGCAGACTCACCAACCTCAGTCCCTATTGGACACAATAAAAAATAAACACTGTAGAGGCTTTTGTGAAGCCATTAAGTTTACTGTTTAATTTTGATCATCAGGACATTAGAACTATGCCAAAAATATAGCTGTCATCTACTTGTCTATTTGACATTAAATGTGGGGGACACAAAACCTATCTCATAGAATCCCCATTTTATTATTTCTAAATTACCTCTGAATGTCCTGAGAGTGGGCCCTAAACCAACAGGTCTGTTCTGACACAGCACAAAATGAAGGCTCCTGCATGTTTGATTTAGCACAGCCTATAGCGGGGGTCCAAACTTCTTACAAAGAATTGAAAAAACAGGTTTTCTATAGATGTGAACAGATTTTAGTTGGTCTTGAACAGGTTTTAGTCACATTTGAACAGGTTTTTGATGGAATTAAACAGGCTTTATTTTTTGATTTGAACTAATTTCATTTTGTATAAGTTGTAACTTACCCAAATGCTGTGTGACAGAGCTGCAGCTGCTGCTGTCATTATGCTGATTAGTCATCAGCATAATGACTAATCTAAGATCTTAGCGCAGTGCTCTTGTTGAATTGGAGCGGTCAGTTGGGATTTCCTCTCTGTCCTGAGTGTTTGTGGGTGGACCGTTACAACAGTGTGCTCATTATCACCTGGAGTGTAGGTAGAGAGCTCAGAGGATGGCCTAATGCTCAGCAGGTTCAGCCGTTACTTAGAGACGTGGAACACTTTGGAGTCCTCCGGGACAACAGGGGGTGGCCAGGCCGGGTCTTATGGGGAAAGACAAGTGCATTATGGGGCTTTAGTGCAGATGAGGAAGACTAGAAGGCGGTTCTTTCTAGGACTCCAACTGTTTGTGCCATTTCTGTTCTGTCCTCACACTGTCACACGGAACTGCTGGGAAGACTTCCCCTACAGATATCACAAGTCGTATTCAATATATGTTACACTGGAATGGTGGCAAATGCAACTTGGGAGCTTCAGTCAACACATGTTAAAGCATTTATGTCACGTTTAGCTAACTCAATGCAAAGAGCTCCAAAAAGACTTTTAAAATTAGGAACAATCAAACTGAGGCCAGTCAATTGCAATACAGTCATTGTGGTCCTTGTTAAAATTTTGAAATTCAATCAGCATAAGCCTGACACTTCGGCCTCAGTCTCAAAGAGTTGAAGCAACTCTGTCACTTTTGACACTCCCCGCACCGTGTGTTTGACCGAAACTCCAGTTGTTATACACATACCCAGGCCAAAATGTGTCACATGAGCGCAACGTTTTGATGGACAAGGCCTTGACGCCTCAGAGCGACTAGTCAACTAATTAGTTAGTGAGGTCACAGTCAGCTGAAATTAAATATTGGTTTAATTGTTGCAGTTACATTTGGCAGAGTTAGTCTACGTGGTTAGTGAATGCACCTCAGCACCGGCTCTGAACAGACTGCACTGCCCACGACTGCTGCTGTGACAGAGAGAGGAATGTGATATTATAGGAATGTGATATTATGTGATGTCATCCACAGTTGAGTAGTTGATGTGTGAAGGAGATTTTATGCTCCTAGAGTTGACTTCTGTTGACTACAGCCCCAGTGTGGACGGACTTGAACTGAAATGTAAAAAATGTGTCACACAGACAACTTTTAACAGTTAGGCTATTTCCAGTTCACACATGAGTCAGTACTTTTAGAATGTTCTGAGGTTGTGTGGACTTAGATTAGGATCTGAATATACAGTGGGGATCGAAAGTTTGGGCACCCCAGGTAAATTTTTTTATTAATGTGCATAAAGACGCCAAGAAAAGATGGAAAATCTCCAAAAGGCATCAAATGACAGATTAGACATCCTTATAATAAGTTAAAAAAAGTTAGATTTTATTTCAATCATTTACACTTTCAAAATAACAGAAAACAAAAAAATGGTGTCTGCAAAAGTTTGGGCACCCTGCAGAGTTAATACCTTGTAGTGCCCCCTTTGGCAAGTATCACAGCTTGTAAACACTTTTTGTAACGAGCCAAGAGTCTTTTCAATTCTTGTTTGAGGTATCTTTGCCCATTCTTCCTTACAAAAGTCTTCCAGTTCTTTGAGATTTCTGGGCTGTCTGTCACACACTGCTCTTTTAAGATCTATCCATAGATTTTCAATTATGTTGAGGTCAGGAGATTGTGAAGGCCATGGCAAAACCTTTAGTTTATGCCTCTTGATGTAATCCACCGTGGATTTTGAGGTGTGTTTAGGATCATTATCCATTTGTAGAAGCCATCCTCTCTTTAACTTTTTCACAGATGACATCAAGTTAGCATCCAAAATTTGCTGAAATTTTATTGAATCCATTTTTCCTTCTACTTGTGAAATGTTCCCTGTCCCACTGGCTGCAATACAACCCCAAAACATGATCGATCCACCCACATGCTTAACAGTTGGACAGAGGTTCTTTTCATTAAATTCTGTGCCCTTTCTTCTCCAAACATAAATTTGCTCATTCCGGCCAAAAAGTTATATTTTAACCTCATCGGTCCACAGAACTTGTTTCCAAAATGCATCAGGCTTGTCTATATGTTCATTTGCAAACTTCAAACGCTGATTTTTGTGTTGAGGACGTAGAAGAGGTTTTCTTCTGATGACTCTTCCATGAAGTCCATATTTGTACAAGTATCTCTTTATAGTGGAATAGTGTACCACAACTCCAGTGTCTGCCAGATCTTTCTGGAGGGATCGTGCAGTCAAACGTGGGTTTTGACTTACTTTTCTCACAATCCTGCAAGTCGTTCAGTTTGATATTTTTCTTGGTCTTCCAGATCTTGCTTTAACTTCCACTGTTCCTGATGACTGCCATTTCTTAATTACATTCCGAACAGAGGATATCGGCATCTGAAAACGCTTTGCTATATTTTTATCAGCGGCGGCTTGTGATTGGAAAAAGTAGGGGGGGCTGAGGGAGATTTCTGCTGTTTATTTATTACATTAACACCAAAGTAACGATTTAAAAACAAATAGCATCTAATGTAATTATTAAAGTATGAATTTAGAATGTCCTTGTAGATTTCAAATATTGAATCGTTTTGGACGTACCTCTGAACACAGTAGCTCCGTCCAAGTGCTCCTTCAGAGCAGCGTCGACGAGGCGAAGTTAACAAGGCCCCTAAAAATGCCTGGGTTTTCAGAGGCTTCAGTCTCGTCGTGGCCACGCAAAGCCAATTCAAAGGCACCACAAAAACACAGTCAATCAGTTTAGAAAGAATATATCGATTTTTGTCCACTTCCTCATTGTGCCTTCTTATACAAAGTCGATGGCCATCATCCAACTGAGTAGCAATGTTAGCCTTCCCCAGCAACGCAAATTTCAGGCAGTTGTCCATATGCGTCTTTGTGTGTTCGTGTTTTTTTATTTTTTCCGAAAAATGTTTCATGTCCTGAACACCGTTTTCACACCAGGCTCGATCGGTCGCTGCAGTTTTAAAAAGCAAACAAGGGAAGCAAAACAGCGAGTTAGTTACTCCACAGCCGGTTAGCCACGGCTTCCTAGTGTACCATGTCCGCGAAAAGCCTCTAGTGTAAGACGCTTCCTTGTCTTTCACCTGCTGTCTGATGTTAATTTGTGGCTGGTCCGGTCCCATTTCTTTTATTTTTTGTTTTTCAGCCAGTGGTCTTCTTTCAAACGGAGTTTGAAGAAGAGATTGCACGGTTTCTTTCGTGGTGACGCCGCGCCATTGTCAACTCGAATCTCACTGCCGCCGCGGTTGGGTGTGGTCACGCACTGCCACGTGACCACACCCAACTCATGTTATTCTCCGATGGGCGCAGAGGCAAAGCGCCCATCGGAGAATTATTACTGCGCCACTGATTGGTTGAATTGATCATATTTAGTGACGCTTAAAGCATATCAGAGCTCCATTGGTTAGATAGTGAGGGCGCCCTTCTCGGCCCGAGCATAAAACTACCATAGACTGTAAAAAGAAAACTACACATTTATGATGTTATGCGGCACATGATGAAGCTGGTAGACAAAAAGACCCCCTCCCCCACCCCCTCTCCCTCATTCTAGTGTGAAAAACACTTACAGAAGAAAGTCATGTTTTTTTCAAACTGAATTTTTTTTTTTTTTTTTTACTTGGTAGGAGGGGCGGCACCCCAGCGCCCATAATAGATCAGCCGCCCCTGATTTTTATAGCCTTCTCCTGCTTTGTGAGCGTCAACTATTTTCAGTTTCAGTTTTCTAGACAACTGCTTAGAAGAACCCATGGGGCTGATTGTTGGGGCAAGGTCAGATGAGTCTGGGCATTTAAAACCTTTAAACCCAAAACTTTCGATCCCCACTGTAATACCATTTGTGAAAAAGTGCTATTAGCCTAAAATGGTTGCAATATGTTTGTGACACACAGGAGGAGTGTGAGTTCAAGTCATTGTTGGGTCCCGGGTGGGGGTCACCTATGAGACCTCGGAGACCTGGGCTTGGGTTGCCTCTGGATACACTAGAGCCTATCTATGGCGGGGCTCGGGACTGCCCCAGGGAGCTGCTCATTACCAGGGTTCAAGCTTTAGGTTGGAGAGAGAATAAGGTGTAAAAGGTTGTAACAACAGACGGTTGTCACCTTCTGAAAATCACAGGTCACAAGAGTGAACAAAAACAAAATTACTTTGTACACTATTTCTTTTAATGTACACAATGTACATACAGCAAACTGACAATAAACAACAATGCATGATTTCTTTATCTGCTAATGTAGCCTTGCACTATTGCATCTTAGCACAATATATTTTTTTACTTATTTTTAATATTACACCTATTTCTAATTCATCTGCTTTACTATTTCTTTTAGTTTTCAGTTTTCAGTTTTAATAGATTTTTATCAGGTAGGTTTCTAGTTTTGTATAACTACTTTCATGTGTGTTTACACACCACAGGCACATGGCTTTCATACAACTACAACTTGTTTTCTATAGAAATACTTTTGTGTAGGTTTTTTATTCACGATTAAACAATATATTGCAAAAAATAGAACAAACTAAGTTTAGCTCAACATAACTTAAGCAAAACATGCCTAAATGTAGCTTAAGTTAGCTAAACATGGCTAAAACATAACTTAAGTTAGCTAAATGTGGCTAAACATAACTTAAAAAGGCACTGCGTAACCTTTATCCAGTAGAGTCTGTAGATCCCTACAGACTCTCTGCGTTGTTATGACAACGGCGTCATATTCATGGGTTTGCCCAGGAAAGTAGAGACTATCCAAGCGGCAAGTTTGGAAGAAAAGAGCATGTCTTTTGAAAGGGTTGGGTAATTTTATTGTTCATTCATTTATTTTCTACCGCTTAGTCCCGTTAGGGGTCGCGGGTGATTGGAGCCTATCCCAGCAGCTTTGGGCCTGAGGGGGGGTACACCCTGGACAGTGGCCAGTTAGTCGCAGAGCTGACATTTAGAGAGTGACAGACAACCATTCACTCTCACATTCAGTCACTAGGGATACTTTAGAGTTGCCAATTAACCTACACATGCGATGGGAGGAAGCTGGAGTACCCGGAGAGAACCCACGATAACACGTGGAGGACATGCAGAAAGGCAGGAAAGCCAGAGTTGGCTGAAGATTATCAAGTCGGCCGAGATATTTTGTACAATTAGGACTAGGATCCAGTGTATTGGCCTATTTTTGGACCCTCTATTTGAGCCGTAAAGCACCTCCCATAGAGCTCCTGGAGATGACGTCACCCAAACCAAAACAAGGCCACTGGCAGGAAAGCGCCACAGCTGTACATTAAACTAGATTAGTAAAAACTAAACTGTAGAAAAGCATTGAGCCCATTTGCAAGACAGTTTACAGTCCATTGGGGAAGGTGTTGTCCCACAAACACACACTTATCTTTGAAATATTTAAACAGAAGAAAAAGACGGAGAAAAATAACATTGATGCTAGCTTTTATTTAGTAACCAGCGTCATTAACCAGCAGATTAACTAGTGAGCTGTAAATCAGACTAGCACAGAAGTCCAATAACAGAACACCGCTCGGGTTCAGGAGCGTTGACGCTCCCCAGTAGAACAACGGAGTCCCCGGTCAGAGCACTTTCCAGCAGCTCTGCTTCAAACCCAGATCCAAGCTCCTGATCAGCTGTGTCCCGGTGAGTTGTGTTCTGATTCTAAAGCCCCGCTTTCTCCTTGTTTAATCCAAATTTTTACTCTTTCTCCATAACGTGTATATATTTATTTAGCCATGCTCTGTCCTGGCTGTAGCATTAATGATTAAAAAAAAAATGCAAACCAGTGCTTTTGTGCTTCCATAAAGCGTGGTTGTAAAAAAAAAAAAAATGTTGCTAGATTAGTCAATTGTTAGTAATGTTTCAGGATACAAGCAAGTATTTTGATAATATTTTAAATTATTTCTTATTTATTTTACATTTAAAAAAAGATCATGTGCACAATAATAATAAAAATGTGCGTAGCAATAACCTCACGTCCTAATTAGATTTAACAATCAGTCCATGCTTTGACATAGATCAGCTGTTGAACCACCACCTGGCAGAGCTGCAGACGGACAGGAGTGACTATATATATTTTTTTAATCAAAGCCAAAGGAACCTGGACAAGCAGACCTCTCCTGAGAGACAGTCTTAGCAGCTCAAACACAGGGAGCAGAAATACACTGATACACTGGACCCTACAGAGGTGTATTTGTACAGAATGCACTAAAATGACCCTACCGTTTTCAGAAGATAAACTTGCCGGTTTGGTATTGTTTCCTCTCAAAAACAAACACAGAAAGTCTAGAGGGGGATCTGCGCCCCTATTGGCTAAAGGTTACAGAGTGTCACTTAGCTGAACATGACTAGTGGTTAGGGAGGCTAGACTTTAGCTTTAACTAAACACATGGTTACATTCTTGTAATTCAATCTTTAGCATATTAATAAAAATATACTACTACAACATGATAATTGTATTTATAACACATTCTGTGGTTATTGTAACTTCCCAGAGACCAAACTGGTTCAACAGCAGAGAAATGAGAAATGATGAGGCATGCTACCATCTTGTGAGAACAGATATCTTAGATATCTTATCTAGAACTCATCACATCAACATCGAACACTGACATAGCAATGAAATGTAGTTCTTTAGTGGGAACACATTATAAAAAGTTACATAGTGTTACCTTAATATTCACATCAAATGATGAGATCAGTCAAAATGTACATAAACAGGACACTGGGGGTGGAGAATATAAGTGGCACTATTGTAGAGCATTAGTGAGAGATCAGAGCAAAATCCGATTAAAATCAGGAAAAAGGCCACACAAATATTGTTGAATATCATCTCATACGTTACACGAGGCTAAGCCCATAATGACCTTGCCTTTTATGGTCAGGTTGAATACTGTAATCTGATTACGCATAATCTCCTCCAATCTGTAATAAATGCTTACAGTGTGTATCTGACAGAGGTCACATCCTGAGGCGGCCATTTCTGACATCTGCTGTTCACACACGGCGGAGGATGTAAAGGAGTACATTCTGCATGTGTTACAGTAAAATACTGTTCAGAATATATACAGTGGTTGACTACTGAGAAACTACTGACCCAAAGGTGGCAGTAGGGATGTAACCATTAACGACGAGCCGGTCAAAAAGCAATTTACATATGTGACGTTTCCAGTCGGTTGAGATTGTTTCTAGCATGGCGACCAGAGTGTGGATGTTGATATTGTGGAAGTCTCTGAATCCTCATTCAAATCAGACGTATGGTAGTATACTGTAAATAAATCCACTTGAATCCACTGTGTGTCTCTGCTGCTGCACAGACTGGTCCCGGGTCGACTCAGCTCCATATGGACTTAACAAGTCCACAACAAAAACAAGTCTGTGTCTGAGGCTGAGCTTTTTACTTTTTCCAAAACAGACAAAAAGTCACATAAATGTCCCATCACCGGTGGAGAACAGAGAGAATGTGAGCAGTAATCTGTGTTAGCAAAGAAGCTAAACTAAACAGAGGTTGTTGTCCTGAGCCTGAACCATCTCTGAGCCATGAGTTATTATTTCAAACACAGTCAGACCTGTTTTGAACTAAGTGTTCATCTGTTTGAGGCCCTTGTCACAGAGATGTTATAATGTTCTACCTTCTGTGAGTCTCTGCTGCTGCCACTGAGAGAAAAGCGCAGAGGTTTCCAACTTAAGGTCCGCGGACCAAATCCGGTCCTTTTGTGTGTACTTCTGGTCCTCACATTAATTATTACGGTTAAGTCATGCTATAATTAATAAATAACAGGTGAAAATGCATAAAAGATAACAGTTAAACAAATAAGAGTTGTTTTGATAAAGTTTTACTGTTTTAGTGAAACACATGAGACCAGTGTTTATTATTGGGTTTGATCTAAAGAGGTTTTAGGGCTCAGCTAAAAATAATAAGAACTAATTAATAAACACAAAGTAATTAACCAGGTCTAAATCCATCAGAGGCAGATTTATTGGGGATTTTAAGTTTTTTTGTTAATATTCACTTATTCAAAGTACCTATAAGCAAATTAAATTGTATGTAAACACATGTAGAATTTGATTTTATCTATAAACTTACAAATGGACAAACCTTAGTCTATATTTTTAATGAATATGGGAATATAGGGATGGTTGGAACTTGCTTTCGGAACGGTACTGGGACACTGATAGATTAATCTGGAGCCCTGATTTGATTTAATAAAAGGTCACTTCTAATTTGTCTCATTTTATTTTCATCAGTGAGATCAGAATTATGATTTGAATTGTGAATGGAGTCAATCGTTACAGCTCAAGGTGGCAGCAACTAGAAAGGCTTAATTTACAGCTCCACCATTTTAACAATAGTTTGATATGATACACAGGACAAAACCTGGTTAATATGAAGATGCTGTATATATCTAACCCTCAGTTGTTTTGATAAAGGCATATTGCTCTTATACTGTTTGGTATTTGTGCTGGTAATAAGCTGTTTTTGTAGTTCTAACTTACACGTTAAGAACTGAAGCAAATTTTAACGTAAGATAAAGATAAATATCTCTGACTGAATAATTACTGTGTAGTTTGCAAACCCAGTAAAGACCATAATATAATCATAATAATAAAAGAAAAAAATAGAAGTGGGCTACATTAGTACTCTTTTACAAAGATCTGGGTTGTGCCATTTTGGTAAATATATTTGACACATGCCTATTTTATGAAAATAGATCTTGTTCTCTCTCCACAGATTTCCTAAAGGTGATGCTGTCAGGCTGAGGCTGATCAGAAGAAAGACTCTTGGTTGTTACATTACATTAAACATTACACCTGCAATGTCCACCAACCTCTGAGACTTTTTACTCTAGAAAACACGTTCCTTACTCTGCAGTCATACATCCTTTAAACATTACTGTAGCTAAAGTGTATGTGTTAGTTTTATATTTGTACATTTGTCATCTGTAAATCATGACAACAGTAGACAGGTAAATGTTCATGTCAGGTTTTCAACATGACAGACATTACCTCTAACACAGTACAGTTCACATTTACTAAAGTATTACATTTAGGCAAATGTCAGTTCAAATCAAAGTCCACTATTTTCTAAAAACAGTCCTTACACAGTAACATACAGTGAGCTGGTGAATAAAAGACCAAGATTAATGTTGTAATATGTTCTGTGATTAACAGTAAATCTCATGAACAGAGGTGACCGGTCCCAACAGCAAGACTTGTTTTTAACATAAGTTTTTACTTTGTTCTCTGTCTTTGCAGAGCCGCTCTACAGTTACCTGTCTGCTGCTGCTTCTGTCGGCCCTCCCCAGTCCAGTACTGTCCAGTCTAGTCCGGTCCAGTCCAGTCTAGTCCAGTCTAGTCCGGTCCAGTCTAGTCCAGTCCACTACTGTCCAGTCTAGTCCAGTCCAGTCCAGTCTAGTCCAGTCTAGTCCGGTCCAGTTATCGGTCTGCTGCTCTGTCGGTCCTCTCTGCTCCTGCACAGCTGACACAGCCCAGCCTCGTCTTCCTCAGCTTCATCTGACTTCACATTCTGGTTCATCTACAACATCAGCTTCTTTTAAATAAACTTAAACTCACTCAAATCTCCATTTATTTATGTGTTTCTAGGTTTGAAGGCATATATAAACAAGCTCTTAATCAAGCTCTTAAATCTGACATAATTTATACACTTTGTATTTAAGTGCACAGAGTTTAATAACTTGTAAAAAAAGTGTTTTTATTCATTTTTAAAGAAACCTTTAAAAACAGACAGCAGTTGGGTGAGCACAACTATGAGGAACACAGAGTAAGTACATGTGGAGCTGATATTGGGACCAGTACATTTTTACTGTAGCCAATATCTGTATCTGTTTAAAATCTCTAAAAGTAAAAATGTGTTCTTTTAGCTGATGTCACCGGTCTTCTGATCAGGTGTAGATTTGCAGTGGTTTATGGCCAAGGCCACTTCAGAAACGTGGGTAACTGGAGCATATCCCAGCAACAATCAGAAACAACTGACCTAAAAAACAATCCATCTTTCAATGTAACAAAAACAATGAAAAATATCAAAAATAAAAATAGCTTTCTAACAAATTAACAGTATTGTACAGATTCACTAAAACTGTTTTCTTGGAGTACTTCCTGACAACAAGCCGAGCAGAAAATGAAAAATGGCATATTAGGTGGGCTATAGATGTATAAAACATGTGCCTATGTTATGTTTAACCATCATAAGCTATGTTTACATAAGCTATTACGAGCCTTTAAAACGTTTTAATATGTAAAAGAAATAAAAAGATTGAAATCTTGGCTATGGTGACCACACAAACTTTACAAATAGCAATATAATGCATGTGTATATGTTTCTGTGTATACTATTATCTGGCCTAATGTAATATTTGAATGTAACATACAAACAATGTAATAAGTGTATTTGAATATTTAATGGACAGGCACAATGAAGCTACTAGTATTCATGTAAAAGTACAATTGATTATAAAATGGGCAACATAAATATAAAGTAGCTGTAATACATTTAGTAAGTCTATTTCCAGCTTCTGATTAGTTGCATGAATATGTTGTTTCTTTTTCATTTGTTTGTTCATGTTGGAAATGAAGCTCTCTCGTCTCTCTTCTCATGTGTTCATACTTACTCAGTCCTCGAGTTAGAAAAGCTCCATGTATTTGAATGTAGACAACAGTAGCCCGCTGCAGTGTGTATCAGGGACACACCCTGATCAGCATGGGCGTTTTTTTTTCTTTTGTTCCAGACTGTTGGCAATACAGAATATCACAATACAGAAGTGAATCTACTTCATCTCATTATATTATGTGTATTATAATACACACGTATCATGGTATGCATTCAACACATCATGTTTATATTTCAGAGCCATTTTTAAATATGAAGGGGACATGGTTTTGTGGATTAATGTGTTAAAATTTATGTTAATCTATGTGTTAAGTTTGTCTGTATGAGACTAGCAGTAATCTAGATCAACATTAGAATAAAATACAGATCAGATTCTAACATTTTATTATTGTTGAACTATATAACATTGATTAGTGACTGGTCAGTCACTACTGCTAGTTTATTTGTGTGACTAGCTAGTTATTTTGCACTTACACTCGGACTCTGCTTTATGAAAAAGCTTCTTATGTCCCCTTTTTTCTTCTTGGGTGGCATCTACAAAGTACAAAGGGGCAAAAACGGAATATTAAAATGTTTTACTCTGGCCTTTGTATGTGGCAGAGAGACAGCCCTGGTAACTTACCGTCGGCGTCGTCACATGCGCGCGCGCACACACACCAGCCGCTCGCTGCTAGTGCAAGCACAAAAGTAGTCCCGGCCCGCGCGTGTAGCCTGTCAGATATCCCGCCGCCGATCAAATTACGGCGTTTCTTGTACTGTCGTCGTCCTGGCCGTTAGAATCGATCCAAATAGCAGTTCAAAAGAGCTTGCTAAATATTGGTGGGGACAAATTTGCCATCTCAAAATATTGATAGGGACTAGTACCTAGCGTCCCCCTTTAAACCTACGCCCATGCTGAACCACCTCACTGAAAAAAAAACACAATCCACCTCTTTTAATAAACTCCATCCATTTTACTCATTGACAAATCTAGAATAAACTAAATTACTTAATGAAGACATTTAAACAAGTGCTTCAGCTTATGGCTTATTACAAAAAATGGAATATGTACAATGCAAATTAGATCAGATCTCAAACATTATTATTTTTTTATATGACTAAGGCAAGGCATATATACAGTGGCAACAAAAAGTATGTGAACCTTTTGAAATTTCATGGTTTTCTGAATAACTTTGTCTTAAAATGTGATCAAGTCAAGGGTATTGACAAACATAATGTGTTTAAAAATAATAACACAAAACCATCCTGATCTCTCATGTCTTTATTGAACACACTCATTCAACTTTCATAATTCATTCATTTTCTACCGCTTAGTCCCGTTAGGGGTCGCGGGTGACTGGAGCCTATCCCAGCAGCTTTTGGGCCTGAGGAGGGTACACCCTGGACAGTGGCCAGTTAGTCGCAGGGCTAACATTTAGAGACAGATAGTGACAGACAGCCGTTCACTCTCACATTCATTCACTAGGGACACTTTAGAGTTGCCGATTAACCTATGCATGTAGGTTTTTGGACGATGGGAGGAAGCCGGAGTACCCGGAGAGAACCCACAGTAACACGTGGAGGACATGCAGACTCCTCACAGAAAGTCCTGTTGCATCACCTTCTACACAGTTTCAGCTGACGTACAGAAATCCTCACATTATCCTCAAGAATTGTCTGATATATTTGAGAATTTATCTTCCCCTCAATGTTTGAAGCTGGCTGGGTCCTGATCATAGATTGTATAAATATGGATGATATCCGCCCATTGGTCCCCTATTCACCAATATTGTCATTACGAATGGGCAATAAAATGGCTGTTACATCCGGGATTTTTCCATAGTAAAACAATAGTTTTTAGATAGCATAAACAAAAATCCCCCCCCCCCAACAGAGTTGTCATGTAATAAAAACTTAGCTCTAGAGACCGGAGCCATCTTTTGTACCAGGCTGTAAACATGATTTTTATACTTGTAAAGTCGCCATTGGGTTTCTCTTATATTTCCGCTTTTGGAGCCTGCCCTCTGGTGGACGGAGGTATATCGCTGTATTTCGCTGTAAAATCACCGTATGGCGGCGCCCTTACACGAGGACCATTTTAGAGGTTCCATGGGAGAGGCTTGGTCCTGATGCAGCAAAGCAGGCCCAAATCATGATGTTCCTTCCACCATACTTTACAGTTGGAATGATGTTTTCATGATGATATGCCGTGTCCTTTCTACGACAGATGTAGCACTGTGTGTTTTTTACAAATAGTTCAATCCTAGTTTCCTCAGTCCACAAAACATTTTGCCAATACCGCTGTGGAGTGTCACTGTGCTCTTTTGCAAACTTCAGGCATGCAATGTTCTTTTTAGTAAGCAGTGGCTTTGTGGCGTCCTGCCGTGGACACCCTGCTTGTTCAGTGTTTTACGTTTTGTAGACTCATAAACAGAGATGTTCCAAAGATGCCTTCAAACCTTTGGCTGTCATTCAAAGTTGTTTCTTTACCTCATTGATAAGTCTTTGTTGTGCTCTTGGTGTCATTTTGACTGGGCACCCACTTCTTGGTAGAGTAGCAACATTCCCAAAGCATCTCCTTTTGTAGATTGTTTGTATAACTGTAGACTGGTGAATTTCTAAAGTATTTGAAATAACTTTGTAACCTTTTCCAGCTTTATGTCAATCAACAATTCTTGATTGTAGCTCCTCTGAAAGCTCTTTTTGGCGAGGCATGGCTCACATAAACGTGTGCAGAGCAAACTTCAAAAGTTTGAGGGGTTTTCATCAGTCAAAGTCCACACCTCCAAATGTATTATCTTTTATATTATATAAGACTCCAGGTGTGCTAAAACCTGACTCCAATTAACTTTTTTGAAGTCATTAACTTAATAATAATAATAAACTTTATTTTATAAAGCGCCTTTAAAGGCAACTTCTCAAAGCGCTGTACAAAAACAAGCAATACAAAGTTCAAACAATTAAAGGTAACATCAACTATCAAATGCTATCAAATGCTCAACTTAAGGCTTAACATACTTTTTCCACAAAGCACTTTGAGGTTTCTTGGTTGTTCTCAAAGACATGTTTGACAAGAAAGACCCATTATGTTTTGTAATACCCTTGACTTAGATGAAGATCAGATCACATTTTAAGACACATTTTTTCAGAAAACCATGAAATTCCCAAAGATTCACATACTTTTTCTTTCCACTGTATATAGACATGACTACGTTAACGTTTCTTTAAAATATCAGTACTACTAATCACTTTGACTTTTATTTTATTTTCCAATAAATTCAATGATATTTACAGAGAAAGCATTGACAAGATTGAACCAAAAAACACTCTGAAACTGTTCAAGCCTATATTTTTTTAATACAGTGTCTTTAATAAATCTTATAAATTCCACATAAATCAAAGGAATAAAACATGTTGGATGCATGCAGACTCCTAGGGAGAGGTCAGAGGTCAGCGGGCAGCGGTGCACACCAGAGCCACCAACGTGACTCTGTAAACGGTCACGTCATCGTCCTTCAGCGCCAGAGGCACACAGCTCTGCACCACCTCGTACGGCTGGAGCAACACAAACACACCACACTTACATTTATTTGACTGGGGTGCAAATAATTAGAGATGTACATTTATTATATTTAATGAAATATGTACACTCAATGGCTGGAGTTCCTCTAGGATCTGTTTTAGGACTTGTAATAATGATATTTGTTAAAATAATTAATTAATGGGTTCAGATCACAAACGAGACAACCGTACATGGTAAATTTAGAAATGGAAGACTGGTTTAATTCTTGCAAGAATGAACCAAATCACATGCAACAATGGTACATGGTGATTTGCTTCAACATGTTTACAACACATGAAGCTTTTATAGATGTACATTATGCCCGCCTCAGCTCCAGGATCGTGGATGGACGTGTAATGAGCTGACGTGTCAGTCATAGATGTGAATAAGTTTATGTGTACATGTCACTAAGTGTACAGGACAGAGTGTCCCTGAACAATGATGTAGTGCAAAGTGATGTCTTTGTCTTGTTTATATTAGCATGGCGCCAATAGGAGATACAGCTAAAGACATTAAGCTATACTTGTTTGTGGATAAGCATATGAACTGGAGCAAAGGTGAGAGCATCTAATATACAGTAATTATGACAATATTTGTGAAGAATACAAAATATTGAAGTTTCTGATGTTTTTTTTTTTAAACTTCCAAACCTTCACCTTGACTCAACCTTACCTTGTACCAGCTGGGGGGGGTCCAGGTGATAGTGACAGTGCGAGTGCTGCCTGCTTCCACACTGCCTCTGCTGGGCTCCACGGTGAAGCCCTGCTGCTGCAGAGAGGCAACGTTGTCCCAGCAAAATTCAGCACTCTAAAAGAACAAAGAGGAGGGTGGTGCAGTTGTTTGATCATTTTAGAACCAAACTAAATATCTGCATGGAGACAGTAAAGCTCAAAACATTCCATAAAAATAAAAGGGAAAAATGTGGGTTAACTAATGTGAGTTCACTTTACAAGAATAAAGTGAATAAAGCTAATTCAATTTGAACAGAGCCATTCAAAAGGGGGTTATGAAGAGGGTCTAAGAGTCCTTTGGCTCAATGTTCTGTCCTAACGATCTAATAAAACTGCTACAATCCTTCCTTTGTATAAAGCCTAAAGGTCGGTTTCAATCCACACCCCTCAGTCTTAAAATAATTATTCATTTCTAGTAATATCTTTTTTTTATCAATTTAAAAGGTAGTTTCACTGCTATCACATTATAAGAAAGAGAAAAAAAAGTGTTTAAACTGAGCATGTTCTTGGCTTCAGACCTGCCTCTGGATGAAGCGCCTCCAAAGGAAGGATCCTGGAGACTAAGAAACAGCTGATGTCTGTGTGATTACAATCAGCGCAGTGTGCAGTTCCTGTCAGTACCTTCTTAGCGGACTGTGTGGAGCAAACACAGCCCACCTGCAGCTGTCTGACTGCAGGCCTCAGGACGCCTGCGCTGTAGCTCACCCTCAGAGTCACCAGCACTGGGACAGGGCACTTCTCCAGGCTCCAGTCTTCTTCCTCTGCAAACAGCACAAACATACAGATCAGGGCTTCTTCATAGACGCATGGTACAATATAAGGCTTGGTGATATAGCCTCAAAATGATATCCTGTCATAACATTTGCAAAAATGGTATACATATGATGATAAAAAAAAACACTGAATGTATTGGGTTTTAAAGATTTTCCATTCTGCAATCATTAGAAACAAAACTAAGGCAATTTTTCTATTTACCGCAATTGACTAATTCAAAGTGTGGATCAACAACGGCATTCTAACATCTGACATCAATCCAGCGACATACCAAAATTTACAGCTAACTATAAACATCTAGCGCCTCACTTCAGCGTTGCACTGATGCATGTGATAATGCCAATATGTTTTTATATCTTTGGAAGTTGACATAGCCAACCACCATTGATTCAACGTTGGCAGTGTAGACACCAACAGCTGATGGGAATGTCCTTCATCTGAGACCCTGTATACGAGCATGTGATTAGTCAAAGAGAGTTCTCAACTTTTAATTTTTTGATAAAAATAGCCTAGAAGATGTCTGAATTGATTCTCAAATACAAGAAAAAGGGAGTTCACTGTACATTCAAGGCCAAAAACACAACATAGCACACAGGCGACAGCATTGAGTCATAAAACATTCCTAAACAAAATGGTGCTCCACATTTCTGTTTAGATAATATGAATTATTGCTTTTAGGATGTCTATTACCATCTGGCAGGGGGACTGCTGGTGAAAGGTAGTCCAGCTATCTAATCTGGGTACATTTACATTTGTGTAAATATTCATTAATGTGAAAAATAACAAACCTTCTGCAGTGGAGACAGAGACTATTAGCAGCAGATAAAAAGATATGAAACACTGCTATCATCCTGTGCATCGCTTTCTGAGCGAACCCGGGGTGCGTATTTTTAAGTACCTGGCGATACAATACACATGCCACAATACAATATAACCCCATATTGTAAGATGATATATTGCAATTATCAAAATAGTGAGCACTAAAACTATCTCTCACATTTTCTTTAAACTAAATAAGCAACAAACTTATTGCTTTTCTTTTTTCCAGAAATACTCAAAACAGTTTGATCACGACTTGAAAAACAAAAATCACAGAAACAAAAACCAAAAACTGAAGTACGTACATTTGATTCATGCAGTCACACTGTTAGGTGGCAGAAAAGTTGGCAAAGTAGAGCACATTAATGTTCTACCTGTGAGTGGAGCCCTCACAGGAGGCAGCAGTGACTCAGTGGGCAGTGTCAGCGGGTCTCCTCCACTCACGTACATGTTGTGTGACGACGCTGCGCCCTTCAGATCCATCTCACACACTTTACTCTGGGACAGGCAGACACACTCAGGTCAGTGGTGAGCTTAAGAGTGATTTGATCAGAGTTGACAGAGGGCTTCAGGGAGAGTATAAAGGGTTGGACCTATTCAATTCTTCAACAGCAGGTGTGTGCAGTATAAAAGAAATAGTGTGGGCCATTGCTGGTATGATAGTAGAGCAACATAAACAAACCCAAAACAAGAATCAAACACAGGGCATGCTTTTGTTTGATTCAGACACACCTATACAACACCTTTACCAGGATAAAATAATTTGTATTGAGGGATTTGATTATTAATGTTGGTTATGAGACCATTAATTAGACGGTTCACATTCCTATATTCTGATTTGAGGTCAATAAGCTTTGGATACACACTAGTGCATCCTGTAAAAAACGGCTGCACCAGGATAATTGTCTTGTGTTTAACAAGGATTATTCATGAACATGGCAGAATAAGGACTACCAGTTAATGTGACAAATACAGGTATAGAGCCTGGCTACTGCAGTCTCTCAACCACATCCAGATCCAAATGCATGGATAGATGGGTGACTAAACATAATACTGTCTGAGAGACTTACAACAATAATTGTGCTGTATCATGGTTTGCAGCTTTTTCCAGTGTGCGTGTGCAAAATATATACTGTACACACTGTACCCTTGATAAATCAGATATTGACCACTAACATATTCAAGAAACATCCCACATATTCACAAAGACACTGGAGCAAATTCACTTTTGCCCTCATAGCGAGAGACACTAAACTCAAGTGCTCACTCAGAGTAAATCACTTTGCTTCATTTGTTGTGCACTTTATCCTCTATGTATGTTTTGACCTGCGGCTGACCTTACTCCTCAGCTCCACTCTGAGTCGATCGCAGTAATGTTCAGACGGGTGGTCCGGCTGGAATGTGACGCTGATGTCCTGGCTCTGTCCTGGAGCGATGCTGCCCTCTGCTGGAACCACACTGAACACACTCAGCCCGCTGTAGTTCTGAGTTCCTGCAGAGATCACAAGTCAAAGGTCAGTGTGGAGTCATGACCCATGTTTTACAGATTTGAATGTTGTGAGAACTGAATGATGGCTTTTCTTTTTAACAACTGCAACTGAACATATTTCAGAAATCTTCCTGCTACACTAGATACTCCCAAACCTTCACACAGCACCTTCTGAAGTTCTGAATGTCTCCTCACCTACAGTCTGTGGGCCTCTTCTCTGCAGCAGGTCCAGGATGTTAGTCCCTCTCTGAGGCGTGGATGGACCCTGGATGGACAGCAGGGTCCTGAAGCCCACCGCAACTGCAGAGTGGTTCTGTAGCTGTGCAAAAAGAGTCCCATGACAAAAACACAGATACAGTACAATATTAATGGCATAAAAATGAAAACATTTTCTGTATCTCACATATCAGAGAGTAGTTTAGAAATCATGTTGCATCAACTGTATTATGACAAAAAGAAAAGGTTTCAAAGAAGCATCTGGAAGTTTAAAGATAAAAACAGTTGAACTTAGAATTGACAAAGTCCCTAGGATGAGTGAATGTTTTCACCTTCAAACTGAAGCCTTCTTTGAACCCTTTTCTTGAACATGTCCTGGATGACTGAAATACTCCACAGACGTATTGTAACAAAATTATTAGTGCATCTTAATGAAAACGATTTCACAGCACTCATTGCTGTAGGTAAAAACAGATGCCTTCAAATGTCTGGTGCATGGCTAAGGTCATTTATATAAAACGTTAAAATTTCTAGAGACACACTAGTCACTTAGCCCTACGACTAACTGGCCACTGTCCAGGGTGTACCCTGCCTCAGGCCCAAAGCTGCTGGGATAGGCTCCAGTCACCCGTGACCCCTAACGGGACTAAGCGGCAGAAAATGAATGAATGAACACTAGTCTCTCACCTTTAGGACCTGAGTGGTGCTTTCCTTTGCCAACACATAACCAAAGTCCAGCACAGGGCCCGAGTGGGAGCAGGTGACCTCAGGAGTCACACCCTCCCCTCGCAGAGTCAGCTTCAGGCTCATCATCTGGCTCTGCACCTCAAGCATCTCCCGGTACTGGACATAAGAAACAGTTTAGGCTTATCTTAGCAATAATGGACACAATGGAACAATGTCATGTGCAAAATAATCAGTGAAAGCTGGCAGTGTGTGTAACAGTAAATGGAACAACTGCGACTAACCTTTTTGCCCTGAGCAGGACTGAAGGCCAGCAGCAGAGTGTGCTTTTGTCCAGGTCTGAGAGGCCTCAGAGCATTGAGGACAGAAAAAGGACCATCCATGTCCAGGATGGAGGACCTCAGCTGGGACACAGTCAAGGAAATGCAAAAACAGCACTGCAGTAGTTGTAATGTTTTTTTTTTTTTTTTGAAAGAATGAGTTTGATACCAATCCTATTCATGAATGTTAGTGCTGTATCACAACATTTAATAAATATCCTATGAATACCTCACTTCTAATGTAAATTTACCAAAATGGTAGTGCGCTCTGAAACTTAGTTACTTAAGGAGTTAGTCTTTTTTCTTTGTTGAAATGCCTTTGGTGTAATAATTTTTTCAGGAGCCATATTTTGGGGTACAAAGTTACATCAGTTCACTTTAACGCAACTGTATTATGGCTGGCTTACAGCCAGTTAGCAACGTAGCCTAACTATAGCACAACCATACTGTATCATAAACATTATTTGAACAATCCAGAGTGTACTAGTTTGAAGGTAAAGTAATGGAAGCATCTGTAATGTTCCTTTATGCCTTTCCGGAAGAAGACAATTACAGCCTGGCACAAGAGGGACATTGCTTTTTTTCAATACATTGCCTAGCACCCAACTGCCTGATTTGAGCATCTGTACACGTACAATGATATGTATACGATATGCATATGATAATTCATATGATAATGATCTGCTGCATATCATTAGAAACCTTAGATTCTTGTCTTTTGGTGATATAAACTATTTCAAAGCACTACAACACCAGTCTGTACACCAAAAACTTACTTTTCAGAAAAGCAAAACGCTCAGAATTTGACATTACACACTTATGAAGTTTGCCTGCTGTTCACACATTAATAATTCCCCCCCAAAATGATCTTGTTCTGTTCGTAAACACCCAGAGAATATAAATCAACTGAAATAATTAGGTCCAAACCACATGTTAGCTCTACACATACTCAAAGACTGCAGTTGCATTTCTCAAACTTAATAACAGCCGGTATTTGTTTTGGAAAGTGATACAGAAGTCAAATATGGTCACCACAGCTCTCAGCGTCTGATAGACACATAATTTGACCAACTGGAAAAAAGCAGGGGGTGTCCTCAGCGTATAACAACCAATGAGCGTCAGTCTCAAGCAAAAGTGGACACCCAGCTATTCCGCTCACAGATCCAACCTATAAGCTTGCACGCTGGCTTAAGGTGCGTTCACACCAAACGCAAATGAAGCATTAAGCACGAGTGATTTACATGTTAAGTCAATGCAAAGACATGATTAGACGTACATAGAAATCCTGCGGCGCAATTTGTGCTAATGAGGCGGCACTAATGGGGAGGCGCGAATGGCGCGACTCGTGCAAATCACGCGGCGCAAACTGAGCGAATTGCGCGTTTGACACACGAAACACGTCCCATGCCCCATTTGCGTGAAGTATATTATATGTACAAATCATATATGATGATATATACATATCATTTACAATCATTTACAGTAAGCCCTCATAGCCTCATAAATTCAGATACAAACACAACCCTGGTGGTTTGTTAATGAATGTTTTAATGCCTTTTTCATTTGTCATTTCTTACATTTTCTTACATTTCATACTGTCATTGCAACCCCCAGAAGACCCAGTTCAGAAGCTCTCTGAACACATGCTGTAGTTCCAGCTCCATGTTCAGAGGATGAGCTCTTCTCTTGAGTCTGGTCCTTTCTCTGCAGAAGTTTTCCGTCTCAAGAAAGTGATTTGGTTTTAAACGGATTTCATCTCCATGGTAACTTACACCACACAGCTACCCTGCTTTGGAGCAAGTTTAGTTTTGGTTTAGAGTCCACAAAACCGATGCGGACCAATCAGATGTGAGCAAAGTCACATGGATCGGATTTCAAGTCTTTTGTTCTTGGACTTTTTTTCTTTTGGATTAAAGAACACGGGCTACTTTATAAAACTCTGCACAAAACAAAGTAGAGGACATCAGTTAGACTTTAAATGATTTTTCTGTATTTAAACTTCATTTACTGCCACAATATTGAATTTGTGTTTAAATGATCATTTTCATATTTTTAATTAATCTTTTCTACGGTTGTATATGTTTTAATGTCAAAACAGTAAAGCATGTGTGTTTAGTGCATATATTGTTTATAATTATAGACGTTGTGACCCCATTGTTTCCCATTTACCAAAATTCTCCTCACCACGGGTTCAAAAAAATGCCTTTAAAAAGTGTTAAGACTAGAAAATTGTATATAATGTAATGAAAAATATAAATTATAATATGCAATATATAATAAAGTATATAATAATATATATGTGCTCATAAGTTTACATACCCTGGCAGAATTTGTAATCTTTTGGAAATTTTTCAGAGAAAAGAAATGATAACACAAAAACTTTTTTTTCCATTCATAGTTAGTGGTTGATGAAGCCATTTATTATCAAACAATTGTGTTTTCTCTTTTTAAATCATAATGACAACAAAAACTTCCCAAATGACCCTGATTTTGGCCTGATAACATGTACACAAGTTGACACAAACTGGTTTGAATGGCTACCAAAGGTAACTATCCTCACCTCTGATATGTTTGCTCGTAATCATCTCGTAATGTGTATTAACAGTCTGGACTCCTGACAGACCCTTGCATCTTTCAGCCAGTGCTTCACTGATGTTTCTGTATTCTGAGTCAATTTTTGGCAATTTTTGACAATTCTTTCGCTGAAAAGCAAAAGAATTGTCAAAGGATCTGTGGAAAAAAGTAATTGAACTGTTTAAAACAGGAAAGGGATATGAAAAAAATCCAAGGAATTGAGACCAAAATGTTCAAATTCTAATAAAGAAGGTGCAAATTAATTAATTAATAATTAATTAGATTCTGTTGAAACCAAACCAGGGTCAGGTAGACCAGGGTTTTTCAAACTTTTTGTGTGTGTGGACCACTATTTGTAATCAAAAAATTTTGCGGACCACCTCATAACACATAATAAAATGTCTACACACAGTCTTACCTGAATTAATCCGCACCTCTAAATAGGCTTACTAGCACTACTATAACTAGTCATCACATCAGTGTGCAACAGGCTTGTTAAAAGAAAGTTTACTGCACACAACGGCTGCCTCTTTTCTCTTCAGAGAACCTGTTGCTATTCACCGATCCATAACGACACTGAACATGAACGTCACGGCCGAACACCACTGGCCTATTTTAGTAATCGCACAATAACTTGACAATTTAATGCAAATGTTATATCAATATAGGCCTACATATTCTTTTAATTTCTTTTATGGGAATTTCCTGGTAAAATTAAGGTAAAATATTATTTTATTTTGCCTTTCCACGGACCACCTGCAGTACCCTCATGGACCACTAGTGGTCCGCGGACCACAGTTTGGGAATGACTGAGGTAGACCAACAAAAAATTCAGCCACAACTGCCAGGAAAATTGTTCAGGATGCAAAGAAAAACCCACAAATAACTTATACAGGACACCGAAAAAAGTGGTTTGGCTGTTTCAAGATGCACAAAAATGGGCTACATGGTCAAGAAAGCCATTACTATGCAAATGCCACAAAGCATCTCACTTACAATACACCAAACAGCACAGAGTCAAGCCTCAAAACCCCTGGAACAAAGTCATTTTGAGTGATGAGACCAAAATGGAACTTGATGCGAAGAATCAAACGTGAAGCTACCAGGAACCCATTCTCCTCCAGTGCTGCCATATTCCACAACTGCAACCTACCTTTGAGTGTCAAGAAGTATGAGGTGTGCAGTTCTCAGAGACATGGCCAAGGTAAGAAAGGCTGAAACCCGACCACCTCTTAACAAGACATAAACTGAAACGTCAAGAATGGGCCAAAAAATATCTGAAGACAGATTTTCAAAGGTTTTGTGGATTGACGAGAGTGACTCTTGACGAACCAGATGGATGGGCCCGTGGTTGTATCAGTAACGGACACAGAGCTCCACTTCGACTCATACGCCAGCAAGGTGGAACTGGGGTACTGGTATGGGCAGGTATTTTTAGAGATGAGCTAGTTGAACCATTTAGGGTTGGAAATGGACTCAAAATCAACTCTCAGACCTACTCCCATTTTTTTAGATGACACTTTCAGCAGTGGTACAGGAAAAAGACTGCATCTTTCAAGAAGACTGATTTTTATGCAAGACAACGCTCCATCACATGCATCAAAGTTCTCCACTGCCTGACTTGCCAGTAAAGGCCTTAAAGATGAAAAACTAATGACATGGCCTCCTTCTTCACTTGACTTAAACCCTATTGAGAAATTTTTGGGCCCTTCTTAAGCAGGACATTTCCAGTGAAGTTGAACAGTACACCTCTCTGAACAGTGTCTGGGAGGCTGTGGTTGCGGCTGTACAAAAAGATTCTGACCAGATCAAAAAAACTGACTGACTCCGTGAATGGCTTGTGATTTTTTTTCGAAAAGAAGGGAAGCTATATTGGTCACTGAGTTTTTTTTTTTTTCAGAAATGTTTATTTGTAAATTTTGAGTTTGTTTATTATTCTCACTTTAACAGGCGAAAATAAACAAGTGAGATGGAAAAATCTTTGTTTTTTATTTAGTTGCATAATTATTCTGCACACTAATAGTTACCTAATAATAGTGTACATGTAGATATTCTCTTAAAAAAGCCAAAACTTCACTTTTACTACTTAAATGTTCAGGTTTGAGGGTTTGTTAACATTTTGGATTGACCAAAAGCACTGTCGTTGTACAATAACAAAATTAATCCTCAAAAATACAACTTGCCTTATAATTGTGCACACAGTGTAATTTAAAATTAAACACAGTAGAATACTGTGTTTACTTGTTGAAGTCCCCAAACCCTAACCTAACAATGATTGTTGGGGACTTCAATGTTCATGTCTGTTGTGCAGCAGATTCCTTAGCAAAGGAATTTATTAATCTGCTAAATGCATTTGATCTGACGCTTCAGATCAGCATGGCCATACACTGGATTTAGTACTAACTTACGGCTGCTCTCTGAATGAACTAGAGGTATGTGAAAATGGTTTCACTGACCACCAGACTATTATGTTTACGTTTCCATCCTTTAACAAAACTGTTACGCCGAATGTATTCGGCTCGCCAGTCTCGGCTTATCACACCAGCTACCAGAGAAGCTTTCGCTCAGCCTTTAGTGAGGGTTTGCTACAAAGTGGCGTTTTAAACACTGATTCAAGTGCTGAAGAACTACTTCGCAGTTTTAACTCCACCTGTGTTCATGCTCTAGATCAAGTGGCACCTTTAAAGACTCATCTCCATAAACCGAAATCTGAGCCTTGGCTTAATGATACAACTCGCACTCTTAGGCGTATTTGCAGAAGATTTGAACGAAAATGGAGGAAGGACAGACTTCAGGTTTCAATGCAAATGTTCAGAGACTCACTAACTCAATATCAGAAAGCAGTGAAAACGGCAAGATCAATTTATTTTACTGACATTATAAACAAGAACTGTCATAAACCAAAAACTCTGTTCAATGTTATAAATTCCACCATCAACCCTTCCACTGGTCCTGATATAGAAGTGTCATTAGTTTCCTGTGAAGACTTTCTTTGTTTCTTTGTACAGAAGACACATGACTTAAGAATGGGGCTAAATCCAGTTTCATCTGACCCTTCAACTCTCTCTAGATGTACTGCTGTTTTTAGTTGTTTTACTCCTGTTACAGATAACCGTCTGATAGAAATAGTGGATCACCTGAAAGCATCTGGTTCCCCAACTGATGTAATGCCCCCTCTCTTCCTTAAACAAGTTATAGATGTGGTCGCTCAAAAACTTCTGTCTTTGATAAATCGCTGTTTACAAACAGGTACTTTTCCAGAGTCGCTTAAACATGCAACTGTTCGCCCTCTGCTTAAAAAACAGGGTATGGATCCTACTATTCTGACAAATTTTAGGCCCATTTCAAATCTGTCTTTCATTTCAAAAATTATTGAGAAATCAGTTCTTGATCAAATACAATCTTTTATGGCTGAAAATTTGATTTTTAAAGTTTTCCAATCTGGGTTTAGAAAACATCACTCTACTGAGACTGCACTGCTGAAAGTTTCAAATGATATACTGTTAATATGTGACTCAGGTAATTATGCGGTTTTACTCCATTTAGATCTCACCGCTGCATTTGATACTGTCGATCACGCTGTACTTCATGATCGACTGGAATTTTGTGCTGGCATTACTGGCAGTGCCCTGCAGTGGTTTAGATCCTATCTGACAAATAAGACCTTTTCAGTGAAGCTAGGAGATCATACCTCAAGTAAAGCTGCGATAACCAGTGGAGTTCCTCAAGGTTCAATTCTAGCTCCCTTTCTCTTCTCTCTCTATATGCTCCCTCTCGGCTCTATTTTTAGAAAGTATGGACTATCGTTCCATTGACTATGCGGACGATACACAAGTTTATCTGCCTCTAAAACGGAATGCACTGGATGGACTGAATGCACTATTGCTTTGTTTGAGTGATGTAAAGAAATGGTTGTCTCTAATTTTTTTAAATTTCAATGAGAGCAAAACAGAATTGATTGTTTTTAAACCCTCTGGTTCTGTGACCTCTACAATTCCAAATTTCGGTGAGTTATCACCATATGTTAAGAAACATGTAAAAAATTTGGGTGTTGTATTTGATGAGCAAATGAAATTTGATAGACAGATTAATACTGTGGTTAAATCTTCCTTTTTCCAACTGCGGCTTCTTGCTAAAGTAAAACCCTTCCTATCTTTTAAAAACCTTGAAAAAGTGATACATGCCTTCATTACCTCCAGATTAGATTACTGTTACTCACTGTACGCTGGCATTAGTCAAACAGCTCTTTCTCGTTTACAGCTGGTTCAGAACGCAGCAGCAAGATTTCTGACCAAGTCTCGTAAGCGGGATCATATCACTCCAGTTTTACAGTCTTTACACTGGCTGCCTGTATGCTATAGAGTTGATTTTAAAATTGTATTAAATGTGTTTAAATCACTACATGGTATGGCCCCTTCGTATATATCTGAACTTTTAATTGAACGCAGTGAAACAAGATCTCTCCGGTCATCAAACCAGAGACTATTGTTTACACCAAAGACGAGGCTGAAGTCCAGGGGCGATCGTGCGTTTTCATCTATCGCCCCAAGACTTTGGAATGAGTTGCCCTCTTCTATCCGATTAGCTCCCTCTGTGTCCATTTTTAAGTCAAGATTAAAAACCTACCTGTTTGACAAAGCTTTTATTTCTGGCTGAAGCACTGTGTTTTACCATGTGTTTTTCTATTTTTAGTCTTTATCTCTTCAAACTTATTTCTAAATGGTTATGGTACTTTTTAAATTCTTTAAATTTTTAATTTTCAATCTTTTACTTTTATCTTTACTGTGCAAATGTGGTGTGTGTTTTATGTAAAGCACATTGGTCAACCATGTGTTGTGGAAATGGTGCTATATAAATAAAATTGACATTGACATTGACAAATTGACAGTACAGTTGAGTAAACACAATTGTTTGACAAAAAATGGCTTCACCCAACCACTAACTATGAGTGAAAGAAAAGGTTTTGTGTTATCATTCATATTCTATGAAAAATGGCCAAAGAAAAAAAAAAATCACAAATTCTGCCAGTACAACTGTAAATTATAAAATATTATAATTAAATGCAATATAAAGGGCAATGAGCCTTTAAAAAAAGCTGTTGGTTGTTGATCTTGTGATAATGAAGTCGAGAAGACTGTATAGAGAGTACAGAATGATCCTAGAAGCTATGTTGTTGGGGGCTTTATGCCCGTGGTAGAGTCTCCCAAGGCAAACAGGTGTTGGAGTTCACCCCGGTGAATGAGTGGGTCGCTTCCCTGCGCTTTCTGACAAATTGCAGTGCAGAGTACCCGGCCTTCTTGGAGTCTCTGGGAGAGGTCCTGGAAAGTGCTCCGACCAGGGACTTTGTTGTTCTACTGGGGGACTTCAATGCTTACGTGGGCAGCGACAGTGACACCTGGAGTGGCGTGAATGGGAGGAACGGCCCCCCGGATATGAACCCGAGCAGTGTTTTTGTTATTGTACTTCTGTGCTAGTCACAGTTTGAGAGGAGAATGCGGGCGATAGTCGAACCTCGGATTCAGGAGGAACAATGCGGTTTTCGTCCCGGTCGTGGAACACTGAACCAGCTCTATACCCTCTCCAGGGTGCTGGAGGGAGTTTGCCCAACCACTCCACATGTACTTTGTGGATCTGGAGAAGGCATTTGACTGTGTTCCTCGTGGCGCCCTGTGGGGGGTGCTCTGGGAGTATGGGGTCCGGGGCCCTTTGCTAAGGGCTGTCTGGTCCCTGTACGAACGGAGCAAAAGCTTAGTTTGCATTGCCGGCAGTAAGTCAGACTTGTTCCCGGTGCATGTTGGACTTTTGTCACCAGTTTTGTTCATTATCTTTATGGACAGGATTTCTAGGCGCAGCCAGGGGCCAGAGGGAGTCTGGTTCGGGGCCCACAGGATCTCGTCTCTGCTTTTTGAAGACGATGTTGTCCTGTTGGCTTCATCAAGCCAGGACCTTCAGTGTGCAGTGGGACGGTTTGCAGCCGAGTGTGAAGCGGCTGGGATGAGGATCAGCACCTCCAAGTCTGAGACCATGGTTCTCAGTCAGAAAAAGGTGGTTTGCCCCCTTCAGGTTGGTGGTGAAATGAGCTTTCTCTGCAGGATGGCTGGGTGCTCCCTTAGAGATAAGGTGAGGAGCTCGGTCACTCAGGAGGAGCTCAGAGTAGAGCAGCTGCTCCTCCACATCGAGAGGAGCCAGCTGAGGTGGCTCGGACATCTGTTTTCAGATGACTCCTGGAGGCCTCCCTAGGGAGGTGTTCCGGGCATGTCCCACCGGGAGAATACCCCGGGGAAGACCTAGGACATGTGGGAGGGACTATGTCTCTTGACCGGCCTGGGAACGCCTCGGTATCCCTCCCGGAAGAGCTGGAGGAAGTGTCTGGGAAGCGGGAAGTCTGGGTGTCTCTGCTTTGACTGCTGAACCCGCGACCCAGCCACGGATAAGCAGTAGAAGATGGATGGATAGAACTTGGATTTTCAAAAGTTCTTGCAACCCCTGATTGGCTCATTCATGTCCATATAAGTGGTCTGACAGAAATTGACTTATCAGAGTGAGATGAAGATTTATCTGGGGGCGTGGCAGTAGTTGTCTAGTAAAAATGCTTTGTTAATTCTTTTATTTAACCAGGTAAGTCAATTGAGAACCAATTCTCATTTACAATGATGACCTAGCCCTGATGGGAGAGGGGGGCTAATGTACATCTCTTTAGTAGTGTTGTCACAATACAAAAATTTTGAGTTCGGTTAGATACCTGGCTTGAGTATCACGATACCAATACTACAACAATATCTTAATCTTAATCACCCTGAAACATAATCATGGGAAAAAAATTTACACGGCACACATGGGTATATAAATTAAGTATCGATACCTAAAAAACGTGATATCGTATCGATTTAAGCACCATGGTATTACAATACCTTTGAAGTATCAATACAACGTGCAACACTAGTCTTTAGTAGTATGGAATACCAGAGCACCCAGCGGAAATCTAGAGAGACATGGGGAGAACAACAAACAAACTCCACACAGAAAGGCCCTGCCTTGGAATGGAAATTGATCCCAAAAGATTCTTGCTGTAAGGCAGATGTTTTAACCTTTCTGCCACTGTGCTGCCATCAATGAGTGCAAAAAAATAACTATATTCTCTTTTTTACTTTTGCTTTTTTGAACGACATAGACTTTGGATTGGCAAATTTAATAGATTCAATAGTTTCAAAAGTCCATCCTTATTTGGTAAATATTTGTAGAAGGATACGTCTAATGAATCCATGAAAATATTCTGCAATACACACTTTTGGACAACTCTTTCGCCTAAAAACAAAATATACACAAACACCAATAGAAATCTACAGCAAATTCATATTTCAAGTAAAAGTCTGTGGTGACACTCACCCACTGTAACCTGATGGAAGTCTACGGTGTTCTGTCCACTGTTGGATATGACTACCAGAGGGGGCTGTACAGCAGGACACTGCAGCTTCAGGTACAGAGTGTTGATGGGGCTGTAGAGAACACAAGAAAGTTGAGAGATATTAACTTTCTCCTTTTGAGACTTTTTGTCTTTTGATGGCCCCCAGCATGCCTTCCCCTACATGCTAGTGATGGCTGAAGTGCTCTCACTACATGATGACAGGGCAGTGCCAACCAAGGATCAAACTGCAGTCACCACAGCCCAAGCACTGGAGCAAAATGGAGTGCAAACATGGGCTTGTCCTGCAAGAATCCTGCAGTTGTATGTACCTAAAAGGTCTATGTTTATGGCAAATAATTCAGCATCTACTTCATTGAGTCTCCTTTCGCATTTTTTTCAACAAAAAAACACATTAAAAACCTGATCTTGTTTTTAGCTTACACCTGCCTCATTAACTACAAACCTCTATCTACCTAACTTGCTATGTCTAATCTTTGCGAACTATGTGCTCCTTTCAAATTTAAATTAAATTAAAAAAATTGCTGAACATTTGGCCTCTCAGACTTTGCTCTCGGGAAGCAATCAAGTCAGGTGATTTTTTAGCATTTTATCTAGTCATCCTCCGCCTGTTTTTGATCCAACAAGTTAAGTTGGAAGTAAACAAAACAGATTTTTGGTTTGATTCATTCGCCTGATTCGATTGTCTCTTATCCGGTTTCCTGTCTATCTACTGTCTACTATAAAAAAAAAAAAAAAAAAAGAATAAATGAATGACTGTAGTCAATGTTTCCCAAGATGCTCTGGAACCCTGCTGAAGCAGATGGGACAATCCATTAAAATTGAGTTTGGTGCATGTGTCTGTCTCTGTCCTGTCCTGTCCTGTGAGTTACCTCCACAAAGGCTGCCCACTCTGGTCTGGAAGTTCGCTGTCAGACACGAAACAGGGCACGATGTGCTCTTGATAACGCTGGCTAGAGGTGTAGAGCAACAAGGCTCTGGCAGCGTCATACGACCTACAAGAAGAGGAAAATCACTGCACAAGACATGCTGTTATGTTTGGTCCACGTTGAGAATAAGGCTTCTATACTGTATAAGTCCTTTTCAATGGTTCACAGCTTATCATCTCTGGTGAAAATTATTTTTGTAGGGCCTTTGAAACAAAAGCGGAGGCACCTATTGAAATCGTTAGATTTCTTAATATTATTATTCCGCCATTGAAGTCTATGGCAGCCCATAGAACCGTTTGATAAAAAGTTGTGAAATTTGGCACACTCATAGAGTGACTCTGATCTGTCACCATAACAAATCTGAAGTCTCTAACTTAATCCCTCTAGCGCCACCACCTGTCCAAAGTTGGACTTATGTTTATGCTAATAACTTTTGAACCCTAAGAGCTAGAAAGAAAATTATTTCTTCCTTTGAGCTCATGACAATTCGATTGTACCATATGACGTAATTTTCCGTCATGAACATTTTCCCAGCATTTTTTAATTAAAAAAAAAAAACTTACTTTAGCGAACTCATCCTAGGCCATAGCCCCAATTTTCATGAAAATTGAACCAGATCATCTTCAGACTATGCTGACAAAACGATATTAGAATCAAGATGATTAGTCAAACTGTTTTCGAATAACACGCCAATGAAATCGACTTAATGCCCACAAAAATTAAAGTCAGGCTATATCTCTGCAATGCTTTAACATTTTCTAACCAAACTTAGCATGTGTTATGGCAACCATGACTTGAGGATGCCTGCAGAGTTTTGGCGCAGTGCCACCTAGTGGTCCAGAGATTCAAAAATGTGACATTTTTAATTATTACTTCAGAATGCTTCAGCCAAAAATCACAAAACTGGTCTCTTTAGATTCGTGGCATCATGCTGAGCCATAGCATAACCAAGTTTCCCTTATCAACCATTTTGGTGGTCGGCCATTTTAATTTTCAATAAAACTTACTTTTGCAAACTCCTCCTAGGCCATAGCACCAATTTTCATGAAAATTGAACCAGATCATCGTCAGACTATGCTGACAAAATGATATTAAAATCAAGATGATTAGTCAAACTGTTTTTGAATAACACGCCAATGAAATCGACTTAATGCCCACAAAAATGAAAGTCAGGCTATATCTCTGCAATGCTTTAACATATTGACACCAAACTTTGCTTGTGTCATTGTCACCTCACTCTGACCACACCACATCAATTCCGTAACTGCGCCACCTATTGGTCAAAAGAGATAAACCATTCAAATCAGCTAATAAGTTACTGTATTAATGATTGTCTAAAATCATCTTTAAATGCCTTTAATTGCTCTTTGTTGCACTTGGTCTAACACTCACAGCCATGTTGGCATGTCTTTGCGCTTGGCCCCGTTAATTGCTGCTCGCAGCTATATTTATTATTATTATTACAACTTTTTATTATTACAGCAACATATTTTCAAGCATTATTTTTTTTTTTCAAATGTTCACCCTCTGTAAAAGGTTTGATAGAGACTCACTGTTGCAGAACGTCAGGAGGCTCTGGGGTGGAAGCCTTGTCCTCCTCACTGTTGATTTCTGTCATTTGAGATGCCATCTTTCCTTTGCTGGGCTCAATTGGGGTGTCCTTTTTAGCATTAAGACATATATGCATCTGATATCACACAAGTAAATGGTAAAATATTTATTATGAGCTGAAATAAATGAGGGGAACACAGAGGGACCAGAGTGTACTCCGGGCTGTCCCACCTGTCTATCAAAATACATGTTTGAATCCATTAAGCCTTGTTTCCACTGACTGGTATAGCTGGTATACCTCGGCTAGGCAGAGGTTCAATTTCCCCATAAGAGACTCATGTTTTCACTGAGTTGTGTCCACTGAGGGATGTGTGCGCATAGTAAACCAGATTAGTGCATTAAAGAGTAGAGTAAACCCTGGTGTATAGGGATGTTAGGCCGGAAGGACAGCTGTTTACTGCTGCAGAAAACATTAGACTGTTTCAGGTTTATTTACAGCTTCATGAACATTACATTCAGAAGCTGCAGCAGTTTTCTACATTTTAGAACCTCACTATTTATTGTCTTAAGTTTTGAACATGTTTAATGTTCTGTAGTTGATAAATGCTATGTATTGCCTCACAAAACAAGAGCCATGCAATGCTGGAAACAATCAATATTAATAAACACCAGCTTGTTTTTGGAAAAAAAAAGTACATATTGCTTGTTTTCTCCCGTTTCATCACAAAAATAGCTAGGCTCAGTTCCAGTTTCCAATTCTGGCTCTGTTTTGGTTCTGAAAACTGGGAACCATAATGTCCTTTCTCTCTGGTTCTTTAAACACAAGTGATGTAATACTCCACAGCAGATGAGAAGAGTTAAATGAAATGAATGAAGTTGAATAAAATTAAACTAAATTACAGTTGTGTTTCTGAAAATAACTCTTAAAAAAGAAGACATGAATGACACTCATTCATTTTTCAAACAAAGCTAGTCTCTTCATTAGTACTTCATTTATTAAAAACACTGCATTCTCTGTTGACACTTAACAGGCGCAGAACCTGTGACCTAAAAGAGTGAGTCCATAAAATGGAGGAAACTGCTGTCGCTCTTTGTATTTGAAGTTTGGAAAGCTGAGAAAAAAAATGAAAACAATCTTGATATATTTATAATAAGCACTTCTGTAGTAAATAAAGAAGTTTTTTTTTACTTAACAAGTGATGGGCCTATAGCAGCGGGGAGAGGCTGCAGCCCATGAAAGATAAGAGGTAGACAAGGAATGAATGAATGAGTATTGGGGCCAGCAGAGTGGTGAGCTGCCAGTTACCTCCTGTTCGATGAGTCTTTTTCTGTCATTTTCCCCCTGCTGCAGACGCTGCACTGCCTTTCTGAGCTCTTGCTCAGACAGACTGGGTCTGAACGTCACCTGGACCAGACACCTCTGCGACTCACAGAAACATTTATCCAGACCTGTCAAACTTGTTACTGTCTAATGACAATGGTTAATAATTGATTTACAAATGAAAGACATATTTTCATTGTTTACATAAGACACACATTTATTGACTTCATTCAAAGACTCAAACTATAAAAGTACCTATGTTTTTGAAGTATGAGAGATTAAATTTTGTATTCAGTTGTTGTGTTCACAGATATTAACATGGAACTTCCTGGCTTGACCCTACTCAAGGTGAAAACCATACTTTTTTGTTTTTGAATAAAAAGATAGACCTACAACCAAAAAAACAAAGAAGATCTAACACAATAATATCAATGGAACATTATTAACATCATTAAGTTCTGCCGCATATCCACAGGAGGGCGTCATTGCCCCATATGTGTTATCAGCTGGAGCAGCGGCAGCCCTGACTCTCAGTGGTATGTTGTTATATACTGCTTCTGTGTTTGTGCACAAAAATGTAGTACCACAGGTATTACTGCTCACTAGGAATCGGAAAATGTGAATAATTTGACGAACAATGTGAAAAACAGTGGTGTCAAAAGTAATTGTTGGGAGCAGAAATAAAAAACACTGCAGTGTCAGAGCAAAGCACAGTCCAGCCTCTCAGTGTGTTCACAACAGGAGCTCATTGAACAGGCTTCATTCTGGCACTTTTACTTTACACTGGCTCTTGTACCCTCTGATGTCACCACATGGACTCAGGACTAATGGACTAATGTGGACATTGTAATATCTGCCAATGTAATCCTGAGATGGTTATGTATGTGCAACAGATGAATGATGGCTCTTTAGGCAGTGTCATTAGAGGGGTCAGGGATCATGGCTGTTCAGATTATTTCATTAATGACCAGTCTCTGCCTGTGATGCTAGAATGGGCAAAAAGCCTTAACATTAAGTGTGTGTTGTACCTCCCCGGGCAAAAGGCGTCCAGTAGAAGGTGAAACACTGATGTCTGAGTTGTCAAGGACACTGAAGCAGAACAGGCGTGGTAGAGCTGGGACGAGAGAGGCTGCTTGTTTGGACTGGTAAGGCACAGTCCTGTGATTGGTCACATAGAGTATAGCAGAGGAAGTGTCGCCTATTGCAGTGGCTCCAAACTGTACAAAAGAGCGAGAAAGCTCCAGAGGGGGCTGGACTCCAACCGCTCGGCAGGACAGAAAGAAGTCTCTGATGACAAAATAAAATAACAATGTAACAATTGTTTTAGACAAATATTGTCCCTTATATTGTTAAAGTGAGATAGAACCTGTTAATTCCTGACTTGCAGCTGAGCTGGAAATTGTAGACTTTAGCCTTCTTAGCACTAAATATCAGATGGATGTGCAGAGTCTCTTGTGGGAGCAGAGTGCCAAAGCCATCATTAGGCTGGACTTCAATAAACTGTAGTAGGAGAAAAGGCATACATCATACTGTGATATGAGTGTCTGATACCACCTTAAGGGAATATTTGAGTTTTTGTGAGAGAGGTTTTCAAGCAATACATATGGACCGTTCTCACGTGACATCACGATCTGTTCTATGATCACGTGGCTACGTTCTTGGTTGGCAAAAAGTGGTTGGCACTGTCATAGAAAAGCCTTGGGCTCATTTACAGTTTTCACATTTTGTGCCTTGAGCCTCAACAAAACACTGTGAATCTGAATATCCTTACTTTAACCACACAGCAGTGATACAGTAAAACTAATGTTTTATTTTTAGCTTATTTGGCTTGTTTGCATTTATGCTAGATTTGTTTATGTACCCGTGTGAAATGTTAGCATTAATGCTTTTGAATCTTTCAGGAAATTGTCTCAGTCCTTAATATAGCCAATGAGCCAAAATTTACTCTCAGCTGCCTATTTTTTATTAATAATCAAAGCGGGTGTACAGTAAGACAGTTGTGCTTAAACAGACATGAGAACGATTACATAGCTAATTAAGGCTTTAAACAGGTTACAGCTCTATCCATTATGTTAGCCCTGATGAGCAGAGTGAAGTGTACTGTCATAGCCGTGAACTTATGGCAGGATTAGTCATCGATAGTATAAGAATTTCCATATTACTATCCTAGTTATGGGAATACAAAATTATAATAATTATAATTATTTTAATTATATAATTGTTATTATAAAGGTTTAAACACCCCCCCTCCTTGAATCGCAACCTTATCGTGGTGAAGTGGGTTTGAGTGCCCGAATGATCCTAGGAGCTATGTTGTCGGGGGCTATATGACCCTGGTAGGGTCTCCCAAGGCAAACGGGTCCTAGGTGATGGGCCAGACAAAGAGCGGTTAAAAACCCCTTATGGATAGGAGAATACCAAGGACCGTGACGTCGCCCGGTATGGCGCAACCGGGGCCCCACCCTGGAGCCAGGCCCGGGGTTGGGGCTCGCCTGGTGGCTGGGTCTTCCCCCACGGGGCCCGGCCGGGCTCAGCCCGAAGGAGGGATGTGGGGCCGACCTCCCGTGGGCCCACCACCTGCGGGAGGAACCGTAAGGGGCCGGTGCAATGTGAATTGGGTGGCAGTCAAAAGCGGAGGCCTCGACGACCCAATCCCCGGACACAGAATCTGGTGCTAGGGACATGGAATGTCACTTCGCTGGCACGGAAGGGGCCTGAGCTTGTGCGGGAGGTTGAGAGATACCGACTAGAGATAATCGGAACCCGATTGGTGTTCTGTTATTGGACTTGCTAGCTGTGCTAGTCACAGTTTGTCCATAACGAGTACCATGTTCACGCATAAGGGTGTCCACCAGTGCACGTGGCACCAGGACACCCTAGGCCGGAGATCGATGATCGACTTTGTAGTTGTTTCATCTGACCTCCGGTCGTATGTCTTGGACACTCGGGTGAAGAGAGGGGCGGAGCTGTCAACTGATCACCACCTGGTGGTGAGTTGGATCCAATGGTGGGGGAGAAAGCTGGACAGACTTGGCAGGCCCAAACGTACTGTGAGGGTCTGTTGGGAACGTTTGGCAGAGCCCCCCTGTCAGAAAGATCAGAAAGACCATCACTGATTATAAGCCCCCGCCACAGGCCTGTGAGGATGATACATCCCTCCCAGATCTGGGAAAGTGAAGTGTCCAGCTTCCAGCCATCTGCCCATGGCAATTGAGCAGTTCTGAAGCTACTACAGATACGACACAATCAACACCAGTTGGGTAATGACAGAGTGTTGAGGTTGGCCAGTTAGGGCCCTGTTTCTATTCTGGCCGGTCACACCACTGTTGTTGACGCCTCCATCCATTCTCCTATACTATACTCCGGTCACTGGGCTGTAGTAGAGCATCCAGCTACATTCTTGCCAGGTGGGCTATGTGTAAAGAACTGTCTAGTCGTGCTTTCTAGTCAGTCTAATAAAGTTCCAGTCATTCTCTCCAATGAGACAGAACACAGTGTAACCATTTAACCTCTCAGTACTATTGCAGAGCCTTTCACGTCACCTCAGATCTTGACGCACCATGTGTTAACATGCCAGTCGACAACAAAAAATCCTTCACAAACTCTGAAGCTGGATTCTGCGTCACCTATTCTGCCTTAGTGGAAGAAAAGAATAATTCATAAGCTAAAAAAGATTCCAGAGGTGTTCTCGCATCACAATTTGGATTTTGGACACACGGACAAGATAAACCATCATATCAAATTGAGTTACAAAACTTCATTTAAGCACAGACCCAGACCTATTTACCCTCACGACATTGAAGCTGTTCGCCAACATTTGCAGGATCTCCTTGAGGCTGGTGTCATTTGAGAATTGGTTAACAAATGCACCAAGCACCTTCCAGCAACTGATGGAAAAAATGCATGGGACACCTGCATTTAAAAGAAGTCCTTGTTTTATTGGACAACTTAATTGTCTTTTCTGATTTGCTGAAAGAACATGAATAATGGTTGCTGAAAGTAGTCAATTGGCTCAAGGAATATGGTCTAAAACTCTCTCCATAGAAATTTAAATTTTTCCAGACATCAGTGCCGTATCTGGGCCATGTTGTTTCTGAGAGAAGTGTCGAGACAGATCCCGACAAAATTTGTGCTTTAAAATCTTGTCCGATTCCTTTCATTCATTTTTATTATACTGGAAACTGAAGCCATACCAGCTATAACTCTGCCTGAAGAGACCTTGCCTGTTAAAGAGCTAGAGCTTCTTGGAAAAGCAGAGACATCCCATTGCCCAGTCCATCTGAACCACCTGTTAATCTTCTGGATTCAACTAGTAATATCGACTGTTCTGATGAGTCTGAGCCTACCGTCAGGCGTTCCCACCGACAGAAGCAACTGTCTAATTGCCATCAGTATTCCCGATAATTTTCGTTATACAAACGCTATTCCATGGGGTAATAGGAGCTTATAGAGAAGCATTAGTACCTCTCTGGACCAATCTTTAGCACTCTCGTGTTTATGATCTTTACTATTTACCCCTAATACATATACTACATACCTCAGGAATGTTGAAGAAGCCAAAGTCCTGAGGCAGAAGGGACAGGTTGGTGAGCTGGACACTGCTCCTGACTGGCTGGGAGACGCAACAGTAGCCAAAGTCCACCTCAGTGCAATCAAACTGAAGCTTCGAGCTGGTCACCACTGCCTGTACTGTGAAAGACGCAGGTTGTACCTAAATGCACAACAGATATGTGAGTTGATTCTACTTTGTTGGGTATTGCTGAGTTATTGACCTATAAAGCAGTCATAATGTTATGGCTATGGTTTTAGATGCATTATCTAACATTGTAAATTTATCTATAGGTTGGTGCTAGAAACCTGTCCACACTTACCTGCTATTAAGCTTTAGTCACAGTGAATAATGCGCAGTTTGCATGTAACTCTCCAAACGTGCTAAATTTGCACGCTATACGCTCCTCCACCCAAGATTATTTTGTGTGCACTTTCCACTTAGCTTGTGTTTTAATGCAAATAAAGCTTTTGAAAATCAGGGCCTTAACCAAAGGAAGATACAACTAACCTATTTTTTTGTTTTTGTTTCTTTTACCAGTGAATTTGTTGAACTACATTTGTCTTTGACTACAGTACAACAGTTTATTACAACCACTGTAGCTTTCTTTTTTAGAAAACTGTCTAGTGCAATACTCTGCAGATATAGACTGTGAACATTTCTCTACTGCACTGGCACCTTAGATCTAGTAGAATTCTTTAGGCTGGTGCCAGTCTCTAGCAGATGACCTTGTTTGCTGGCCTCACTCTTGCTCCGGCTGCAGTGGTGTGTCGTGAGTGGGCTTGTGTGAGGGGAGTAGTGCCAGGAGCGGAGGTCTGGGGGCACCACAGGAGCATCCTGGGCCTGTCTTTGGCAGCTCATCAGCCCCCCACATCCTCCTCCTAACCCCTGGCACCGACCGCACTGGAGTGATGAGAAAAGGGACAATTTGGCAACAACATGGGCCACATTTACATTCAGTGGAAGAGAAGTGGAATGTCTTTAATGGAGCACAAATGTCCGAGCAGCTGCTCTGGGTTTAATACATGCTTTACACACTTGCATGTTTCAACAACTTACTAAAGTATAAATAACCATATCAAGTATTATTATTTATTAAGTATTAATTAAGTATTATTATAAAAACAATTCAGTTCTGATCCAAAAGACTACACTGCAAAAATCCTAAATCTTAACAAGTATATTTGTCTACTTTAAAGTCAATTTGTCTTGTAATATTAGATTTAAGGTATCTAATGCTTTATTTTCCTTGTGCTTCTTGTGTAAATAATTAACAATGTCTTGACTCTTTGCTCTAGCTCTCATTGTAATAACGCTAATTGTGGTGGTCTACTGGATTGATAGGTGGGAAACGTAAGTTGGGTTATACCAAATCAGTAGTAGGTGGGGAGACTTTAAAAGAATAATTTTGACACCCAAACAAAAACTTCCAAAATAGCCTTAACAACTAACACACCCCTTCTAATTCAAAATATACTGTAGTCCAATTGTACTGCACTGCTAAAGCTGTCAGAAAAAATACTTGGGCTGCACTATATACACACAAGGACAAAAATGTTGGTACCCTTCGGTCAATGAAAGAAAAACTCACAATGGTCACAGAAAAAACTTTATTCTGACAAAAGTAATAATAAATAAAAATTCTATGAATGTTAACCAATGAAAGTCAGACATTGCTTTTCAATCATGCTTCAACAGATTTATTTAAAAAAATAAACTCATGGAACAGGCCTGGACAAAATTGATGGTACCTAGGGCTGGGCGATATGACCTAAAAATAAAATCTCCGATATAATTTTTTTAAATTTGATTTACGATTTTTTTTCCGATTTCCCCCCTACTTATTAAGAAAAGCAATAAGTACAAACGGCAGACAACTTAAAGCAAATTTTGCTTTTATTTAAAAGCAAGACAAATGTAACCCCCATTTCTGGGATGAATAATAAATAAATGAACACCCTCTTGGTACTTGCGGCTGGGTAGCTCATATCTGGGGTCTAAGGTTTTGTGCAAAGGGACCGCTTTAGTGATTGTTCTCCACCGTGCCCCTTTCCTGTCATATGCGGTGCCGTGTGAAAAGGATTCGGCTACAGTTAGCTGTTTTTTAGCTAAGGTTTGTTGGTCACTGCGGGTTTGTTCGTCTCGGAGAGACTGGCATTTTTCATATTCGGCTGGATGTCTCCGTTTCATGTGTTGGAACAGGTTTGTGGTGCTGCTGCCTTTGACTGCAATAGGCTTTAGGCAAATGTTGCAGCGTGGGGTCTCTTGGTCCACGTCTGTCGCAGCAAACCCATACCAGTTCCAAACAACAGATGATTTTATTCCTTTCTTGGGAACAAACTTCCCACTTTCACCGGTAGCCATGTTGTCGCTTTCTGTTGCTGTTTCGTGTGTGCTATGATGTTGTTGTTGTTGCGTGCCGTACTGCTCTGCTATGTGAAACTAACGCTACGGAAGCTCCGGGGAGCCAAAAATGCGCCGTTACACAAAAACTCGATTTACTTATTTTTTAAATCGCCTGCCACAAAAAAAATCGAATTAATTCATTCAATCGATTTTTCGCCCAGGCCTAATGGTACCCCTAACTTAATATTTTGTTCCACAACCTTTTAAAGCTATTACTGCAATCAGACGATTCCTGTAACTGTCAATGAGACTTCTGCACCTCTCAGCAGTTATTTTGGCCCACTCCTCATGAGCAAACTGCTCCAGTTGTTTCCGGTTTGAAGGGTGTCTTTTCCAGATGGCATGTTTCAGCTCCTTCCAAAGATGCTCAATAGGATTGAGGTCAGGGCTCATAGAAGGCCACTTTAGAATAGTCCAATGTTTTCCTTTTAACCATTCTTGGGTGTTTTTAGCTGTGTTTTGGGTCATTGTCCTGTTGCAAGACCCATGACCTGCGACTGAGACCAAGCTGTCTGACACTGGCCTGCACATTTCTCTCTAGAATCCCTTGATAGTCTTCAGATTTCATTGTACCCTGCACAGATTCAAGACACCCTGTGCCTGATGCAGCAAAGCAGCCCCAGAACATAACAGAGCCTCCTCCATGTTTGTCAGTAGGGACGGTGTTCTTTTCTTGATATGCTTCATTTTTCCGTCTGTGAACATTGAGCTGATGTGCCTTGGCAAAAAGTTCCATTTTTGTCTCATCTGTCTCCCAGAAGCTTTGTGGCTTGTCAACATGTAGTTTGGCATATTCCAGTCTAGCTTTTTTATGATTTGTTTTCAACAATGGCGTCCTCCTTGGTCGTCTCCCATGTAGTCCACTTTGGCTCAAACAACGACGGATGGTGCGATCTGACACTGATGTTCCTTGAGCATGGAGTTCACCTTGGATCTCTTTAGAAGTCTTTTTGGGCTCTTTTGTTACCATTCGGATTATCCGTCTCTTTGATTTGTCATCAATTTTCCTCCTGCGGCCACGTCCAGGGAGGTTGGCTACAGTCCCATGGATCTTAAATTTCTGAATAATATGTGCAACTGTAGTCACAAGAACATCTAGCTGCTTGGAGATGGTCTTATAGCCTTTACCTTTATCATGTTTGTCTATAATTTTCTTTCTATTCTCCTGCGATTCCTTTGCTTCCTCTGGTCCATGTTGAGTGTGGTACACACCATGTCACCAGACAACACAGTGACTACCTGAAGCCCTGTAAATTGGCCCTCTGACTGATTACAAGATTGTACACACCTGTGATGCTAATTAGTGCACACACCTTGAATTAAAATGTCCATTTGGTCACATTATTTACAGTCTTTTCTAGGGGTACCATCAATTTTGTCCAGGCCTGTTCCATGAGTTTATTTTTTAAAATAATTCCGTTGAAGCATGGTTAAAAAGCAATGTCTGACTTTCATTGGTTAACATTCATAGAATTTTTATTTATTATTACTTTTGTCAGAATAAAGTTTTTTCTGTGACCATTGTGAATTTTTCTTTCATTGACTGAAGGGTACCAATATTTTTGTCCACGTGTGTAGTCCTCTATATAGTGCACTCAATTAATAAATGGTTTCAGACACTACATGGCTGTTTTTTGTTCGTCATATAGACTGATAATAGACTACTGTCAAAAAATTTAAATATAAAAAGCACAACACTTTAGTGATATAAGTATTAAAATAAATAAGCTTATGTGTTTAATTCAACAACTCTTGTTCTATTAATGACCGAAACTGCCTGGATAATTGTATTACTGTGTTATTTACTGTTTTTATGTCACGGTTGCCCTACTCTGACAATCCGTTACCATTTAGGGCACTATATAGTGATTAGAGTGTTGATCATACAATCATACAACGGCACTCAGGGGCAGTGCTTTGGACACCGTTTACCGGGAAAAAAACGCCACTTTTTACATGCGACGCCGTCAGCCGTTCTATTGAAAACGCTGTTCTAAATGCCGTTCTTATGAGATTATAATGATTTCCACCCCTTTAGTTGACATAATCTAAAAATAATTGTTAATTAAAAAATGAAAGTAATTTTTTTCCAATGTAGAAATACAAAACTTGGTACATCCATAGGACACCTCAGGGCAAACAGAAAAGTCTATCACAGCCACACCCTAAACTCAACAGGAAGTCCGCCATGTGGGGTGAAACGCGCGGCCACCTAAATCGCAACTCCTCGTGCAAAAAGATGCAACTCATTGTGTTTTAATCTAAATGGCCTCAAATTTGGTGAGTATCATCTAGACACCTGTGCAAACCAAAGTTGTGACTTTGTTTTTTATATATAATCGGGTATGGGTGTAGCAAGCCTGTAACAAGGTGGCCATTTTTGTGAAAATAAAATATCCCTTAACTCTCAAACGCCATCTCAGATCAAGTTGTACCCAAAAAAAGACGTTTGTGCATTATTCATGACCTGAACACAAAGATATGTAAATAAAAGGGTTATCTTTAGAAATGGCCCTCCAGCGCCCCCCACAAACTTAAAATGGGACACAAGAATTTAGTTTGTCATAGAGACATGAAATTTGGTACACACATCTCTTATGTCATGACGAACAAAAAAGCCAATGACAACCACCCCCTATCTATAAATGTGTTGCCATAGCAATGCCCCAAATATGTGGAAAAAGTCAATGGGAAGTGAACATTTTAGGCAAATTAAACTTGGTACACACATCCAGCATGGGCTTATGAACAAAAAAGCCAATGGGGACCACACCCATCACACACGGGAAGGCTGCCATTTTGAATTGAAGATGTGAACCGCCTTAGAATACACCTCTCTTTTAAAAAACAACAGAAAATAGCTGCTTCATTCCACAAACACCAAACTTAGGCAAAATGAGCTAAACACATGTGTGTTCAATAGACAGCGCTTTTTTTTGTCGTTTTTGCTAATGTTATATTTTTATAAATTATAATTTTTCTGCAAAATGATCCTCAATTTGACCCAGTAAAAGTGCACTGTAGCAGAACCACCATTGGGATCCCCACGGATTAACTGTCCTGCCTTTTTTTGCCATTGCCAGAGGCCTTCAGAGACAAGCCGTATCTGAAGGCTCAAATTTAACTCTGTTTTCTTTCAGATAAAAGTATGGCCAAAGTAATTTATGGACAAGAAATGTTTTTAATGACTTTGCTCTTGCTTTTACAAGCAGTGGAACTTAGGTCCACCAGGCACCAGGGATCAAAGGTGGCTCAGGACCAGTGCCACCCCCCCTGGCGCCATGTCTTTTTAACCATAAACTGAAGATAACATTGTTATTTCAGCTGGATTCAAGGACTCCCCTCTCTGGAGCGAGAGCGCTCTGTCTACCTTCTAATTGACAATTGAAATGCTTTTGATCCTAACATCCCAGAATGATCAAAGACCGCCCCTGGTGGTCAAATGAACAAATGACTCTATCCAATCATCAAAAGACAATTTCGTAATTCTTACATTAAAGGAAAATGTATTTTTGATATTGTGTTGTTTATACTGTTCTTTTCCAGGACACGGAGTTGCAAACAAATAACTCCCTTTATGGTTTCCGTTTTGTTTTAAATGAAATGTAATTAATGTTTCAACAATATTCTACATATTCATAATACTCGACTTTTCTTTGTATAATCCTACAGATATAAGTGTTTGTTATGTGTTATGAGAATGGGTTGAAAGAAAAGGAATGTTTTAAAAACTTTAGTTAAAACTTTAGTTTAGACGTTCCCAAGCAACTTCCTCTTCCGCCAACTTCCTCTTCCGCCGGAAGAGTGCCCCCCGGCTCAGTCAATAAAAGCTGGCTGCGAGCCAAAACTGACTCTCTTCTGCCCTCCGCCTTCGCTGACCCCACAAGGGCCGGTCCACTCAGGACCGCTAATGCCACCATGGCTAAAGCTCTTGCTCCTGCCTCCTCTGCTCTCGCCTCTTGACCCCTGCGTCCACGGTTCATCAGGACTGTTAAATGCCACCATGGCTAAAGCTTGAGCCTCGTGGTAACACGAGTAAACTTTTGTTCTAAGACCGTGCCTGCTAAAGCGTCTGCCCTCTCTCCAAAAAGAGCGCGCGCAGAAGCAAGTTTTTAACCAGCAACAGCTAAGCACCCCTTTCACGGTACACGGAGGCCCAGGCGCTCTGAGCAACAACCGGACATCCCTTTCTACACCGGGCTGCAAACCCTCTGGACGAAACGCGACGGCATCTTCGGTGTGGAACACTCCAGGAAACGTCCAGAATGCTCCAACATTCAGGACGCCTGGACCGCTGATAGCGACCCACCGGACCGAGTAAGTCCTCTCGTTACACATGACGCAACAGCCTTGGTGTCGTAAAATGTCCTCTGCCCAAAACCGCCACCCCCTTCTCCTTTGGTTAAATTCCATCATTGAGATTAACAGGCCTAAACATTCCTTTGGTTCACAAACCATCTGAAGCAAATATTTATTCCTGTATTTTATCCTAGTGTTCGTTCCTGTGTATTGTTTCCAATTCCTTCTCTGTTCCAATGTTAGTTATCCTTATACCTGTGTTAGATATGTGTAATTTTTAATAAAACCCCATAAAAGACATTAATGTTTCTCTGTTTATAATTAAGAAATGTTCGAAAACAATAGAATTCTCTTCCTTTAAGATTAATGAGACTAGACTAAACAGTTTCTCTGGACCTGTTAAAACCAGGGTGGTGCCCCTTTTACTCAGAAATTAATTTTAATGAATTAATATTAATATCAAAATTAATTAGTGAAATTATTAAAATTAATCTTCTGTATGTTTATACAAACATACATAGTACTACGCTACAGCACCGAGAAGTCAAATTTATTGGCCCCAAAATTCAAGCCCGGCAAAAAATTTATATATTGAAGTCCCTGTGGAAAAAAAATGAAAAAAGACTCAGTGGCAACCCCTGGAAAATGAAAATTACATTGTGCCTATGGAAAGTTAAAGTAATTTTCTTCCAATGTAGAATGTACAAAACTTGGTACACTCATTGGACACCTCAGGGCAAACAGAAAAGTCTATGACAGCCACACCCTAAACTCAACAGGAAATCCACTATTTGGGTGGAATGCGTGACCACCTAAATCGCACCCCTTGTGCTAAAGGGTTTTCATCCTAAACAGCTCCAAATTTGGTGAGTATCATCTAGACGTGTGCCAAAAAAGTTATCAATTTTTTTATACATTTGTGGCTGTGGTCGTAATGAGCCTGTGAAGAGGCAGCCATTTCTTTTGGAAATAAATGCAATTTCTCAATTGCCAGGATCCTTCCTTTGGAGGAGGCTCCTCCAGAGCCAAGGCTAGAGTCTTAGAAAACTCCTCAGAATCTTTTGGAACTTGTAAACGTGTACTTTTAGACAACTAATATTTACATTTTGCCTTTTTAAACACGGGGGTGCAGCGATTTCTGAGTCATCTCAAATCTCCAGCCAGTACTTTGTTTTTCTCGCCTTAGCCCAAGCATAATCTATTATTTTCAAAAGTTCAGACAGCTCCCAGGAAAACCAGGGATTGTGGAGACCTTTAACTCTAAATTACAAGGTGGTGTACCAGGCCCCAGCAGTAGCACAGGCTCGAGGTGACATATCTAGCATAGATACTTACCTTTTGTTTATCCGCCAGGTCCAGCCGTTCCAGTCCAGCCCTCGTCTACTCCTGATCCGTCGAGTCCTGCCGCCAGCCCCGCTTCAGCCCAACCTCTGTCTACTTCTCTGTCTCCGGTAACTCCTCACCCCTGAAGAACCGGCTCTTAACGAACTCCACCTTGTTTTAATTAAGCTATATTGTGCACATCTCCTTGTGTCTGCGTTTGGGTTCTTCACCTCATCATAACACCGAGGTGATGAAGCAGGCTCCAGCCAGAAGAAGATTCAAGCAGTAGCTTATTATTATTATTATGATATTACCGTGAAGTTTACTCTTTAAAGCACGAAATGCAAGGTATCCGCAACTGATGCCACCATTGGGTTGAACAGGCTGGATGAGACTCCATCCATCCATCCACCTTCTACTTCTGCTTATCCGGGGCCGGGTCGCGAGGGCAGCAGTCTAAGCAGAGACGCCCAGACTTCCCTCTCCCCAGACACTTCCTCCAGCTCTTCCGAGGGGATACCGAGGCGTTCCCAGGCCAGCCGAGAGACATAGTCCCTCCAGCGTGTCCTAGGTCTTCCCCGGGGTCTCCTCCCGGTGGGACATTCCCGAAACGCCTCCCTATTGAGGCGTCCAGGAGGCATCCGAAACAGATGCCCGAGCCACCTCAGCTGGCTCCTCTCGATGTGGAGGAGCAGCGGCTCTACTTTGAGCTCCTCCCGAGTGACCGAGCTCCGGAGAAAGCTCATTTCGGCCGCTTGTATCCGGGATCTTGTTCTTTCGGTCATGACCCAAAGCTCATGACCATAGGTGAGAGTAGGAACGTAGATTGACCGGTAAATCAAGAGCTTTGCCTTACAGCTCAGCTCCTTCTTCACCACGACAGACCGGTACATCGACCGCATCACTGCAGAAGCTGCACCGATCCGTCTGTCAATCTCACGTTCCCTCCTTCCCTCACTCGTGAACAAGACCCCAAGATACTTGAACTCCTCCACTTGAGGCAGGATCTCTCCACTAACCTGAAGGGGACAAGCCACCCTTTTCCGACTGAGAACCATGGTCTCAGACTTGGAGGTGCTGATTCTCATCCCAGCCGCTTCACACTCGGCTGCAAACCGTCCCAGTGCACACTGAAGGTCCTGGCTTGATGGAGCCAACAGGACAACATCATCTGCAAAAAGCAGAGACGAGATCCTGTGGTCCCCAAACCAGACTCCCTCTGGCCCCTGGCTGCGCCTAGAAATCCTGTCCATAAAGATAATGAACAGGACCAGTGACAAAGGGCAGCCCTGCCGGAGTCCAACATGCACTGGGAACAGGTCTGACTTACTGCCGGCAATGCGAACCAAGCTCCTGCTCCGGTCGTACAGGGACCGGACAGCCCTTAGCAAACGGTCCCGGACCCCGTACTCCCAGAGCACCCCCCACAGGGCGCCACGAGGGACACAGTCGAATGCCTTCTCCAGATTCACAAAACACATGTGGACTGGTTGGGCAAACTCCCATAAACCCTCCAGCACCCTGGAGAGGGTATAGAGCTGGTCCAGTGTTCCACGACCGGGACGAAAACCCCATTGTTCCTCCTGAATCCGAGGTTCAACTATCGGCCGCATTCTTCTCTCCAGTACCCTGGCATAGACTTTCCCGGGGCGGCTGAGGAGTGTGATCCCTCTGTAGTTGGAACACACCCTCCAGTCCCCACTTTTTGAAAGGAGGGACCACCACCCCGGTCTGTCAGTCCAGAGGTACTGTCCCCGACCGCCACGCGATGTTGTAGAGGTAGGGCCCGGCCGGGCTTAACCCGAAGGAGCGACGTGGGGCCGACCTCCCGTGGGCCCACCACCTGCGGGAGGAGTGAATTGACCCAATCCCTGGACACGGAATCTGGACGAGACTTTCAATTTTAAATGGTATGTCATGATTTCAGCACATTGTGGTTGTTTTTGTGTGAGCACTAAAACAATGTGAAGAGTATTTGTAGATGTACAAACAAAAAATATAATTGTAAAAAATATTGATATCATGGTTACGTCAATACTAAGCTAATATAAAAAAAAATGTTCTGTTCTAGTGGAACACCCTGTAGCGCTGTTTAGTGCGTTGGCAACACACAAGAAAGACTGACATGTCAACATGGTTCCGGTCTCTCGCACCACCATCAAAGAAGTTATAATATGCAAGTTAGGCACACCTCATCTACTTGAGGTGAGTTTATGTAAAGTATTTGTGTTAAATTTGCAGACTATGGCCATAGGTCTGCTTGTTGTCATGTATTTAGACTAGGGATGGAAACAAATATTTGAATTTTTGATCTGCAATATACAGTCAGGTCCATAAATATTGAATTTTGATCTGCAATATACAGTCAGGTCCATAAATATTGGGACATTCTAATCTTTTTGGCTCTATACACCACCAAATTGGATTTGAAATGAAACGAACAAAATGTGCTTTAACTGCAGACTTTTAGCTTTAATTTGAGGATATTTACATCCAAATCAGGTGAACGGTGTAGGAAATACAACAGTTTGTATATGTGCCTCCCACTTTTAAAGGGACCAATTGTAATGGGACAACTGGCTGCTCACCTGTTCCATGACCAAGTGTGTGTTTTTCCTCATTATTCCATTTACAAGGAGTGCATAAAAGGTTTGAATGTTCATTTCAAGTGTGCTATTTGCATTTAGAAACTGTTGCGGTCATCTTTCAATATGAGATCCAAAGAGCTGTCACTATCAGTAAAGAGGCCATCATTATGCTGAAAAAACAAAACAAACCCATCAGAGAGATAGCAAAAACTTTAGGTGTGACCAAAACTGTTTGGAACATCCTTAAAAAGAAAGAACGCACCGGTGAGCTCAGCAACACCAAAAGACCCAGAAGACCACGGAAAACAACTGTGTTGGACGACTGATGAATTCTTTTCCTGGTGAAGAAAACACCCTTCACAACAGTTGGCCTGATCAAGAACGATCTCCAGGAGGTAGATGTATGTGTGTCAAAGTCAACAATCAAGAGAAGACTTCACCAAAGTGAATACAGAGGGTTCACCGCAAAATGTAAACCATTGGTGAGCCTCAAAAACAGGAAGGCCAGATTAGAGTTTGCCAAACAACACCTGAAAAAGCCTTCCCAGTTCTGGAACTTTCATTCTATGGACCGATGAGACCAAGGTCAACTTGTACCAGAGTGATGGGAAGGGAAGAGTATGGAGAAGGAAAGGAACTGCTCATGATCCAAAAGCATACCACCTCATCAGTGAAGCATGGTGGTGGTAGTGTCATGGTGTGGTCATGTATGGCTGCCAATGGAACTGGTTCTTTTGTAATTATTGATGATGTGACTGCTGACAAAAGCAGCAGGATGAATTCTGAAGTGTTTTGGGCAATATTATCTGCTCAAATTGAACCAAATGCTTCAGAACTCATTGGACAGCGCTTCACAGTGCAGATGGACAATGCTTTGAAGCATACTGCGAAAGCAAGCAAAGAGTTTTTTTAAGGGAAAGAAGTGCACTACACGAGCGCCTTGCAGCACAAATTAACCAGCTGCTAAGGGATGGGACCCAGCCCTGAATGGCTTACTAAAGCAGCCTTTCTCAAACTTTTTTCAGTCAGGGCATCTTTCAAAAATGCATAAAATTTCAAGGCACCCCAGTTTAAAATATAATTTAAAAACACTGCATAACCCAAATTTAAATGCAAATGTCATGTTTATTTAGACAGGACAGTAATGAACAGAGCTTAATACGAACTGTTAATAACAATAACAATAATAATAACAACTTTATAGCACCTTTAAAAACACAGGTTTGCAAAGTAATTCACAAAATAATTAATCAGAGACACAAATGCCATAAAACCGTAAGAGGTGGACCGCACAATACAAGAACCCAACAACAAATCCTGACCAGGAGAACTAAACTGAAGTGCAGGATGCAGTTAAAATAAAATAAAAAGGGGCATACATAACAAAAATAAATAAAATCAGATACAATATGATAAGAAAAAGATCCATGTTCCATGCATACAATCCTGACTATGAAGGACCCCGCAAAGGGTACAGTCCCATCCAACTATTGGCCAATAACCTGTCTCTCCACAACATGGAAGCTCATGTCAGGCATCATCGCGGCTTAGATAAGTGGGCACATGGATCAATACATAAGCAAAGCACAGAAGGTCATCGGCAAAGAAAACAGAGCAGCCAAACACCAACTCCTGGTTGACAAAACAGTCACCCAAGACTGCAGAACCCGACACACAACCCTGTTCACTGCCTGGATTGATTACAAGAAAGCATATGACTCAATGCCACACACATGGATCTCTGAATGCTTGGAGATGTACAACATCAAAAGGACTCTAAGAGACTTCATTGCAAACTCGATGAGGCTGTGGAAAACCACCCTTGAGGCCAATGGCAAGCCACTTGCACAAGTATCCATCAAATGTGGTATGTACCAAGGAGATGCTCTATCCCCACTGCTGTTCTGCATAGGCCTGAACCCCCTCAGCCAAATAATCGACAAGACTGGCTATGGATACCGACTCAGGAATGGATCCACCATTAGTCACCTCCTCTACATGGATGACATCAAGCTATACGCTAAGCGTAAGCGGGACATCGGTTCACTGATCCACACCACCAGGATCTACAGCTCAGACATTGGGATGTCATTCGGGCTTGAGAAGTGTAGTCGAATGGTGACAAAGAGAGGGAAGGTAGTCCACACAGAAGGGGTCTCATTCCCAGAAGGAACAATAGCAGACATTGAGGATGGCTACAAGTACCTTGGAATACCACAGGCAAATGGCAACCTTGAAGAGGTAACAAGGAAAACAGCAACTGCCAAATACTTACAATGAGTAAGGCAAGTCCTATGAAGTCAGCTCAATGGCAAGAACAAGGCACGGGCAATAAACAGCTACGCCCTGCCAGTGATCAGATACCCTGCGGGAATAATAAGGTGGCCAAAGGAAGAGATACAGACCACAGACGTTAAGACACAAAAGCTCCTCACCATGCATGGAGGGTTCCATCCTAAATCCAGCACCCCGAGACTGTACGCTAGCCATAAGGAAGGCGGTCGTGGACTAGTGAGTGTGAGAGCCACTATCCAGGATGAAACATCCAAGATCCACAAGTACATCAAAGATAAGGCCCCAACAGATAACGTGCTCAGTGAATGTCTCAGGCAATGGGAAAAAGAGGAAGAGGTGCTCGAGAACGGACCATCATGGGAGGACAAACCCCTACATGGGATGTACCACCGGAACATAACTGAAGTGGCTGATATCAAGAAATCCTACCGATGGCTAGAGTGGGCCAGACTGAAGGAGAGCACAGAGGCACTCATCATGGCTGCACAGGAACAGACCCTTAGCACCAGAGCAATAGAGACCCAGATATACCACACCAGACAAGACCCAAGATGTATGCTGTGCAAAGAGGCCCCTGAAACAATTCAGCACATAACATAAGGGTGTAAGATGCTGGCAGGGAAAGCATACATGCAGCGACATAAACAAGTGGCTGGCATAGTGTACAGAAACATCTGCACGGAGTACGGACTGGAAACCCCGAGGACAAGCTGGGAAACACCTCCAAAGGTGGTAGAGAATGACCGAGCCAAGATCCTGTGAGAATTCCAGATTCAGACTGACGGGCAAACCAACCAGACATTGTGGTGGTGGACAAACAGCAGGACCGTTGTGGTTGACGTGTATATACTATGTGCAAAACTGATAGAGACATACCCCAAGCGACTTACAGCTGTAATCGCAGCAAAAGGTGGTGCCACAAAGTATTAAGTTAAGGGGACTGAATAATTTTGCACGCCCAATTTTTCAGTTTTTTATTTATTAAAAAAGTTTGAAATATCCAATAAATTTTTTCCACTTCATGATTGTGTCCCACTTGTTGTTGATTCTTCACAAAAAATTACAGTTTCATATCTTTATGTTTGAAGCCTGAAATGTGGCAAAAGGTCGCAAAGTTCAAGGGGGCCGAATACTTTCGTAAGGCACTGTATATGTATGTGGAGCAAGGAACAACTTTCACACAGTGTTAAAAAGCTAATAATTGTGCTTTTTAAATAATATATATATTAAAGTTGGTCTGTGACAGTTCACATCAGTCTATTTCTAGCCCTTAGTTCCAGTGAGACAGAAGGAATCCGGGATACCATCATTTGCTGTCAAATCCCAAATATTACTAGGACAAGGCTCAAAACCGGGATACTCAACAGCAAAATTCTGCTTGTGTCTGCAAAAGCCATCTGTGTTCTGCTAATTGCAATTCTGCTTCCAAATGTTAGCCTCAGCAACCACATGTGGTTCTACTTTTGAGATTAAACTTCAGACCACAAGTTATCATTATCTTTAAGTTAGGCAAAAAACAGCCGAATATAGAGGAGCTAGGGTGGAGGATGGAGGAGGGTTATAATCAGAACACATTTCCAATTTGATAATGTCTGATTTGTCATTTTGAGTCTTTGGAGACATTCTGAGTCAAACAATGTGCAATAACTTTTTTTGTCTGGCATCTGAGGAACTGGGCCTTGGGGTGGGTTATAATTTTAGCATGTTACCAGCAATATAGGCTACACCCTTCACTGGTTCTGCCTCTGTTGAGAACAAAGTAGGACACAAGCTATATGATGGATCACAGTAAAAAGTCTCATACAAACCTGGCCTGCCACTTGCACTTCCATTGGAACCTCAAGGACCCCCGTGTCTTTGTCAAAGAAACACTTGGCATCTTCAGGAAAAGACTGTCTACATAGAAACACAAAACATGATTTGTTTCAAAACTTCTGATTAGCCCTCTAAAGTTGTTAAAGCAAAAGCATGTAATAAACTCACATTGAAATAATAACACAATCATATGTCATTCGAGGAACATATTCTAAAAAACATATAGTGCTACTTTACTTAAAGCTAACAATGTTGAAATGCGTAGCTTGAATAACCATTCTGTTTCTTTAACCCATAGCTGCAGACTGTACTCACAGCAAATGCGGAGAAGCTGAGAGCTTCCACACTATGACAGGTTGTTGCCATGGAGATAGGAGACAAAAGTATGATTCAAAGAGCACGGGTTAAACCGGTGGCTTCATATTCTTGTGTCAGGAGTGGCTCTACTGAGAACATTTATGAACATTTTGACACATGCATGATCAGAAGAAGCGGGGTGTAAGCATTGGTCAAATGTCAGCTGTGGTTTCCTCTTCTCCCGCTCTAATTCTGCCTGAAAGCTGCAGAGGTAACGCTGTACATGCCAGTACTTTAAGGCCCTCCAGATGTCAGTGTGTTTTTAAAGCTACAACTAAAAGCTGCCTTTAACAGATCTGTCAGAGTCTGCTTCAGACACATAGCTTCGACTTTAGAAATAATTCAGTATTGACTCAGGACTAAAAATGCCAGTTTTAAAAAGAAATTTGCAATTACCTGGATCAACATTTGAAAATATTTTAGTCATTGATCATTACTATGATATAAAATACAAGCAAATAAATAAGTTACTAATAACTTTTGCTGTGTTTTTATGTAGTATCCACACCGATCTAGCCTGCTAATGCTAAAATGATGCAGACTCCAGTGTTTATGGCTTGTTAGATATTGGGGGAAAACATACATGATGACAGTTAATCATCTAATGTAGATTATTTTAAAATTTTATTTCTTTTTAATAAAAGCACTAGTTTGTAGCCATAGCTAACGTAAATATTGTGACTTTGAAACTGCTAAAACTACTGTGTCAAATGCTGTACCAACTGTAGCACGCAAAAGGGTCGCGGGTGACTGGAGCCTATCCTAGCAGCTTTGGGCCTGAGGTGGGGTTCACCCTGGACAGTGGCCAATCACTAGGGACACTTTAGATTTGCCAGTTAACCTATACATGTATGTCTTTGGACGGTGGGAGGAAGCCGGAGAGAACCCACAGTAACACATGGAGGACATGCAGACTCCTCACAGAAAGACCGGAGTCGGCTGAGAATGTTTAAGTCGGCCGGGTTTTGAACTCACGACCTTCTTGCTGTGAGGCAGGAGTGCTAACCACTCTGCCACGTGCACCCTGTTTAGATAAATGTATTAGATATTAGAGTTTAGATACATTGCACTTGCTGTCTATATTTAACAGGAGCAAAACCATGACATAAATGAGTCCCATAATGGTGCAGCTTTTTTAAGTTAAAGTTTAAAAAGAAGAAACAATTCTGTTTTTCTGTTTATTGGAGTAATATACCTGCAGCCACTAGCACCACACCAAAAGACAATACTGGAAACAGTCTAAGTCAATGAAAGAGACACTTTAATCTCTGTTTATAAGTTGTGAGCGAAACATGATTTTGAAATTATTTGAAAAAAAAAAAAAAACTTGAGTTTCTTTCAAGAATGGAAGTGTCACTCTTGAGCTGCACCAATCACAGCAGAGCATGTATTTAAGGAAGCACCATTGGAAGCATTCCTGTTCTGGCTGCTAATAGTGTCGCTGCTGGAGAGTCACTCCTGAATTAGCTTTGGCAGGATACAGTGGAAAAGCCTGGTGGGACGTCGACAGGCCCATATGCTGCACATGGACATGCTGTTGAGATTTGTGCTGTACACAGTTATCCGCTCTTAAATCCAGTAGCCTGATCTGAGATAAATACGCACAACTATGAATGCAGTTACATCCTAGTTAGCACTCATTTTTATGGTGGCTAATGTATGGCTTTTACATCAGTTTTCTTAGAAGATTCCAATATCTTTTTGAATAAAATTAGAAGCAAATGTTCCTATTACAGCTAAACCACAACTTTTACAATAGTGGTATTTCCATCCCCTGGTTTAATTCACATTTGTTATCACTATAAAAATATTTGAGTCTGCCCTATCGACTGACAGATTTCTGTGCATGCTGCCTGCCAGAACGCTTCAGTTTCTTTACACTGATGGCTTGCTTCACTGATAGTGACAGCTCTTTGGATCTCATATTGAGAGATGACAGCAACAGTTTCCAAATGCAAATAGCACACTTGAAATGAACATTGGAACCTTTAATCTGCTCCTTGTAAATGGGATAATGAGGGACTAACACACACCTGGCCATGGAACAGCTGAGCAGCCAATTGTCCAATTACTTTTGGTCCTTTAAAAAGTGCAAGGCACATATACAAACTGTTGTAATTCCTACATCGTTCACCTGATTGGATGTAAATACCCTTTCAAAAAGGACTTCACGTTCTAGCAGATGAAATGGCAGAGAATTCTGTAGTAGAGCACTTAATCTTGACCTGGTTTGACAAAATGTTTGGGAAATTGACTGGGATTTTAAAAGCTGTATTGATATACATATACTTGTTGCACATCCATGTCTGATAACTTTTGCTTGGGTTGACCAGTTCATCTCAGGCATTTCTGAATTTTATTTGATGTTTTAGAGTGATAATGTGTCTCTGGTTTATTGAATTTGAAAGTACCAAGGGATTAATTAGACTTTGATTTGACACATGTTACATTATGGTTTGATTTTACACATTACATTACGTTAATTTGCTGTCTTTGCTATGACATTTTTTTTTGCTCTGTATGTAAATTGATGCTGCCTTTGGGGGAAGAGCGAGCAGGAGAATTTTATCCCGGCGATTAGATTATTCACCAAATGCTCAATACTTAAGGCTATACCAGTTGCCCCTTGCTGGGTTTTTGCTCCTGCCATAAATATACAAGCTAATGTTTTAGGTTTATGCTTCTTCAGCATAAAGAGGGGGGAATGGTAGGGAAATTATGAAGTTCCTATAGTTATTAATTACTATTAGCTACTAGTCGTGTTCAGGTCATGTCAGTCCGGCTCATGTCATGTCCCTCATGCTAATCCAAACATAGACATATTATTATTATTTATTATTATTACTACATCAATTTTATATAGTGCTTTTCCCGGGGACGCAAACACTGGAGGCAAGGAGGGTGTCTTGCCCAACCTTCTGGTTGTAGGACAACCACTCTACCACTGAGCCACTGAACCCCTAGACATATGCATAACTGTTATGTCCCACTCGTGTTCTGGGTTATTTCCTGTGTCTTATTGTGAAGTGTCTAACCCCTGTCTGTGTTTCAGGTTGACTTCCTGCCCTTGTGTTTTTCCCTCCACTGTGATTACCTTATTTAATTAACCTCATAATAGCATACATATATTTACAATTGTGTTCATTTTATGTTTTCTGCGTCAGTATGGAAGAGGAAGGATGGTCGGTGGATGGAGGAGGAGAAACTGGGTGTTTGGCATGTTGGGTGTGAAACATCATGGGCGAACAAGGCCCATATTACGCCTTGTGAAAAAAAGATCCAGAAGGCACCTCATTCCCTTTATTCAACTTCATGTGAGGATTGGGTCATCAATCCTTAGCGATGAATGGCGTCCTTACCGTATTCTACCAGCTCTGGGGTTTGACCATCATATGGTTAACCACAGCAGGTGGTATGTGGATCCCCACACAGGTGCCCATGCCCAGCACCTGGAGAGAGCCTAGAGGTCTTACAAGGAAAGAATCTGGAGACTTCGAGGAAATAGAGATGATAGTTTGCTCTCACGGCACCTTTACGTAATAGAATGGAATGAATGGCTGGCAAAAAAACACCCATATGGAGCATTAGGGAGATTTATGACATTTCTAAATAATATAGGTAAATCATTGGATGTTAAGAAAAAAAAATGTTTCAGCCATGTTAAGCTGTAAGTAAACCTCCAAAAATGTATGACATTGTGATGTTCAAAAATCATTGTTTATTGTTTTCATTGATTGCTTGTACAAAATTTACAATGTCAAAAAATCTGTATATTTACAAGGCTTGTTTATATATTTAAGTTTTCAGATAAGAATTGTCACAATAGTAAATAAATATATAAATTGCCATTATACTTTACACAGGTTTTATTAAGCATCTATTAACTGTTTATTAAAAATGGAATTGGTTGTACTAGCGTTTGGTTAAAATTCACATTTAAAAATTCAGATTTTTTTCTAACACTTTGTTACCGCATAATAGATATCAGTTATTGATTAAGTATACATTGTTAACGAGGTGTTATTAAGGATTTATTAATGATAATTCAATTTTTATTAAGCATGGAGTATTTCAGTCTCTACTAATGCGTTGTTACGGCATAATAGATGGCGACTATTAACACTTTAGTAATGATTAGTAAACCTTTATTAATGATTAAAAAACATTTATTAATTATTTACAAATTGTTATTAGATCAAGTGTTAATGCTTTGTTAATGCTTAGAAGTGTGCAGTTAATATTAAGTGTTTTTTATTATTATATTTTTTCATGTTTTTACATCCTTTTTGTCCTATTGATTTATTTTATTTCAATTGCCCAGAATTACAATAACAATTGCCTCAGATGGCTGAATAAAAATCACAGGCATCAAGTAACAGACTAGATCCTCTGTCCTTAGACCTTCCATCAGGGTGAGGAAAAAAACCTAGGTAAACCACAGGGAGAGGCACAGAAGGAGGGCCAGAGGCCATGCAATAGATGTGTCCAGAAACTACGTATATAGTACTAAGAGTGAAGTATGACAGAACCAGAGGATAGAAGCTCAGTGTGTCATACTTCCCCCAGTGTCTAGGCCTAAAGCAGCTTATCTCATCTATATGTTTTGACCATAAGCCCTATCAAAAAGGAAAGAGGAGAGAGGAGTCTCTCTTTTGATCAAGAAAAGACATAAACAGTGCCCACTTGGCTTTTGATGACCTCCCCCACCGCCACAATCCAGGATGCTTTCCCAACATCATTAAATTCATGGCTATGAGAAAAATAATTTTTTTCTTGTTTTTTTTATCAATACGAAGTTTACCATTTATTTTTAACACAGATTTCAGTGTGTGTTTTCGCTTCACCTGCATACACACACACACAGACAAAATATTTTTTTCAACCACATTCACACAACTCTTTTAGATCAATCTCAACACATCAATACCATTTTTGTGGTGTTCAGCTTTTTTATTGTCATGCATATTGCAAGGAAAAGAGAAACAGGTCTTCATTGAAACTTTATGTACTGAAGCTCTGCTGCCCCTGATGGGTTAGGGGGGTCACCACACCTAAAACCCGTTTTCCCAATATTTTTAAATTAAAGCCTTAGATTGATTTTGTATTTATGGAAAAAAGCATTATATTATGTCAAGATTACAGTATATCAAAAATATGTGGTTATATTGGGAGTCAATAAGACAACAGAGGGGATCATGGAATTTTAAAAATACTGATAAAATCTAATCCTGACCAAGTTTCATATAATTAGTCTTTAAACTGAGCAAGATATTTAGAATCAAAAACATAAAATAAGCAGAATGTACACGTTTGGGCCCCAAGGTGCAAGACCACTTTCAGCGTAATGTTTGGTACTACCTAACAGTTTTTACTTTCTCTGAAAGCCAAGCTTACGGTTGACAAAAAGATTATGAATGCTCCGGTGGTTCCAATGTCAGTACATTGTCTGCGTGTCCTCTCTTACCTTGGCAGGAACTTGAGCTGGGCCTTAAAGCTGGACTTTGCCTGGACAAAGCCTATCTTTGGTGCTATGTCCATGTGGTTCTTCAGCTCTGGGCACACCTCAAACGTTATCTTTAGGGCCGTGTTGGCACTGTGAGAAAAACATGCTGAAATAAAATGTCTGTTGACTGCTTAATAGAAAATGTATACAATAAAAAATAACACTTGTATTCTTGTAATTGCTTGAGTAGTAATAATATGCTTTTTGGAAAAATATATCACGTTCAAGTGATTAAGTTTTAATGATGCCTAAAGGAAGTAGCATGGCTTATTAGCTCAATGTAAAACCATAGTTACTGTGGGTTTCCCAGGGTTTAACCAACTAACAACATTGTAATAGGAATGATCTGTGAAAAAAAACAAGCCCTTAAGAACTCATCTTCATAATTAAGGATGAGGTCACAAACTTTGTGACACTCCCACTGGTCTACACTGATGTCAACAAGGAAGGATAAGGAATCCGTTTCTCGAAAAGTTATTTAACTTCAAATCTGTGAAGGTTCTCCGTCAACCAGGTCATCTTAAATCTTTTCTTTAACTCATCAAAAATTTGTCTCCAGCTTCAACTTTTGAATAGCATTCGCAAGCTTCAGAAAAATAGACCAAAGTACAGTCCAAATTAATGCAGAGTACGGTCGAAGCCTCCGTCCATATCCAAATGTCTATCTGAGCTTTAACGGTGAGCATCTCCAGAAGCAATGGACAGAGAGGAAAAAATGCACTGACTGACACCTCCATAAATTGTTATGTATGAAGTCATGTTGCCCAAGTCCACATCATTTCACTGACCCAGTTTCCACAAGCTCCAGCAGATGGCTGCGCCCTAGGCTACGAGCCTGCTTATACCAGGGACTTGGGATATAAATAGCTCATCACCTTGGGAATTCTCCAACATATCCAGCCCATTGACGGCCCCCACACCCAATGCAGTCTGGAGGTGGCTCTGCTTATTTGAGAGGCACAGGGCAAGTGATCACAAAGCTGTGGACAAATACTGAGAGACGTCCTTCATGTTCTCATTTCTCAGTCCAATCAAATAGCCCGCTATGAAGAGCCAGGTCAACCAGATGGTCTCCCCGAGGCAAGGACTCTCTCATACATTAAGGGGACATTACGGCGCTATCTTTACTCCAGCCAAATGATAACCTTCAAATCACTGTCACATTTATTCATGGGTACTAAAGCATTCAGGGCAATTATCCATTTTAATGAGCGGGGCCTGGTGCTCACCTGTCATTGTACGACCACACCTGATAGTTTAGAATTTTGCATGTTTTACGTAATTTCTTGCTACTTGGAAAACATTAAAGGTGGCAGCTGTTATGCAGATATTTTTATGCCAATGAAAATAGAATAAAACTGAATAAAACTAGAAAGATGTGCCAACAAAAGTTATCATCTATTTTTTTGATAAATTTGTAGGATTGGTTGTAATGATCCTGGGACTAAAAATTTAGTTTGTCATAGCGACATGAAATTTGGTACACACATCTCTGATGGGATGGCAAACAAAAAAGCCAATGAGGTCTACCTCATATCTGCCACCTGTGTTGTCATGGCAATGACCCAAATGTGTGAAAAAGTCAATGGGTTTCACAAAAGCGAGAGTAATTTTTTTTAATCATAGGAAATTGATAGGAAGGTGGCCATTATAAATATAACATTAAAAGTCAATATTTGTTAATATCATTTGGACACGACTCAGATTTTTGCTTGTGCCTGTGACAAGCCTAGCATTCGGGTATGCAATATGGTTGGTTATTTTATCGCATTTGACATTGCAGTTTAACCTTTGAAGAAAGAGATGAAATCCTTGAAAATGATGAAAATGTGCCCCCCGCGCGCAAGGTGAATACTTGGCAAAATTTATTTATTTTCGGCATTAGGAACAAAGAAAACTTTATATAAAACGTGTTGTTGTAGTACTTTTCCAAAATTGAGCTTCACGGCAATACACTTGAAACTAGGCACCAGCACCTAAATACATTAATATCCATATCATATGCATTGGCAGGCTTCTTAAACTGAGATAGCAGCACAGTTTAACCTTGGCACCAGCACCGCGTGGCGACAGCAAGGGACGATCATCGCCGCTTGTGGCTATAATACTGGAATTATCTTTCAAACTGTCATGGCTGCTCGTTAGATCACTCGGGCAACAATCATAATTAAAGATTACACAACTTTTACATCAGTCTGGTGGTCTGGAGTCTGGTGTCGTGCATTTGGGTCCTGAGTACGCTGTTACAAAACCAAGTTGTGTGTTTAATTATTCTAAAGCATATTGTGATAAAGACATGTTTTGTAGATTTATGCAGATATAAAATATACAAAGCTTTAGCTGTTAACAGATGTACAGACTTTATTATAAAATTATAAAAAATAATGCAAAACATTTGCAATACACAGTAGTTGCAGTGGGTTGTCTTCTCAGCAGGTCAGGGCATGCCCGTCGTAGGTTGTCTCAAAACTCCGCTGAACATTCTGATTAAAAACAAAACATAACATGTTACTCACTCAGATTTACACCACAAGAAATTAGCATGTCCTACTGTTCAGTAACTTTGGCTGTAATGAGTGATTTTCTCACAGATAAACAGAGGTGGGTAGTAACAAGTTACATTTACTTAAGTAACATTTTGAAAATAATTTACTTTGAGGAGTAGTTTTTTTGCACCATACTTTTTACTTTAACTTGAGTAGAATTAGGAAAAAGTAACACTACTCTTACTTAGTTACATTTGGCAACACTCAACCAGTTACTAAAAATTATTATTCTACACATTCTATGTTAAATTTTAGCCAAAGAGATGCCGCCAGTCAGACGTAGCCCTGCAGTCAAATGAAAGCACAAACTCAGCAGCAGGAATAAAAACATGAAAAATGTCAGAAGCTACTGTCTCCAGTGTTAAAACTGAAGAGGATGAACAGTCCTTACCTCATGAAAAATGCATGTTTGGCTCACACACAGAGCAAACAACAGAGACTTTCTGTAGGGATTGGTTTCAATGTTGTAAAAGTGAGATTTGGAAATTTGTGTTTCTTTTTGCTTAATTTGTTATTTTTGCACATTAATTAAAATTTTTATTTGATTAAAAATATATATATATTAGACATTACAATCAAACAGTTACTCAGTAATTAATTAGACTTTTAACCTAACTTCTTACTTCTACTGGAGTACAATTATTTTAAAGTAACGCTACTCTTACTTGAGTACAATTTTAGGCTACTCTACCCATCTCTGCAGATAAACCATGAAAGCTTTACTGTTCACACTTGAAACTGGTAAAACATAATAACAGTGGGAGAGTGAAATTAACAGGTATTAAGTAGTTTTTAAAAGACATTCTTACCTTAGTAAGCTGTATTAGTTGACACTTTACGATGGTACGGAGTAAACATTCCAAACGCTTCTTTCACACACATGCGTGGAAAGTGGCGTGGATTTGAGCGACTCTGAGAGGGAGGGGGAGGGAGCAAGAGCAGTGATCATTCAAAATTTCCCTGCCCTGTTGCTTCTTGATTTTAAGAAAGTTACAAACTCCTGGTTTAAGGCCAACTGAGCAAAGTCTAAGCTACAACCCTAACTAAGAAAAAACAATGATAATATGCAAGTGGCAATGATTGAGACACCTCAATGATAGTTCTGCCAATGACTATGTTATCCATGTATTTAGGTGTTGCTTATATTCAATTGTATTGCCATTCCTGACATGAAAAAATTCAAATTTTGTTCCATGTTTTCTATCTTTTTCCATTCATTGAACAGACAGAACAAATTTTGTGGTGTTGCCATGACAACGCGGTCAAAGATAGAATGGGGCTCAAATATGACATGAGGAATATGTATGCCATTTCCGACAAACAAAATTTCAATTTCAAGTTTAATGTGGGGAGATATTTTTTCATTTTGGTCATCATCAAGGCAACACTGTTGAAAATTGGGCATGGGTTCACCGATCAGATATATGTGCCAAATTTCGTCCATTTCTGAAAAACTAAATTTTGTGGACTTCCATAGGGAATTTTATGTCACACTGAAGAGGGCGCTGTTGCAACAATTGATTTTGTTTCAATTGATATTTGATGCTAATAAGACTTTGCATATGTGAGTTATTACAGTTTCAGGGTCCTCAAATTTGCGTAACGTATTTTCAATTTTGTACAGTGTGCTGTCACACCCCCTTGTATTGTTTAAAAAAAGAGAAATCACTATCAAAATATCACACATACTTGAATTTTTTGCCAAACTTGGTGAGATTTTGAACATGTTTAGGGGGCCAAATTTGTGATCCTTTTGGAGAATAAAAAAATAAATAAAAATTCATAATAATCTGAGCAAAAACAATATAGCCGTTTTCCCAACATCATGAGTAACCCCGTTGAGCTCTATTCATTTCATTAGTAAGCAATCATTCATTTGTTGGACACTTGGGGATTACTGAGTATAATATATATACAGTATATATATATATATATATATAAAAAAAACTTTGTCCTTCACCCTCCGTGGGTGGTCTCTCATCCTTCGAGCTCGGGTCCTCTACCAGAGGCCTGGGAGCTTGAGGGTTCTGCGCAGTATCTTTGCTGTTCCTAGTACTGCACTTTTCTGGACCGAGATGTCTGGTGTTCTTCCAGGGATCTGCTGTAGCCACTCTTCCAGTTTGGGGGTTACTGCCCCGAGTGCTCCGATGACCACAGGCACCACTGTCACCTTCACCTTCCAAGCCTTTTCCAGCTCTTCTCTGAGGCCTTGGTATTTCTCTAGTTTCTCATGTTCCTTTTTCCTGATGTTGCAATCACTTACTGCAACGTCAACCACAACGGCCTTCCTCTGCTGTTTGTCCACCACCACAATGTCTGGTTGGTTCGCCATTACCATTCTGTCAGTCTGAATCTGGATGTCCCACAGGATCTTGGCTCGGTCGTTTCTCTATCACCTTTGGAGGTGTTTCCCACTTTGACCTCGGGTTTCCAGTCCATACTCCGTACAGATGTTCCTGTACACTATGCCAGCCACTTGGTTATGGCACTCCATGTATGCTTTCCCTGCCAGCATCTTACACCCTGCAGTTAAGTGTTGGATTGTCTCAGGGGCCTGTTTGCACAGCCTACACCTTGGGTCTTGTCCGGTGTGGTAGATTTGGGCCTCTATTGCTCTGGTGCTCAAGGCCTGCTCCTGTGCAGCCATGATGAGTGCCTCTGTGCTGTCCTTCAGTCCGGCCCGTTCTAGCCATTGGTAGGATTTCTTGATATCAGCCACTTCAGTTATGTTCCGGTGGTACATCCCATGTAGGGGTTTGTCCTACCATGATGGTCCCTCCTCCAGCTCCTCTTCCTCTGTTCCCCGTTGCCTGAGACATTCACTGAGCACGTCATCTGTTGGGGCCTTATCTTTGATGTACTTGTGGATCTTGGATGTTTCATCCTGGATAGTGGCTCTCACACTCACTAGTCCACGACCGCCTTCTTTACGGCTAGCGTACAGTCTCAGGGTGCTGGATTTGGGGTGGAACCCTCCATGCATGGTGAGGAGCTTTCGTGTCTTAACGTCTGTGATCTGTATCTCTTCCTTTGGCCACCCTATTATTCCCGCAGGGTATCTGATCACTGGCAGGGCGTAGCTGTTTATTGCCCGTGCCTTGTTCTTGCCATTGAGCTGACTTCTTAGGACTTGCCCTACTCGTTGGAGGTATTTGGCAGTTGCTGTTTTCCTTGTTACCTCTTCAAGGTTGCCATTTGCCTGTGGTATTCCAAGGTACTTGTAACCATCCTCAATGTCTGCTATTGTTCCTTCTGGGAGTGAGACCCCTTCTGTGTGGACTACCTTCCCTCTCTTTGTCACCATTCGACTACACTTCTCAAGCCCGAATGACATCCCAATGTCAGAGCTGTAGATCCTGGTGGTGTGGATCAGTGAGTCGATGTCCCGCTCACTCTTAGCGTATAGCTTGATGTCATCCATGTAGAGGAGGTGACTGATGGTGGCCCCATTCCTGAGTCGGTATCCATAGCCAGTCTTGTCGATTATTTGGCTGAGGGGTTCAGGCCTATGCAGAACAGCAGTGGGGATAGAGCATCTCCTTGGTATATGCCACATTTGATGGATACTTGTGCAAGTGGCTTGCCATTGGCCTCAAGGGTGGTTTTCCACAGCCTCATTGAGTTTGCAATGAAGTCTCTTAGAGTCCTGTTGATGTTGTACATCTCCAAGCATTCAGTGATCCATGCATGTGGCATTGAGTCATATGCTTTCTTGTAATCAATCCAGGCAGTGCACAGGTTGGTGTGTCGGGTTCTGCAGTCTTGGGTGACTGTTCTGTCAACCAGGAGTTGGTGTTTAGCTCCTCTGGTTTCTTTGCCGATGCCCTTCTGTGCTTTGCTCATGTATTGATCCATGTGCCCACTTATCTTAGCCGCAATGATGCCTGACATGAGCTTCCATGTTGTGGGAGACAGGTTATTGGCCGATAGTTGGATGGGACTGTACCCTTTGTGGGATCCTTCAGGATCAGGATTGTACGCCCTTCTGTAAGCCATTCAGGGTGCGTCCATCCCTTAGCAGCTGGTTCATTTGTGCTGCAAGGCGCTCGTGGAGTGCAGTGAGCTTCTTTAGCCAGTAGGTGTGGATCCTGTCAGGGCCCGGTGCTGTCAGTTTTTCATACCTGAGAGTCTTTCTTGGATGTCTGCCGCTGTGATGGTAACTGGATTCTGTTCAGGTAGGTTGCTGTGGTCCTCTCTCAGAGCCACCAGCCACTGTGCATCGCTGTTGTGTGATGCCTCCCTCTCCCATATATTTTTCCAGTATTGTTCAGTTTCCAGCCTTGGAGGGTCTGCTCTGCTGTTATTACCCTGCCATTGAGCGTACACTTTTGCAGGTTGAGTTGCGAACAGCCGGTTTATTCTTCTGGCTTCGTTCTCTCTTGCGTACCTCGTTAGGTGGCTGGCCAAGGCTTGGAGCCTTTGTTTGGCAGTTTCAAGTGCTTCAGGTATGGGCATCTGGTTGTACCTCTTGGGTACCTGTTTTCTCATTGCACCTTTCTTGGCCTCTGTCAGTTGGCTTACTTCTCTACGTGTCTGTTTGATCTTAGCCTCCAGCCTTTGTTTCCATGGTGGGTACTGTTTCTCATGGCTCCCATGGTTGCTCTTATAGCCAAGCATCTCGAGGATCACTGCTGCGGAGGTGTATAGCAGCTCATTGGTTTCAGTGATGGATGTGGTAGGGATCGCACTCAATGCTGCATTCACATCTTCTAGGAGACTTTCTGATGGTACTTCACTTAGCCGTTGTAATTGGCGCCGGTTGCCTTGCATTCATTCTCGCCATGATCTTGTCTTTCAGGTCAGTCGCTGCCTCGTTCAGCGTTATTTCAATTGTTGGGGCTTCATACCCAATCTCCGGTTGGGAGCACCTGTTGGCTCCCTCTGACCTTGCGTCCTGGCTCCCCTTGCCGTAGCATTTTTGTGTTGTATCTCGTCAATCTCAAGTTGTGATAGCAGCTGCCGCTTGTGGATGTTGGAACACTGAGCTACTAGTTGCTTCGATGTAAGCCTGGATTGTGGGTTTCGTAGTAACCATTCATCCCACATTCTCTTCATGTAACCCCTCTGACTAGGGTTACTGGAGTAGTAGCATTCCAACAGAGCCTTGTTATCGCATCTCGCCCATCTCCGTCTTGTTCCAGTAGCCCATTTGTCATCAAGTTGCTCTGGTTCCCCAACACCTGACGCAGACCTTGTTTGGCCGGGCGACGTCTGAGCCGGCTTCTCATAGCATTTATTGTCTCTCATCATTATGAGGTATATATATATATATATATATATATATATATATATATAATAACAATATATAACAATATAGCCGATATTTAAACTGTCTTTTGACTAACTGTACCCAGTCATCCACGACCCCTAAAAGGAATGAATGAATTGTTTTACCTAATTTAAAACAATTAAATCAAATAACAATTCAATAAATACATATTTGTTAAGGTATGTTCCTTATTATTCCTGATAAGTTAGCTGACAGTGTTAAGACCCTCTCAGTCTTCTTGAGTAATCTTGTGCACATTCTGTGACTCACCGGCTGTGAATGGTCACTGAGTGCTGGTAGAGGTGGTCCAACATGCAGATCTTCAAGTCGATGCTGGGCTGGGCCACACACACAGGCAGACTGACCGCTGCAGCCCTCACTCGGATGCTGATCTGTGTCAGACAACATGCCATTGGTTAACAATGCATACAAAGAGTGCATATGTGGCTCACCTGGTACAGCACATAATGTTTTGAGACCCGATTCAATTATAGCTCGGGTCCTATGCCTAATGTGATTCCGCTGTTCCTCATCCCAGTTTCCTCTTTATCTACTGCCAACTATCAAATAAAAGCAAAATGGCCCCTCATCAAATTTTATATGTTATTATCTATATTATAAGGGGTCTCTAGATAAACAACCAAAAGTAACTAAACTCCTTGTGTGGGTTTAACAATTTAACTATTTTCACTATTGAAATGTGCCTGTGCTCCAGGGAAAACCTGGTTTTCACTGAGATGACGGTTGCTTTTATTTCCGCACCAGTACTGATTGAAGGTGGTGTCATAGTTGTGTGCTCCAGAGGGGGAGTGTACAAGGGTGTGTACAGTTGCTCATAAGTGTAAGCTCATTAGTTTACATACCCTGGCAGAATTTGTGATAATTTTTTGGCCATTTTTAGTGAATATAAATAATAACACAAAAAATTTATTTTACTCATAGTTAGTGGGTGTGTGAAGCCATAAATAATTCTGTTTACTCTTTTTTTAAAATCATAATGACAACAGAAACTACCCTGATAAAAAGTTTGCATACAGTGGTAATTTTTCCCTCATAACATGCACAGAAGTTGACACAAACAGGTTTGAATGGCTTCTAAAGATAACCATCCTCACCTGTGATCTGTTTGCTTGTACTCACTGTGTGTGTATAAAAGGTCTGATAAAAAGTTATAAAAGTTTCTGGGCTAAGGACAGACTCTTGCATCTTTCACCAAGTGCTGCACTGACATTTCTGTAATCTGAGTCATGGGGAAAGCAAAAGGATTGTCAAAGGATCAGTGTAAAAGGTAATTGAACTGTATAAGACAGGAAAGGGATATATAAAGATATCCAAGTAATTGAGATTGCCAATCAGCATTGTTCAAACTCTAATTAAGAAGTGGAAAATGAAAATGTCAGGTAGACCAACAAAAATTTCAATCACAACTGCCAGAAAAATTGTTCAGAATGCAAAAAAAAAAAACACACACAAATAATTTCATCTGAAATACATGACTCTCTGAAAAAAAGTGGTGTGGCTGTTTCAAGATGCACAATAAGGAGGCACTTAAAGAAAAATTGGCTGCATGGTTGAGAAAGCCATTACTACGCAAATGCCACAAAGCATCTCGCTTAGAATACGCTAGCACAGAGACATGCGTCAAAACATCTGGCAACACAATCATAAACACCTATGATGAAAGGTACAAGATCCTCAAACGTGCAGTTCATGTAAGACAGCCCAAGAATTTACAGGAACTGGAGTCTTTTTGCCAAGAAGAATGGGCAGCTTTGCAATCTGAGAAAATAAAGAGCCTCATACACAACTACCACAAAAGACTTCAAGATGTTAAAGGTGGCAATACACAGAATTAAAAACTGATGTAAACTTTTGATCAGGGTAATTGGGTAGTTTCTGTTGTCATTATGATTTAAAAACAGCAAACACAATTGTTTTGCAATAAGGGCTTTACCCAACCACTAACTATGAGGGTAAATTCTGCCAACTGTAGGTCTAAGTTGTCACAATAAAGACAAAGGTTGTGTCATATAATATATCCCCCACAATAATTACAGCCTGAAGTCTGGAACGCATAGACATCACCAGACGCTGGGTTTCATCCCTGGTGATGCTCTGCCAGGCCTCTACTTCAACTGTCTTCAGTTCGTGCTTGTTCTTGGGGAATTTTCCTTTCAGTCTGCAAGTGAAATGCATGCTCAATCAAATTCAAGTCAAGTGATTGACTTGGCCATTGCATAACCCTCCACTTCTTTCCCTTAAAAAACTCTGGTTGCTTTCACAGTATGCTTTGGATTATTGTCCATCTGCACTGTGAAGCACCGTCCAATGAGTTTTGAAGCATTTGGTTGAATATGAGCAGATAATATTGCCTGAAACACTTCAGAATTCATCCTGCTGCTTTTGTCAGCAGTCACATCATCAATAAAAACAAGAGAACCAGTTTCATTGGGAGCCATACATGCCCACGCCATGACACTACCACCACATGCTTCACTGATGAGGTGGTATGCTTTTGGATCATGAGCAGTTCCTTTCCTTCTTCATACTCATCTTCATTCTCTTTCCATCACTCTGGTACAAGTTGATCTTGGTCTCATCGGTCCATAGGTTGTTGATCCAGAACTGTGAAGGCTTTTTTAGATGTTGTTTGGCAAACTCTAATCTGGCCTTCCTGTTTTTGAGGCTCACCAATGGTTTACATCTTGTGGTGAACCCTCTGTATTCACTCTGGTGAAGCCTTCTCTTGATTATTCACTTTGACACACATACACCTACCTCCTGGAGAGTGTTCTTGATCTGGCTGTTCTTAATCTGGCAACTGTTGTGAAGGGTGTTTTCTTCACCAGGGAAAGAATTCATCAGTCGTCCAACACAGTTGTTTTCCGTGGTCTTCCGGGTCTTTTGGTGTTGCTGAGCTCACCGGTGCGTTCTTTATTTTTAAGGATGTTCCAAACAGTTGATTTGACCACACCTAAAGTTTTTGCTATCTCTCTGATGGGTTTGTTTTATTTTTCAGCCTAATGATGATTTGCTTTACTGATAGTGACAGCTCTTTGGATCTCATATTGAGAGTTGACAGCAACAGTTTCTAAATGCAGATTGCACACTTAAAATGAACTCTGAACCTTTTTTCTGCTCCTTGTAAATGGAATAATGAGGGAAAAACACACACCTGGCCATGGAACAGCGGAGCAGTCAATTGTCCCATTACTTTTGGTCCCTTAAAAAGTGGGAGGCACATATACAAACTGTTGTAATTCCTACACCGTTCACCTGATTTCGATGTAAATACCCTCAAATTAAAGCTAAAAGTCTGCAGTTAAAGCATATCTTGTCCGTTTCAAATCCATTGTGGAGCCAAGTAGATTAGAATTGTGTCAATGTCCCAATATTTATGGACCTGACTGTAATCATGTGTAAAACCATATACTCTGAAATTATGTTTTTTTTCCCTTATAATATGTTTCTATATGTATTAATATAACATCCCATGCTTGATTATAAAACATACAAAAGTATAAACCATAAAGCACATAATGTGAAGTAGGTTGCTAAGTAAGTACATGGAAATAAATCACATATCCAAAATATTACACAACAACAACAAGAGCCTGTTATCAAACCTCCCCTAATATAAATCAGAGTAAAGACACTAGTTTATCTGTGTCACCATGGTAACACTCACGGGGGTTGGCCACCTTTAAGCTAACTGATAACAGCAACAACTTCCCTGCCTTCTCTTCCACTGTCCTGTCCAGTCCTGCCTGGCTCACACTGCTCACACATACAGTACGCGCACTGTTTAGGGTGACCAGATTTTCAAACCTCAAAACAGGGACACTTTCATTTTTTATACCTACACAAATCAAAGGACAGCCCCTTAACAGAAATTCCTTAAAGGAAAAAGCTGCACAAAATCAGTATACCACCAGTAAACTCACAAAAAAATGAACTGATTTGCATTGAGTAATTGATTGAGTAGATTGCATTTTGTTTATAGCATGTGCTTTCCTAAAAGTTGTATTGTTCCTTAAGCTCGGTAATAAATGGCGACTTTCTTATTGGCATGATGACAGACTGAAACGGTGAAAGCTGGAGAAGGGACGCTTAACCATGTAAATGGACATATCAGAATTGAGTTACAGACATGTGGAACACTATTGATCTTTTCCAATTGGATAATATTGCCGTAACCATGGCAACTCTGTGACTGACACACAGACAGTCTACTGACAAATGAGTTGCAACCAAAGCATTGACCATTGCCAAGTGCATGTTCATGTACACTGTAAAGTAAACAAATAACAAATTTTACAGTACAGTAAAGTCTAAATAAATTCACAAAGCTATACATTTTTATTAGATTATTTGTAAATTAATGAGCAGTATTTTATTCTAGCTTTGGTTTTATGATTGGCATTGACAGTAAACGGACACGGGAGGGGAAAACTGACGTTTTTGCAGATATCCCCCAGGACACGGGACAGAGGGCTTAAAAACGGGACTGTGGAAGTATGGTCAAGCTGTAGCGCTGTTGCTTGTTCTCTTGTGATTGCGCTCCCTGCTGCCGTCCTCTGACAGAGCTGTCACAGAGCAGAGGGTGCCACACTCAAATGAATGCAGCGGAAACCCTGTTGTTAACATTATTCTCTAATGGGCTATATTGACCGATAATATCGGTAAGGCCCTAACAAAGATACAACCTGCTACTGACAATAGAGATGTCAGTTGCATGTTGTGAGACTAGACCATGTTATTTACTGCTACTCACCGGTTGGCTGTTTTTGTCAGAGAACTTGATGTAGAAGACAGTCTTGGTTTCTCCTGGGATTGTGGGTTTGAATACAATCTCCAGTTTGATGCTTTGAAATGGTCCAATCTCCCCCTCAGCTACCTGGAGAGGAGAGCACCACATCTGACTTCATGAGCGGGAAGGGGATGGAAAATGTTATAAGACATTATCATTAAACAGAAAAGAAACCTTTTGATGACCCACATACAATAATATGAGGAAAGAGGTTGCTTTAACAACATTTGGTATATAAGATGAACAGCATTGTAAACTTTTTTCCTACAATTTATATCTTCCACTGGAGATGTATTAACCTGTTGAGTGACAAAAAAATCATAACACCAAAGCTTACAAACTACTTGGTATTGGTCATTACAATCAGTTTTTACAAAAATGTATGAACAGCATACAACTTAAATAGGGATGACATTAGCATGTTTTAGCATACATGTTTCACTTGCCCTGACTACAAGAGCTTACCGTCCAAACAATGTTGTTGTTTTTTGAAGGGCTTTAATTTAAATAAATTTTTTAAATAAGGTTATTTAATCAATTGTGAAATTCTTTAGGACTTTAGCAAAAGTCAATCGGTGTCAAATTTCCCAGTCACCTCAAAACTTCCTGAGTGAATATTTGGTAATTTTATTTATTTTTAGGTTTAACTGATAAGCTGAAAGGAGTGCATAAACTTGTACTAAGGCCCCAATTTAGTTGGGGGGCCTCAAGTTTAAAACATGGTATTTTTATCTGTAATCATCAACATGAACATAGTCTTAAGACCTAAACAGACTTCTTTGGACAGACATAAACTATCACTAAGGATCAGTTTACACCAGACAACTCTTATCAATGGGACATTATACAGCACAGTATTTATTAGTTGCCCAATCAGTAACTAAAGAGGACTGTGCCCAGACTCGGATTTTAGGACAAATGGGATAAAAATTAAACTAGCTGTTTAAAAGCTAAAGATTTGGACATAACTTTACAAATTACATTTTCATTATTGCATTGACATGGTCCTTTGGATGAGAAATTACATATCTCCACCTTCAAACATATGTCCAGATACATTTTGTTAAAACCTTTTCTTGAATATATTAGACTAAGAACCTCCACAGACATTTCATCAACAATTGTCATTTGAAAAATCATTTACAGTAGATGTGTGACATCAAAGAGATAGAACTACAGAGAAAAGCACTCTGCCACAACCCCTTGAAGATGGATAAGACACTGATGGAAAAAGCTGTGAAGTATTACAGGAACACATCAGCTTGATGGATAATCTGCATTTTAAGACAGCAGCAATCAACCACACAATGGGAATATTCCTTGAAATGACAACAATGGAGTGTGGGCCGGTGGCGAATCGCAATACACACACAAAGAGTAGCCCAGAGGGGTGAGTCACGCACCATTAGCCCCTCACCAGAGAGAACTAATGAACCCTGTACTGTTCCGGAACTTCACAAAGACACACATAAACATGCAGTATCAGACCGTCACACTTTGAACAGAGACACTCAATAGGAGAGAAAATACTCAAATTTTAACACTTAAAATAACAAAACAGAAGCAAACCTGTAGTCATACTGGAGCTGGAAAGGACGTTTTTTTATCTGTCCATTTTGCCTGTTCGAGTCAAGGCTGAAAGTGGCTCCGAAATAATAAGTACATATGCTCTTTTGGATCCTGGGAGTACTGCAAGCTTTTGCTACGAAGAGCTTATGCAAAGGCTTAAGATCTCGGGGAGAAAAATGCATTTTGTATTACAGACAATGGGACAAAAGAGAGTGGTACCAGCTTTCTCCTTAAGGGGGTTGGAAGTGGCTGGATTGGACCAAATGTTTTACCAGCTGCCAGGGGTTCTTACACAGAAGCACATGCCTGTAAATAAGGACTGTACTGTGTCAGAAAAGGATTTATCTGGCTGGATTTATTTGTCAAAAGTGCATATTCCAACCATACAGGCTAATGTGAACATTAATTGGAAGCAATGCCCCAAAGGTATTGGAACCCTGGGAGGTAATAAACAGCCAAGGCATTGGGCCTTATGTAATAAAAACAGCATTGAGCTGGGTAATTAATGGCCCCCTGCAAGGTAATACCTACCCAGACAATGAGATGTCTTCAGCTGTGGTTAATCTGTGTGTAGGTTGGAGAATTTGCTGCGTAAACAGTACGAAAACAAATTTTATGAAAAGGCCACGGAAGAAAGGGGGTTGTCAAGGGAAGACATCTTGGAGATTCTGGAGCATTCTACAGTTGTCGACAGTGGCCATTACAGTTTGAAACTGCCCTTCAGGGATGAAAAGGTGTCTTTACCAAACAACCTGTTAGTGGCAAAACAAAGAATATTCAGTTTAAAAAGGAAATTTCTTAGAAATAACGATTACTACATTGAATATAAAGCTAAACTTGACGAAATGATCAATAATGGCTATGCTGAGCAGATAACTGGGTAGGAGAACGAAGAGGTCACCGGCAGAGTATGGTATATTCCCCATCACGGTGTATATCACCCTAGGAAGAGGTCCTTGAGGGTTGTGTTTGATTGTGGAGCTAACTTTAAGGAAACATCACTCAACCAACATCTGTTGCAAGGACCAAATCTTACTAGATGATTGGAGTTCTCTTAAGATTCAGGAAAGAACAGGTGGCCTTCATGGGTGATGTTAAGGCTATGTTCCATCAAGTCAAAGTAGCAGAGACCGATAGAGATTTTCTTCACTTTTTATGGTGGCCCGAAGGGGACTTGGCAAAGGAAGTGGCGGTGTTTCGAATGACAGTCCAGTCTCTTTGGTGCCGTATCTTCCCCAAGTTGTGCTAGTTATGCACTCAGAAGAACTGCCGATGACAATCAATTTGATTTCTCTGTAGAAGTCATTCAAGTATTGAAAGACAACTTTTACGTTGATGACTGTTTAAGTAGCATGGTAAATGAAGAGGAGGCCATTGCCATGGTAAAGCAAGTTACAGCACTGTGTAAGAGGGGAGGTTTTACTCTGACCAGGTGGGCTAGCAACAGTCAGACCATGATGAAAATGCTTTCAGAGGTAAACAAAGCAGAGTATCTCAAAGAGATAGATATGGACAGAGTGGCACCCCACAGTATTTATAACAGTGTTTTAAAACCTAAAACAAAAGAGTTGCACCCTAGAACAACAAACACAGCACCTGAATGGAGCAGTATCACTAACGACTCTGCACCAGAATGGAGCACTGGCACTAACGACTCTGCACCTAAATGGAGCAGAGTCGTTAGTGCCACTGCTCACTTCCCTTTTATGGCCAACGACTATGAGACCAGAAAGCCTGGTCAATCAGGTTTGGTTTCAGGTCAAACTCCTCCCTCTAGAGATATAAGCTCAGCTCTCCTACCAGTTGATCTCAGAAAAAATTTACAAAAGGGTTGTAAAGTTATTGAAAAAAATCTTAAAAATAAATAAAAAACTTTGGCTAAAGAAAAATCTCAATCAAATCTGAACAGTCAGAGTTGAATAATTTAAAAAAAAAATTGGGTTGAGCTTATGATGCAGGCCACTAGCCATGTATTATTCAGAGGGTTATACCCCAAGTCATCTTCTAGCGTTAACACTAAAGCAACAGGAAGAAAAAAAAAAGCCATTGCAGCCATTAAATGTCCTCAGCAGGGGATTTTGACCTCCACTAATGACATTACGAGGACCTTTAAGGACTACTTTGAAAAGTTATACTCTAGTGGTGGAGCACCAGCAGACAACATCTTGAATGCGTTCTTTTCAGGCCTTAATGTCCCTTTCTTATCAACAGAAGAGTCAGAAAACCTGTATTCACCCATAACATGGAGGAATAATCCTGCATGTTCTCTGTCAGATCCACTCTGTTTCTCTCAGGGATCCGCTCCACTTCTCTCTTCTCTCCTTCACCTCATCACTGCCACCTGTTCCAAGCACCTGCAATCTATTGCCATCAGTGAGGTATTTAAACCTCTCTTGTCCACCTCTTTTCTGCCAGATTGTTCAGCATGCATTGTTTGAATATCAAGCCTCAGTTCCGGCCTGGTCTCAGTTCCGGCCTGGTCTCGGTCCTCGGCTCAGTTCCAGCCCTCGGCCCAGCTCTTCGGCTTGGTCCCAGTCCCCGGCTTGACTCCAGCCCTCGGCCCAGTTCTACAGCTCGTTCTCGGTCCTCGGCTCAGTCCCAGCCCTCGGTCCAACTCTCCAAGTTTGACTCCAGACCTCAGCTCAGCTCTCCAGCTTCCTGTCCGTATCTTTGTCTAGTAAGAAACACTTGCCTTTACTGTCTTTGAGAATTTGAGTCCTCAGTCCTTCCTCACAGTTCTCAGCTCTTTATACAAAATACCCCCTGCCCGTGGATTGTTTTTAGATGAGGAAAAGGCTTTTGATCGCCTAGAATGGCTTTATTTATGGAGTATTGAAAGAATTTGGCACAATTAATATGGGACTGTCCTCAAAAATCACCAAATACTATTGGAGCGTCATCACATTCTGTGTCATTTTATGCTGACGATACTTTCATTTATATTCCCGTCATTCAATGTTCTCTTCCCTGTGTTTTAAAGAAGCTCGAACAATCTTACTGTCTCAATCAACAACTGTGTGTTGAAGCACGGCACCACTGTGAGGAAACTCGTGTCATTTTTGACTCCACACTATCACTGCAGCAGCAAATTAGTGAGGTCACTAAACTGGGCTTTTTTCACTTGAGGAATATCTCAAAAATTTGCTTCTGCCTCTCTTTAGCTGATGTTAAAATTCTCATTCATGCATTTGTCACATCCAGGCTGGACCATCGCAATGCGTTATTCTCTGGACGGCCGAGGAAAAGTAGTCACAGACTACAAATGGTCCAAAATACAGCCGCCAGACTTTTAACAAAGACCAGGAAGTTCAATCACATTACTCCAGTCCTGGCTTCATTACACTGGCTTCCTATTCATGTTAGAGCAGATTTCAAAGTTCTCCTGTAAACATATAAAATCCTTTTGTGGACGCGTGCCCTCTTACCTATCTGACCTCATCACCAGATATACTCCAGCTCGTACCCTTCGCTCTCAGGACGCTGGCCTCCTTCAACTTCCTTGAATAAAGGAGAAGTCTGCTGGCTACAGACACATTGTCCTGGACTCATTCCTGCACGACCTGTCCATCCTGGGAGTGGCTCCCTCCTTCTGTGGTTCTCCCTGAGGTTTCTCTTTTTTCACGGCTTGTTTTTTTTTCAGAGTTTTTTTCTTACCCTGATGGAGGGTCTAAGGACAGGGGATGTTGTCTAGTGCATTCTGCTAAGCCCTGAGGTGGCTGTTGTGATTTTGTGCTATACAAAAATAAATGTCTAGTTCTCAGGTTATAAAGTTAATTATTCAAAATCAGCTCTAATGTTAGTGAATGTTGATAGCCAAAGTGTGTTTTTACCTTCACATGTGGCATTGCAAAATACCTGGGCATTCAAATTCACTCTAATGTAACACTGACCACAAAAAGTAATCATCTTTCTGTCCAAAAGAAAATTGAGGAGGACATTAACAGATGGAGACATCTGCCATCTTCGGTCCCATCCCAAATGGCAGTTACCAAAATGAATCTTTTGCCCAGGATAAATTTGGAAAGTTTTATAATTACTCTCTCTCCTCCTGCAGGATATTGGTGTAAGCTGGACACTTAACTCCGGAATTATATTTGGAATGGTAAGCGGCCTGCCATTAAATGGACAGTGTTACAGATGAAAAAGACTGATGGATTATAGGTTATATCATTGTTTTTTGTGTTATGGAGCCTAGCTAACTGTATAAAGTAGATAAAAAGCTTAGAAGTGCATTGAAAAGGATCTTATCATCTTACCATTGAGATAAGATAAGATAAGATAAGATAATCCTTTATTCGTCCCACAATGGGGAAATTTCTCTGTTCCAGCAGCAATTCTTACAGTATTGTTACAAACATAAATAATATACATAATATACAGCATGATATATAAAATGTATATATACTATGTATATATACCTATATATATATATATATATATATATATATATATATATATATATATATATATATATATATATATATATATATATATAAGTATATCAAGTATTACAGTATAGTGATTGCACTAAAAACAACTACAAAAACAACAACAACAAATTGCACATATTATTGCAGTGAAAAATAGCAGCAGTGAGTATCATGATGACTCGTTCACTGGGAGCAGCTCTGATTATAAAGTCTAATAGCAGCAGGGAGAAACGGCGTCTGTATCGCTCCTTCAGACACTTCGGATGTAACAGTCTGTCACTGAAGGAGCTGCTCAGAGCTGAAACCGTTTCATACAGGGGGTGAGAGTCGTTCTCCAGCAATGATGACAGTTTTGCTACCATCCTCCTCTCACCCACCTCCTGCACAGTATCAAGAGGAATCCCCAGTACTGAGCTGGCCCTCCTGATCAGCTTGTCCAGTCTCTTCCTTTCTGCACTAGAGATGCTGCTGCACCAGAATACTACACCATAGAATATGGCTGAGGCAACCACAGAGTCAAAAAAGGTCTTCAGTAGCTCTCCCTGCACACCAAAAGACCTCAGTCTCCTCAGCAGAAAGAGTCTACTCTGCCCTTTCTTATAGATCGCAGCAGTGTTGTCCGACCAGTCCAGTTTGTTGTTCAGATGAACACCCAGGTATTTGTAAGATTCTACTCTCACAATGTCCCTTCCCTGAATGTTCACTGGTGTTAACATAGTTTGTTTGTGCCTACAGAAATTCACCACCAGTTCTTTGGTTTTCCCCGCATTTAACTGGAGGCAGCTCCGTTGGCACCAATCCACAAAGTTCTGGATCAGTTCTCTGTACTCCCTGTCATCATCATCTGTGATCAGACCAACGATGGCAGAGTCGTCAGAGAACTTCTGTAGGTGACAGGTTGCTGAGCTGAACCTGAAGTCTGCAGTGTAGGTGGTGAAGAGAAACGGGGCCAGAACCGTTCCCTGCGGGGCTCCAGTGTTGCAGACAATCATGTCAGACTCACAGTCACGAGTTTTCACATACTGTGGTCGGTCTGTGAGGTAGTCCAGTATCCAAGCACACAGATGATGGTCCACTCCCATGTCCACCATCTTATCCCTCAGAAGCGCAGGTTGGATGGTGTTAAAGGCACTGGAGAAGTCAAAAAACATGACTCTCACCGTGCTCCCAGCCTTCTCCAGGTGAGAAAGAGCCCGATTCCGGAGGAAGATGACAGCGTCTTCCACTCCAATGCCAGGTCGGTAGGCAAACTGAAGTGGATCCATTGATGGGCTCACCAAAGGTCTCAGATGGGTTAGCACCAGCCTCTCCAATGTTTTCATCAGATGTGAGGTCAGTGCTACCGGTCTGTAGTCCCCAAGGTCTTTTGGGCGACGTCTTTGGTACCGGTACCACGCAGGATGTTTTCCATAGCTGTGGCACCTTTCCCAGCTTCAGGCTCAGGTCAAACATGTACAGCAGTATGCCGCACAGCTGGTCTGCACAGGTCTTAAGGAGTCTGGAGCTGATGCCGTCTGGACCTGCAGCCTTCCTCACTTTGATCTTCCGGAGCTCCATTCTCACCTGGTCTTCTGTAAGGGGCAGTGTGTATTGGATGGAGAGGGGGCTGGAGGGAATTGGTAGGGCGGGGGAGTTAGGTGTGATGTGGGTAGGCTGTGAGCTGATAGCCGTGCAGAGAGAGGTGGGGCTGGAGCAGCCTGCTGTGTCGGCCGGGTTGGGGGGCTGCAGCAGAGGGGACTGGATGGGGGCAGGGGAGAGTGGCTGATCAAATCTGTTAAAAAATAGATTTAGATCATTCACCCACCTCTGGTCACCCTCAGTCTGAGGGCTGGTCTCCTTATGACCAGTGATGGTTTTTAGCCCCTTCCACACACCACTGACGTTGTTCTGCTGCAGCTGAGCCTCCATCTTCCTCCTGTAGCATGCTTTTCCTTCCCTGATCTTCTTTCTTAGTTCTCTCTGGACATTTTTCAGCTCTTCCTTGTTTCCTGATTTAAAAACCCTCTTCTTCTAAAGAATCTTTATGTCAGGGTTGATCCATGGTTTGTTATTGGAAAAACACCGTACAGTCCTGGAAGGTACAGCATTCTCCAAACAGAAATTGATGTAGTCCGTAATGCAGTCTGTTAGATTGTCAATATCCTCCCCATGAGGGTTACACAATTCCTCCCACAAAGTTGTTTCAAAACAGTCCTTCAGAGCCTCACTGGACTCATCAGACCATTTCCTCACTGTGCGGGAGACAGCTGGTTGCCTGCATACAAGGGGTTTGTACACAGGTTGGAGATGAACCAGGTTGTGATCCGATCTTCCCAAGGGGGGGAGGGGTGTCGAGGTGTAAGCCTCCTTTAGATTTGCATATAATAAGTCCAGTGTTTTATTGTCTCTGGTGTGGCATGAAACGTACTGTGTGAATGTGGGCAGCGTGAAGGATGGAGGGGCATGATTGAAATCTCCAGAGATGATGAGAAGGGCATTTGGGCTCTGTGTTAACAGTCTGTTTACCGCAGAATGCAGGACATCACATGCCAATTCACCGTCAGCAGAGGGGGGAATATACGCAGCTATTGCAATAACATGCGAGAATTCCCTGGGGATATAGTACGGCCTTATGCTAACAGCTAACATCTCAATGTCCTTACAGCAGATCTGTTCTTTAATAGTGATGTGACCAGATTTACACCATCTATTATTTACAAAAACTGCCAGACCTCCTCCCTTCCTCTTACCGCTCTCCGTCGTTCTGTCCGCGCGCAGTAGTTCAAATCCCTCTAAAGCCACAGTCGAATCCGGTGTTAGCGGAGTTAGCCATGACTCCGTGAATATCATGATGCTACACTCCCGGAATTCCCTCTGATGCCGGGTAAGAGCCGCTAGCTCGTCCATCTTGTTGGGTAACGATCTCACATTTCCCATAACGACGGACGGCAGAGTTGGTCTGTAACGTCTCTTTTTAGCCCGACACAGGAAGGAGGAATGTCCAATTTTTCCTGCCGTATCATCGCTGTGTTGCGGAATGCTAACAGCTGGTCCCTGGTGTAAACAATAGGACCACTGTTGTGAGCAGAGTTTCCAAACGCACCCGTAAACAAAGTCCAAAGAAACAGAAAAAGTAGAGCAAGCTCTGTGATTTTGTTGATGTCCATTGTGCAGTTTGTATTTGCTCACACATACACAACAAAAGAAAAAGAATAAAAAGTACCAGAACACTAAAAAATAACACAAATATTACAAACTTAGCGGGAGCTGCTGCAACAGGCTGCCACTTGGGCAGCGCCTAATCTCCAATAGAGATTGATAGACTAGGAAATTGTTATTTGTACCTGTAACTGGTTTACTCTTGTCAATAAAAATTAAAAAACGGAAACTTGGTTAAAATTGATGGCAAGATGAATACGTACTTGGACGTTCCAACATGACAACGATCCAAAGCACAAGGTCAAGTTGACCTGTCATTGGTTACAACAGCATAAAGTGATGGTTCTGGACTGGCCATCTTGGGGGCTGTCCACACGGAGACACAAATCACTGTATCCATATACATTTTGTATCGTATTGGCCTTTCGTCCACACGGATCCGGTGTTTTGGGAGACTGAATCCGCTATTTTTTGAAACAGGGTTCTAAAGTGGATAAATCTTTCGACAACACCTTTGCGACACCCTTGCGGTGTCGTGTGTACAGCCAATCCGTATATTTTGTGAAAACGATGATGTCATCGCATCACGTGTCGGCCTCGTCACACGTAACAGCAACAACAATAATGGCGGACTACATGATTGAGTTCGTGCTGCAGAAGCTACTAAGCTTTATTACAGCAAAATCTATTGCTTCTATGCAGTTGTGGTGAGCAACAAGCGATAATGGACAACACCATACGCCACATGCTCTTAGATCCACCGCAAAGAGAACCAGGAGAGCAACCTGGAGAAAATGAATGGAGAGAGAATTTCCGCATGTCCAAAGCACTCAGAACTCAGTCCGTATATTGAAGAGCAAACAACAAACATGAGGGCACCAATTACTACACTCTAAATAAATGACTGCAACAATTTGAGAACTTGTTTTTATTAGAAAATAAATATTTAGGTCTTCGTCTTCTTCTGCAGCGCGCAAGGTTATGCGCATGCTCAAAGTCTTCTTCTCCGTGTATAGTGTATATCTGTGGCAGAATTACAGCGCCCCATACTGGTCGGGCATATATACTACATCGTTTTCAGCCGGTCGTGTGTACGCAGATATTTTCTTGAGACGACGCCGTCTCAAGATCGGATAGGGGATGCACTGGCTTCGTGTGGACATAGCATTGGTCTCCTGACCTGAATATCATTGAGCCACTCTGGGGAGATCTCAAACGTGCAGTTCACTAGCAGTGTCACTAACGACTCTCCTGAACCTTTAACGACTCTCACATCAGGAGTCACATTGTCCTTTCATAGCTAACGACTGAGGCCAGAACAGCCTGGTTCCATCAGGTTTAGTTTCAGGGAAACCCCTTCCTCTAGAGATATAAGCTCAACTCTCTTACCATTTGATCTCAGAAGTGATAAAGTCTTGGAAAAAGAGACAAAACATCTTTACCTTAAAAACTGAGTCCAGATGCTTTTGCTTTAAACGTTCACATCATCAATGTGACCTGGATGATTGAGAACCTTCACAGACGTGGCCAGGAACAGTTTTTTTAGAGTGGCACAAATAATTTGTGTCTTATTGTGACACCTGATTGTTTTGTAAATAGCTGTTAATGGCTGTACAAAAAAAACGCTAAGGCATTGCCTGCATTTTAGTAAAAATAGTTGTAAATAATTTTGTTGTTTGCTAAATTTGTACAGTTTTTTGAATTTACAGTTTATATTTGCATTTTAAGTTATAAAAATGGTTCGTTATACATGTTTGTGGTTTTTACAGTAAAAAAAAATCAAGGTTTTTTTTCTACTCAGAATGTGTGTTTTTTGTGTGATTTTTAAAGCCAAAGTTAATACAGTATGCCAAAATGTTGTACAGTCACACATGTGAGGTTGTGCTGAAAAAAATGACACCAAATAAGGCAAGACAAACTGCCAGGTGAAATATAAAAGTAAAAACTCCCAAAATCTCGCAAGAATCCAGCTGCAGCCCAAGGTTAATCTGAGATCACTGTTTAACCTCGGCACCCCCAGGTAGCATCACTTCAACCCCAACACCAGAATCAGGTCGCGACAGCGAGGGACCATCATCGTCGCTTGCGGCTATAATTCATACTTCTTTCTGGGTAATACTTTCTAATAACTGCACACTATTGAGCATTCACAAATGTGTAATTAACAATGAATTACTGAATAAACCATTTATAAATGCTCACTTATTTGTATAAAGAACTATAGATAAGCTTATTATTCATAACTCAAACATTAATAATGATGTTTATAACTTAATGGTGCTTATTAATGTAAGGAGTAAGACCTTGAAAAGAATCAATTAAGTACTTAACTAATGTTTAATAGTGTGTAGTTATTATTTGGTCAGCTTTATTTTAAATATTAAAAGTTAATTTCAGTCTAATTCAACATCTTTTAACTTTACTCATTTCAACTGATTGCTGCTCAAATTTCAGCCTCAGTCATTGCAAAGTTTCAAGTGTTACTTTTCATTTGTGCATTATTCTAAACAACAAAAAAGAGTAATATTGGAAAAATAGAGCATTGGGATTTATTGACTTAAATACTTACACTTCCAAAATGTATGTCACACGTTGAGTCCGAGGTGTCTACCCCTGCCAAATCACACAAAAATACATGGCATTTATTATACACAATACAAATACATTTAGGGTCTGTCTATTAGGAAGATTCTTGACAGCCTCCTGTGTTTTTCTTTTATCTGTTGGTTTAATAAACTTACACTCAAAGACAAGAACAGTCTTAATAATATAGTTAAAATCTGTTTTAAAACCACAGGAGTGCTACAGAGGGACTTGACCTCTTTCTGTAACAAACCGATTCTCCTGAAGGCCAATGCAACTCGTACTTCATCTTAACATGTCCTAAAATGTGAAATATTTGCTATGTTTTACCAGAATGTAAAACAAATTGTTATTCAAAATCTTTTATCCCAACAGCTCTCAGCGTCTTTTCAATTCTAACTAAAAATAATCTAATTTTATAAGCAGACTATAAAAGTGTTTGACCAGAAACCTATGGAAGGGCACTGTGACATTGTAAGAAAGCACAACCTTTTTTCTTTTGAGAACTCTCGGACTTAGCCACAGAGCATCCACACAACGTTCAATCAATGGTTGCTGTACTGTCCCAAAGTTTAGGGCCTCTTTTGGTCAGTGTGCCTTCACTGCTAAAGGGGCCAGACTTTGGAAATCTCTACCATCTGACTTAAAACTAGAGAGCAATAACTATAACAAGGCAACTCATGGGCAGCTGTTCAAAATGAGCATTTATGTTAATACACTGAAAGTGCCACTACCTGATATTTTTCATCCATTCCGGTCTTAACACCACAACCCACTTCCAACTGCAGCATAGTTACCATTGCTGCTTTTCTTTTATTAAAAAAACTGTCGGACTTTATCACCAAAAATACTAAGACATTAGTTCAGAGTAATGTAACTATCTCAGTCTTTCACTTTGATTCACTTTTCTACATTTATGTTTTCTTTTTTTGCGGTATTTCTTTGAGTAAACAGACAATAGACGCTATCTATGTTTCATTGGTATCCATTACTTCTTTAACATTGTTGTAATGGGCCGTATTGGGCACAGGCAGAGAATAGGAGAGCACACAGTATATTTGAGTGCTTACAAAAGTGAAGGAGAGGCAGAGCTTATCAGCCATCAGAGGAGAAAGTGCTGAGAGCAGCGATGAGTGCTGTAGATGGGATCGAGCATGAGACACAAGGTGGCTCTGAAATCAAGGTGAACCCTATGACTCCTATATGTCTGGTAAACACTAGGAAAGACCTAGCATAGAGACATTATGTATTCATGGCCATAGGTTACCGTAATAATGTTTGATTTCATCTGTACACAGGCAATCTGTGAATACAACAAAACAGTTTGTAGAAGACACTAAAAACAGATGGCCTGTTTTCACTAAGCACCTTCTATGCTCTATTTTAGTTTGGTTTGGCACGCAGGTTAGGCAGTTGTCTTATCTTTATCCCACAATGGGAGTAAGAGAGGTTCGACAGAAGAGAGATAGTGAGAGACGGCATCAGAATAAATGGGATGGCTCAGAGTCAGGAGAAATCAATGACATGCGTATTTGATGTATTTGTGCCTTACATGCACAAAAACAAGACTAATATTATGTATGCCCTATCAGTACTGATTATACAAATCAACCAAGCTTTTTGATTTCATATTAATATTAATGTTTTTTTGTTTAAAAAATGTATTGCTTCTGCCTTGTTGTGTAAAATAGTTGTGGTATCTATATTATGCCTTTAGCGAGTTTTTCAGGTATTTATTTATTTTTGTGTGTGGTCTTTTTTGCTTTTATTAGACGGAGTCAGTGTGGACAGACTGGAACAGGAAACAGGGTGAAAGAGAGGGGAATGACATTGAGAAAATGGACCTGAGCCAGAATTTAAAGTGGGTCACTTGAAAATGTGGTATGCGCTCTACCAGATGAACCACCCCCGTGTGTGCAGTTTTAAAAATTGGTGTGTCTTCATATCAGCTGATTATTGTTGTATTGTTTCAAATTTAGCCTCATTAAAACAATATTCCATATTTCCTATCCCTTGTCTTTGCACAAACAACATCAGTCTTGTACCTCTCTATAACATGCTCAGTTTACACCACTTTTTAGGTCCAGCAAAAACTGTTTTATAAAACAGATTAATGAATTTGCATTTTCTTTGCCCTAAAATTTTCTTAATTTTTTGGTGTGCCCTATTTATCAAGCATTTGTTTAAGGGGACACAAAGCTAGAAAATCAGGCCCATAGTATTTGTGATCAATTTTGTCTAGATTACTCTTTTTCGAACCAGTGCCAACACCTTTTCATATATTTTCAAAAGAAAATACAGTAAATATGTAAACTTCTGGACTTCTTTAATCAAGTTAACATGTTTATAATTTTTTTCAAATTTACCTGCTTCCTCCTCAGTCTCTGGCTTCGGTTGGGCTTTTTCTGCCTCCAGAGAACTTTCACAGCTCTCACATGATTTGCCCTCTCTGCTTACTTCCTATTTTCTCCACACACACACAAGGTATATTTTAAACCAAAGGGTTAATATTCAAAAAACACCTACTCTTGCATATTATAACTGGGTAAAACTAGAGTAAGCATTGGCATCTTTAACAGGTAGCTGTTATTCTAATGTCTATTGGCTTAGTCTTTCAGAAAACAGTGTCAGTCTGACCTGGCACCTGCTGGCAGAGTCCAGGACGGCAGTTGGACAAGGCTTGTTTCCGGAGTCAGGCTGTCGGACATGTCCAGGCTGAAGAGAGATGCCAGTGCCCCCTGGTTGGTCAAAGTGATGGTGCGTGAAATAGTCTGGCCAACCACATGTGAACCAAAGTCCATTAACTGGCTGTCCACCTCCAGCTAGAAGGAGAAAACTCATTGTGTCACGAAACCATCTATAGCCATCATTTGGTTTCTGCTTGCTGTACTTTTTTCCTTTTTTCAGTGAAGTCGCAAAAAGTTTGCAGATTTACATATGAGACTAAAATCTCTGACACAGTACAGTAGAGTGAGCGCAATTTTTTCAATTTGAAAAATCAGGATCTGCTCCTTGGCATTTGTTTTGTTGTATTTTGTATGTCTGTCCGTCGGTATTGGTATGGTTCAATAACCCATACACTCATACACCCAAAGGTTTTCTTTAGTAAAAACTAACATTGACTAAACCTGTTAGCAGTGGGCCAATCAGTAACTTCAGCAGCTAGTGCTTTACAATATATTGAAATTTTACGTATATCAATGAGCCTATGTTGTTATATCGCTACTAATATGGCTTCAATAGAGCCACCGTTCTCTTTTGTCTCCACTCTGTGTCCCACCTGTTTGTTTGAGCAGCAGCAGCTTAGTTCATCTCCATCTGTAAACTACACACGGATCTCAAAGGTCATTTCTGTTTATTTCAATACTCCTGTTCTGGTGTAGTCTGTTTCCCTGATGTTTTAGAGGAGGTCTTGAGTGTGCAGCCCTCTTTGGGCAGGTAAGCCACACTGTAGAACTAGCATTAGTAAAAGTTGCAGTTGAGATTCCCCTGTTGTCTCCTAACTCTTAGTGGTAGCTTCTGTCTGAGACTAAGACTAAGCTCAAGTTCGGTGATTTCAGAAAAGACCAATTACTCGCTGCTCTGCTCCTCTGTCTCTGATGTCTCTGCGGATGGACTCTGAGAGATGTGGACAGGAGTTTACGCGTTAAAGCTTAAGCAGCTGTATGCTGTTAATCTCGAGTTGCTAGTGCTGCAACGACCCGTTGACGTCGTCAATTACGTCGACTACAAAAATACATCGACCATGGCCGCGGGAAGTGGGGGTGCTGGGGGTGCTGCAGCACCCCCTAGTGACGAGAGGGAGATTAAAAAAAATGTAGGCCTATTAAAATATTTTGCACAATTTATAAATTCCTTATGAATATTTTAGAAAATGATTTTGACACACTTAGGCTATTACATATATTTTGGATTTTAATTTCATATTTTGAGGCCTAATCAACACAGGTTCGGAAGTTACGTTGTCAACGTCAGGCAGGCAGGTTTGGTCGCCGAGTAAAGAGGTTTCCCGCTCGTTCCATGCAGAATTATTCTGCACTTTCTCCGCCTTGCGTTTTTTGAAGACATGGGTACGCAGCACCATGAACCAGAAAAGACTCACACACCTTTCGCTGATGCATACCAACACAGACATTTTGAACTCCCTGGACATTTGACCCCTCATGAGAGACTTTATCTCCACGACCCCAGAGCGCACCTCGACATTTGGACACCTGTAACCAGGGCACCCCGCCTGCATGTAGCTCAGGTAAGAGCATGGTGCTGCCGTGCTCTTATTATTTGTTGTATCTAAATAAGTTGCATGTATGTATAGGCTGATCTGAAATTGTAATGGAAGTAATTATTTCGTTTTCTTTCGATTATTAAACTATTATTTCTGATTCTGCTTGTGCTTCAGATTAATAGCGCATTGCGCATATCTGAGAACTGATATCTGTGTGTTTCAGACCCTGGCTGGCTGTGCACTGAAGTGTATATGACAATAAAGTAGTAAATCTCAATGTATTTATTTTTAAAATGTATTTTAAATAGGCCTTTAGGCTCATAGGTTTTTTGTCAAAAAATAAATAAAATAAAATTCACAGCACCCCCTGTTCAAAGCTACTTCCCGCGGCCCTGACATCGACCGCGTAAAATGCGTCGACGTGTCAGTGGCAGTGGCAGGACTGGCTTAGTAGAAGTCTCATTCTCTACACGCTAGCTGGTAAACACGAAAATGACAAATAAAAAATACACCTGTGATGAAGCTTTGGCATTAGTAATGACTCACTCTGATTCTGAGGGAGAACCTTTAGAGTCCTTTCAGCTGAGTGAAAGTGAGAATGAGCAAGAGTGAGAGTGCATGTGTAACTTGGACAGCGGCGGTGCTGCTGGTGCATCTCTCTGTACATAAAGCACACTCCTTTTTCCCACACTTCGCCCAACATCAGTGAAAGAAACGGGAGGAAAACATAGATTGTAAAAAAATGGATGTCATCCGCCCACTGGTCCCCTATTCACCGATATTGTCACTTTGAAAGGGCAATAAAATGGCGGTTACATCCGGGATTGTCGGCTTTTACTGCATGGTAAAACAATAGTTTTTAGATAGCATAAACAGACATATTAATCCAAGATCTTGTTCTTTCGATCATGACCCAAAGCTCATGTCCATAGGTGAGAGTAGGAACGTAGATTGACCGGTAGCTGCACCGATCCGTCTGTCTCACGCTCCTTCCTTCCCTCACTCGTGAACAAGACCCCAAGATACTTAAACTCCTGCACTTGAGGCAGGAGCTCTCCACCAACCTGAAGGGGGCAAGCCACCCTTTTCCGACTGAGAACCATGGTCCCAGACTTGGAGGTCCTGATCCTCATCCCAGCCGCTTCACACTAGGCTGCAAACCGCCCCAGTGCACACTGAAGGTCCTGGATTGATGGAGCCAACAGGACATCATCTGCAAAAAGCAGAGACGAAATCCTGTGGTCCCCAAACCAGACTCCCTCCGGCCCCTGAATGCGCCTAGAAATCTTGTCCATAAAGATAATGAACAGGACCGGTGAAAAAGGGCAGCCCTGCCGAAGTCCAACATGCACCGGGAACAGGTCTGACTTACTGCCGGCAATGCAAACCAAGCTCCTGCTCCGGATGTACAGGGACCGAACAGCCCTAAGCAAAGGGACCCCATACTCCCAGAGCACCCCCCACAGGGCGACACAAGGGACACAGTCGAATGTCTTCTCCAGATCCACAAAGCACATGTGGACTGGTTGGGCAAACTCCCATAAAACCCTCCAGCACCCTGGAGAGGGTATAGCGCTGGTCCAGTGTTCCACGACCGGGACGAAAACTGCATTGTTACTCGTGAATCTGAGGTTTGACTATCGGCTGCATTCTCCTCTCTCCAGTACCCTGGCATAGACTTTCCCGGGCTGAGGAGGCTGATCCCTCTATAGTTGGAACACACCCTCCGGTCCCCCTTTATGAAAAGAGGGACCACCACCCCGGTCTGCCAGTCCAGAGATACTGTCCCCAAACGCCACACAATGTTGCAGGGACGTGTCAGCCAAGACAGCAACACAACATCCAGAGACTTGAGGTACTCAGGGCATATCTCATCCACCCCTGGTGCCTTGCCACCGAGGAGCTTCCCAACTACCTCAGTGACAGCTTTGGTGATGGATGAGTCCACCTCCGAGCCCTCGTTCTCTGCTTCCTCAATGGAAGACATGTCGGTAGGGTATTCCGTCCACCGTCCAACAATATCCCCAGTGGAAGTCAGGAGATTCCCACCCCCACTGTAAACAGTGTTGGCAGGGCACTGCTTCCCCCTCCTGAGGCGCCGGACGGTTTGCCAGAATTTCTTCGAGGCTGACCGATAGTCCTTCTCCATGGCCTCACCGAACTCTTCCCAGACCCGAGTTTTTGCCTCCCCAACCACCTGGGCTGCAGCCCGCTTGGCCTGCCGGTACCCATCAGCTGCCTCAGGAGCCCCACAAGCCAACCAGGCTTGATAGGTCTCCTTCTTCAGCCTTACTTCTGGTGTCCACCATCGGGTTCGGGGATTGCCGCCACGACAGGCACCGGAGACTTTGCGGCCACAGCTCCGAGAGGCTGCATCAACAATGGAGGTGGAGAACATGGTCCACTTGGACTCAATGTCTCCAGTCTCACTCGGAATCTGGTCAAAGTTCTGCCGGCGGTGGGAGTTGAAAATCTCTCTGACACTCGGGGACTTGGCCAAACGTTACCAACAGACCCTCACAGTACGTTTGGGTCTGGCAAGTCTGTACAGCTTTCTCCCCCGCCAACTCACCACCAGGTGGTGATCAGTTGACAGCTCCGCCCCTCTCTTCACCCAAGTGTCCAAAACATACGGCCGGAGGTCAGATGAAACAACTACAAAGTCGATCATCGACCTCCGGTGTCCTGGTGCCACGTGCACTGATGGACACCCTTATGCTTGAACATGGTGTTCGTTATGGACAAACTGTGACTAGCACAGAAGTCCAATAACAGAACACCGCTTGGGTTCAGATCCGGGGGGCCGTTCCTCCCAATCACACCCCTCCAGGTGTCACTGTCGCGTTGAAGTCCCCCAGTAGAACGACAGAGTCCCCGGTCGGAGCACTTTCCAGCACCCCTCCCAGAGACTCCAGGAAGGCCGAGCAAGCCCACACCAGCCCGCCGCCTCTCACCGCAGGCAACTCCAGAGTAGTGGAGAGTCCAGCCTCTCTCAAGGAGTTGGGTTCCAGAGTCCAAGCTGTGTGTGGAGGTGAGCCCGACTATCTCTAGTCGGTATCTCTCAACCTCCCGGACAAGCTCAGGCTCCTTACCCGCCAGCGAGGTGACATTCCATGTCCCTAGCGCCAGATTCTGTGTCCAGGGATTGGGTCGCAGAGACCTGTTTGCCTTGGGAGACCCTATGTCTACTATAGAAGCTGCCTGTGATTTACAAAGTACATTTGAAGGCTTCTTGTGTGTTACAACCCACTACTCACTTGACATTTCTTTGTGGTGCATTTGACTGGCACAGAGAAAGGACCTGTGGCTGAGGCAAACTGCATCTCTCCCTCCAAGTCCTCATTCACCTGTAGACATTACAAATAGAAATGTGAAATGTAATACTATCATATTCCTCAGAATCAGGCTTCCCCCGGGTGTGCCAGTTTTCCCTACCACTAAAGACACCTACAATAGTCCCCTGCAAAACAGATTTGCAATCTCAGTGGGACTTTCCTGGATAAATAAAGATTAAATAAAAACAATTAAAAACATTATTAACATTTTAAAAAAATCACTGTACATTATATTTGTCTGTGAAGGTTCTCAGTCATCCAGTTTATCTTGAAGAAAAGGTTAAAGCAAAGGAATCTGGACCAGGTTTTCAAGGTGAAGACGTTTCATCTTTTATACCGAGACTTTTTCAATTCTGAGATCAACTGTTAAGAGAGCTGAGCAGACTATGAGACCAGAACAGCCTGGTCCAATCAGAGTTATTTTCAGGTCAAACCCCTCCCTCTAGAGATAAAAGCTCAGCTCTCATACCAGTTGATCTCTCTTCTCCAAAGTCTCTTGGAGACTAGCTTCACCTGGAAAACCTAGTCCTTATGCCTTTGCTTTAACCTTTTTGTACAATATTTTGGAAATGTATCATTATATCAACTCTGACAGACACTTACATACTGCATGTAATAATAATTTACTGTCAAATTCCTCTAAATATACTGAACAAAACACTTTACAGAACACTTTTGTTTTTTCCCCCATTTTTCATGAGCCGAACTCAAAGATCTAAGACTTTTTTTATGTTCACAAAAGGCCTATTCTTTGCCAAATATTGTTCACAAATACGTCCAAATCTGTGTTAGTAAGCACTTCTCCTTTGCCAAGATAATCCATTCACTTTACAAGTGTGGCATTACAAGTTCCTGATTATTGCTCAGGTGTGTCTTAGGCTGGCCTAAGCAGATGGCCACTGAGCAAAAGGCCACTCCAAAAGTGTGCAGTTTCAACTTAGATAAAGTTGATCAGGTTGTTGATGTTGGTCCACTCCTCTTCAATGACTGTACAAAGTTGCTGAATATTGGCAGAAACACAGAACACGTTGTCGTATACGCCAATCTAAGAGCATCCCAAACATGCTCAATGGGTGACATGTCCGGTGAGTATGTTGGCCATGCGAGAACTGGGATGTTTTGAGCTTCCAGGAATTGTGAACAGATCCTTGCAGCATGGGACCGTATCATGCTGCAAGAGGTGATGGTCATGGATGAATGGCACAACAATGGGCCTTAGGATTTTGTCATGGTGTCTCTGTGCATTCAAAATGCCATCAATAAAATGCACTTGTGTTTGTTGCCCATAACATACACCTGCCCATATCATAACACCATCACCACAATGGGCCACTCAATCCACAACGTTGACATCAGCAATCCGCTTACCCACACAACACCATACGCTGTCTGCCATCTGCTCTGTACAGTGAAAACCATCCGTAACGAGAACACCTCTCCAAAGTGCCAGACGCCATTGAATGTGAGCAATAGCTCACTCAAGTTGGTTACGACCATGAACTGGAGTAACGTCAAGACCCTGATGAGGACAACGAGCATGCTGATGAGCTTTCCTGAGACGGTTTCTGACAGTTTGTCCAGAAAGTTTTTGGTTATGCAAACCGATTGTTGCAGCAGCCGTCCGGATAGCTGGTCTCAGAGGATCTTGGAGGTGAAGATGCTGGATGTGGATGTCCTGGGCTGGTGTGGTTACACATGGTCAGCGGTTGTGAGGCCGGTTGGCTGTACTGCCAAATTCTCTGAAACGCGTTTGGAGACGGCTTATGGTAGAGAAATGAACATCTAATTCAAGGGCAACAGTTCTGGTGAACATTCCTGCAGTCAGCATGCCAACTGCACGCTCCCTCAAAACCTGCGACATCTGTGGCAGTGTGCTGTGTGATAAAACTGCACATTTTAGAGTGGCCTTTTATTGTGGCCAGCCTAAGGCCCACCTGTGCAATGATCACGCTCTCTAATCAGCGTCTTGATATGCCACACCTGTGAGAAGTGCTCACTAACAAAGATTTGGACAGATTTGTGAAACCTATTTGAGAGAAATCGGCCTTTTACATAGAAAAAGTCTTAGATGTTTGAGTTCAGCTTGTGAAAATAGGGCAAAAACAAAAGTGTTGCATTAAAAATTTTCTTCATGTTGTACAGAACTCTGTTTTGATGTGGCAGCAAAACTAACCATTGGTTGAAAAACAACCTGCAGGTCACATGGCATTCCAGTTATCAATAAGCCAGGAGGTTCAAAGCTGAAATGTAAAGCACACAGATATTTTTAATTAAAGTATTCATATAAAATAGAAATTATAACTTGAAGACTATACAAGAGTGGAGTTCTTTTGCTGCGGGAAAATGTGCTGTATTCAACAAAAGACAAGCAGCGTCAGATGAAATGCTGAAGTGTGATAAAACGGATAAAAAGATAAGCAGGACGCAAAGCACAGGTGACAAGTCCAAGTGATGCTCATTTTGCACTGCACACACCAAACTAAGGGAAAGCTACACGAAGATATAAAACAGTCGTCGTAGAGTGCAGTCGTAGAGCAGCCAAACATAATGAGCCTTCCGAGCAACATGTGTATCTTCTCACACGTGTTTCCAGCAACTCTCAAGCTTCCACGAGGAAGTGAAAAACTCCCTGCTCTACAAGAGATGCAACAAAAAATAGAAAAATCAATGAGGATACAGCAGGCAACTGGCCAAAGAAGCGGCAAAGCCGGTGAAACAGCATCTTTATTTCTGGAGGATATTGGTGTATTTAATGCAAATTATAACTTGACTATACAAGAGTGGAGTTCTTCTGCTGCAGAAAAATGTGCTGTATTCAACAAAAGACTAGCACAGTATTAATCTTGAGGTGGTAGAATTGCTATAAATGAATGCACGTCTTCATTAAAAACAAAGTAAAACATCAAGCCATAAAATATAATTATTTTAACTGAAAGAGGAAAGCTGAGCCTTTGTTTAGTCCACACATAAACAGCTCAGTATTTAGGAGCAAAGAAACAAAATATCTGCATCTTCTAAGTCTGCCAGACTATAGGATAAACAATACCCAGTACAAGAATTATTATTATTATTATTATTAGTATTATTATCTAAATTATTTTACTTTTTCATTTGTGTGGACGGTAACAGTTTTTGTGTTGCTTTAAAATAAAAAGTGACAAAAAGTTAAGTTGCCTATGATGCAAACTGATTTTATATTGAGTGTGATGAAACTGACAAAGCTAACCAGAATTTTATGGTGACATTGGCATAAACAGGTAAAAGAACTCAGTGGTGCCCCTAAGAAATTGTCCATATTTAATCAAAAAAGTTAATCTCGGCCCAGTTTTGGTGATATACACCTCTCATACTCCACCGACAGCTTTGACCACAGCGATGTCCAACTTAGCCTACATCATCAAGACAAATGGCTCATTCAAAGCTATCATAAACCATGTGGACCACAGTGGCAAACAATTCAATAATTGGACAAAAGACAGAAGCTGTTATTGTGTGGACAAACTAAATAAAAAAGGTCCAAACAAACATCTTCTCATTTAAACCTCATCTGGTCCTGCACTCGAGGCCCGGAAATGCAGCCCTTCAATTGATGCATGCCCTTCTGCTGTTGCAATGGCTGCAAGGGGCCTGTTATCACTGCTTGAGGTTTCTTTTATAGTTTAGTTTTAGGTGTAATGAAAAGCCACATAAACAAAAATGGAGCAGGTCACTTGGGATTAAACGCTAAGTAAAGCTCTGTCCCTACATAAAGTACGTCAAACGAGGCCACCGTGTACAGTGTGTACAGTGTATTCATTACAGAGGACAGCAGTGATGAGGCTGAGAAAGGGAAGGTACTTATGCCGCTGTGTTCTAATATACATCCAGACCATTCCCCATTGGCTGCCCCCATGGTAAATTACAGCTCCAACAGCACTGCACTTCTGAGAGCAATCCAACTTACATTCTATTAAAAACTATTTGATCACATACAGGAACAACCAAACCTACTAGAAGTGCCTTTTTGTTGTTCAGTTTGGATGTGATTTTGGATGAGATATAGTATTCCCTCAAACTGACAACCTTTAGATTTGTTTTGTTTTAAATTAGGCTGGGAAAAGGAGAAGTTCCGTAAATCTCAGCTGAGTTTCCTTTGAGGCTCATATGAAATCCTTGGAAAAAATAATTTCTGGGATATGCCAGGCGGCAGTAGCTCAGTGGGTAGAGCGGTCGTCTTTCAACCGGAAGCTAGGCGGTTCGATTCCCACTCTCCCCACAGTTCATACTGTCGTTGTGTCCTTGGGCAAGACACTTAACCCACCTTGCCTCCAGTGACTGTAACACTGGTAATGTAATGTAAGTCGCTTTGGATAAAAGCGTCTGCTAAATGAATAAATGTAAATGTAAATGTAAATGGGATATCTGGAGACGATTAATAAAACAAGCAGACTTTGAAGTGCTGTATGATTTGTTCCTGTCTCTCACTGGAAAGAAAATTGAGCTTTGATGGATTTTGACTGTTTGAGACATTAAAGGGGCTCTTGACAAGGATTCTTTGCCAGTGTGACAGAATTATAACTCGCGCCCTTGCTCCGTTCAAACACATTTCATTTTTGTGGTTTTATTGCGATAACGGTGAGTACTGAACTAACTTAACTTCTCTGCATGAAGAATTGTAAACTGCATTAGAAGGATTGTGTTGCCATGGTTACAGCACTGTGAGCTCTCTGCTCACTCTCCAGCACCAACTCACCACCACAAAATAAAAACACTCATTAAACACCTCATCAATTGAAGTTTAAAGCTGACCTTAATCTTCTAACTCTAAATTCAGCATTAGACAGATGCGACCAACAGCCAATGGAAGCATCCCCAACTTGAGACCATTTTGTATATGAGCATCTATTAAAATCCTTAAGAACAAAGCCTAGATGACGTCTTACGGTGATTACTTTTATAATCACCTTAAAATACATATATATTTATAAATTTATATATATATATATATATATATAAAATTTATAAATAAAAATATATAATTATAAAAAACTATATATTATATAGTTATATATATATATATATTCTATATTTATATATATATATATATATATATATATATAAATTCTATATATATATATTATATATATTTTTATATACATATATATATATAAATATATATTCTATATATATATATATATTCTATATATATATATATATATATATATATATATATATATATATATTCTATATATATATATATATTCTATATATATATATATATATATATATATTTATTTATTTGTGGGCGCAGTGGCTTAGTTGTAGAGCAGTCGCCCTTCAACCGGAAGGTAGGCGCTCTCTCCACAGTTCATACTGTCGTTGTGTCCTTGGGCAAGACTCTTAACCCCCCATGCCTCCAGTGGTGTTCCAGCTGTAACACTGGTGAATGGAACCTTAATGTAAGTTGCTTATCCATGCTTTTATCTCCAGCAGGTTAGATTACTGTAACGGCCTGCTCGTTACAGCTGCAGCTGCAGCTTATTCAGAACGCGGCTGCTCGGGTTCTCACCAAAACCAGGAAGTACAACCACATTACGCCAGTTTTAAAATCTCTGCACTGGCTTCCTGTTGCTCAGAGAATAGACTTCAAAACAGCACTGCTGGTTTACAAGTCTCTAAATGGTTTAGCACCAGAATATATCTCTGACATGCTAGTTACTTATGAACCTCCTCGGACTCTGTGAACATCTGGGACAGGCCTTCTGCTCGTGCCCAGAGTTAGAACTAAACAGGGTGAAGCAGCGTTTAAGTTTCAGGCAGCAAAAACCTGGATCAGCCTCCCAGATGAAGTAAAACAAGCCTCAAATTTAACAATGTTCAAGGGGAGGTTAAAAACCTTCCTCTTTAGCTCCGCCTACACTACAACCTAAAGTGTTTGTTTTTTCTTTTATCTGCACTCTTCTTTTTAAAATGTTTTTATATTTTTTTCTTATTCTTCTTAATATAAATCTTGTAAATTGTATTTTATTTCTGTAAAGCACTTTGAGTTACCCAGTGTATGAATTGTGCTATATAAATAATTGCCTTGCCTTGCCTTTGGATGAAAGCGTCAACTAAATGACTAAATGGATGAATATCCCTTTAGATTAAGGCAGGTAATAATAATAAATATAGCTGCAAGCAGCCATGACGGGGCCAAGCACTTAGGAGGCCATTAAATGTCACACAACAAGACCAGACATTTCAATAAGACTTCAGTCTTGACCACAAGGTGGCGCTGGCCCAAAACCTCTTGAGTACCTTCAGGGCTTGGTGCCGAAGACGCATACCAAGTTTCGTAACGATGCGGCAAAGCGTTAAAAAAATAGAGCACTTTTTGACAAAATTTAAAATGGCCGACTACCAAAATAGTCGATACGGGAAAATTGGATATGCTACGACTCGGCATGACGCCACGTATCTAAAGAGACCGGGTTTGTGATTTTTGGCCGAAGCATTCTGAAGTAATAATTAAAAAAGGTCAAATTTTTGTATCTCCGGACCACTAGGTGGCGCTGCGCCAAAACTCTGCAGGCATCCTCAAGTCGCAGTTGACATAACACGTACTAAGTTTGGTTAAAATACGTTAAAGCATCGCAGAGATATAGCCTGACTTTTATTTTTGTGCGCATTAAGTCAATTTCATTTGCGCGGTATTTGACAACGGTTTGACGAATCAACTTTCTTTTAATAACTTTTTGTCAGCATAGTCTGGAGATGATCTGTTTCAATTTTCATAAAAATCGGGGCTACGGCCTAAGACGAGTTCGCAAAAGTAGGTTTTTTGTAAAATTCAAAATGGCGGAAAAATTATCTAGGCGGACGTCATAGGGTGCAATCGAATCGCCTTGACCCAAGGAATCAGTGGAAAAAAGAATTTTCATTCTAGGCCTTAGGGTTCAAAAGTTATTAGCATAAACATAAGTCCAACTTTGGACAGTTGGTGGCGCTAGAGATATTGACTTAGACACTTCAAATTTGCTAAGATCAATGACTGGACTGTCCTTAATGAGTGTACAAAATTTCACAACTTTTTATCAAACGGTTCTATGGCCTGCCATAGACTTCCATTGGAAAAGAAGAATAATAATAAATATAGCTGCAAGCAGCCATGACGGGGCCAAGCACTTAGGAGGCCATTAAATGTCACACAACAAGACCAGACATCAGCAGACCAACGGCAGTAAGCATCTAAAGACATTTCAATAAGACTTCAGTCTTGACCACAAGGTGGCGCTGCCCCAAAACCTCTTGAGTACCTTCAGGGCTTGGTGCCGAAGACGCATACCAAGTTTCGTAACGATGCGGCAAAGCGTTAAAAAAATAGAGCACTTTTTGATAAAATTCAAAATGGCCGACTCCCAAAATAGTCGATACGGGAAAATTGCATACGCTTACGGCTCGGCATGACGCCACGAATCTAAAGAGACCGGGTTTGTGATTTTTGGATAAAGCATTCTCAAGTCATAATAAAAAAAAATGTCCACTAGGTGGCGCTGCCCCAAAACTCTGCGGGCATCCTCAAGTCACGGTTGCCATAACACGTACTAAGTTTGGTTAGAATACGTTAAAGCATCGCAGATATATAGCCTTAGTTTTATCATTGTGCGCATTAAGTCGATTTCATTTGGCGGTATTCAAAACGCTTTGACGAATCAATTTTATTTTAATAACTTTTGGTCACCATAGTCTGAAGATGATCTGGTTCAATTTTCATGAAAATCGGGGCCACGGCCTAGAGGAGTTCGCAAAAGTACGTTTTTTAGAAAATTCAAAATGGCCGACTCCCAAAATAGTTGATACGGGAAAATTGGATACGCTACGGCTCGGCATGAGGCCACGAATCTAAAGAGACCGGGTTTGTGATTTTGGATAAAGCATTCTAAAGTAATAATCAAAAAAGGTCACATTTTTGCATCTCCGGACCACTAGGTGGCGCTGCGCCAAAACTCTGCAGGCATCCTCAAGTCGCGGTTGACATAACACGTACTAAGTTTGGTTAAAATACGTTAAAGCATCGCAGAGATATAGCCTGACTTTTATTTTTGTGCGCACTAAGTCGATTTCATTAGCGCGGTATTCGACAACGGTTTGACTAATCAACTTTCTTTTAATAACTTTTTGTCAGCATAGTCTGGAGATGATCTGGTTCAATTTTCATGAAAATCGGGGTTACGACCTAGGACGAGTTCGCAAAAGTAGGTTTTCAGTAAAATTCAAAATGGCGGAAAAATTATCTAGGCGGAAAATGACGTCATAGGGTGCAATCGAATCGCCTTGACCCAAGGAATCAGTGGAAAAAAGAATTTTCATTCTAGGCCTTAGGGTTCAAAAGTTATTAGCATAAACATAAGTCCAACTTTGGACAGTTGGTGGCGCTAGAGGTATTGACTTAGACACTTCAAATTTGCTAAGATCAATGACTGGACTGTCCTTAATGAGTGTACCAAATTTCACAACTTTTTATCAAACGGTTCTATGGCCTGCCATAGACTTCCATTGGAGAAGAAGAATAATAAAAAAAAAAAAAAAGAACGCTAACAGAAACAATAGGTGCCTACGCACCTTCGGTGCGCTTGGCCCCTAATAATAGGAATTCTAACGATTTCAATAGGTGCCTACGCACCTTCGGTGCGCTTGGCCCCTAATAATAATAATTGTTATATTTATATAGCGCCTTTCCAGAGCTCAAGGATGCTTTACATATCAATTATTCATTCACTCCACAGTCACACACTGGTGGTAGTAAGCTACATCTGTAGCCACAGCTGCCCTGGGGCAGACTGACAGAGACGTGGCAGCCTTTCCGCGCCTACGGACTCTCCGACCAACACCTTCAACATTCTTACACATTCATACGATGCAAGGTGGGTTAAGTGTCTTGCCCAAGGACACAACGACAGTATGAACTGTGGGGAGAGCGGGAATCGAACCTACTACCTTCCGGTTGAAGGACGGCCGCTCTACCACTGAGCTACTGCCGCCCCCAGAATTTAGACAGATCTGTGTGACCACATTCTCACTTTGTGACTACCATTTTTGCTCCAGTCCTCATAGGGGAGGGTCTTCCTCCGCACAGTTCGGAAGTGATACTAATTACAACCACACTGCTCATACACTATGGCTCGTCACCAGCTCCTACAAGCCGGGGCTGCTGCAGAGTCCCAGCAGCAACAGCACATGGCAGAGCCCATTCTGGCACAAATGCACCTACTTTGGGCAGGGGGTGTAGAGGGAGGAGCGCAATTTTTAGAAATCCAGGGGGCGTACAGGGGAATGGTGAACTGCTGAGGAAAGCCTGTGTTCTCCCTTTCCCCATGTGTGCTTGTGTTGTCTCGACTCATTGGATATGTGAATTTTGCTCACTGTATATGTTGTATTACGTCTACATAAAAAAAAAAAAAAGTACATTTAGAAATAACACATTGTAGTTTTTTGTGAAAGGAAATATAAATAAGCGCTTTGAGTGCCTACTATGTGGAAAAGCGCTATTTAAAAAAAAAAGAATATATATATATATAAATATATATATATATATATATATATATATATATATATATATGAAACAGAAATATGAATTACTTTGATCAAACTGTATAGTATTTAGTCTGTGTCTTTAGCGTTAAATGGCCAGTGTGAGTAATGGTGGGGGAGTCGTTACATTCCTGTCGATCATTAGCATAACTGCTCTCTTGGTGGTGATGTCTTTCTGGAGTAAAACTGTTTTGATTTTGGTTTTAAAACTCTGTTGTAAATAGCTGGCAACCTAGCCTCAGCATCCACATGCAATGGCTTGGATAAGAGATGAATCATTTTCACCTTTAAACCTACGTCCAGATGCCTTTGTTGAAACCTTTTCTTGACTTCAAATTCATTAAATTTTTTTTTTACCATAGACTTACATTGAAGTGAGTGTTCCACATTAACCCTTCATCCACCTCTCATCCAATTCAACTTACTTATTATTTCGTGTCTCAAACAAAACTTCCCCCATTGGTTTTAAATAGATTTTTTAATTTCCAAAAGATGCTGAATGCCTCTGCATACAGCTGTGCTCATAAGTTTACATACCCTGGAAAAATGTGTGATTATTTTGCAATTTTTCAGAGAATATGAATCATAACACAAAAAAAAAAAAAAAAAAATTTTTTCATTAATAGTTAGTGGTTGAGTGAAGCCATTAATTGTAAAACGATTGTGTTTACTCTTTTTAAATCCTAATGACAACAGAAACTCCCCAAATGACCCAGATCAAATGTTTACATACCCCAGTTCTTAAAACTGTGTATCGCCACCTTTAACATCAATGACAGCTTGAAGTCTTTTGTGCTCGTTGTAGATGAGGCTCTTTATTTTCTCAGATGGTAAAGCTGCTCATTCTTCTTGGCAAAAAGCCTCCAGTTCCTGTAAATTCTTGGGCTGTCTTGCATGACCTGCACGTCTGAGATCTCCCCAAAGTGGCTCAATGATATTGAGTTCAGGAGACTGAGATGGTGAGTCCAACCTCACCATCTCAGAACCTTCACTTTGTGTTGCTGTAGTCAATGACAGGTCAACTTGGCCTTGTGCTGTGTATCATTGTCATGTTGGAACGTCCAAGTAAGTCCCACGCGCAGCTTCCGAGCTGATGAGTGCAAATTTTTATCCAGTATTTTCTAATAACATGCTGCATTCATCTTGGTCATTTTGATCAAGTTTCTTGTGCCACTCATCCCCACTCATCTTTGCATCCTAAACAATTCTCTGGCAGTTGTAACTGAAATTTTTGTTGCTCACCCTGACCTCGGTTTGGTTTCAACAGAATCCCTCATTTTGAACACTGCTGATTGGCATTCTCAATTCCTTGGATGTCTTTTTACATCTCCTTCTGAGAGATGCAAGAGTCTGTCAGGAGCCCAGAAACTCACTGACCTTTTATACACCCACTGATTACAAGCAAGCAGATCACAGGTGAGGATGGTTACCTTTAGTAGTCATTCAAACATGTTTGTGTCAACTTCTATGCATGTTATCAGACCAAAATGTAAACTTTTGATCAGAGTCATTGTTTAAAAAGACACACGTGATGTGCCCTTTCAGACCACCACCAAACACACCTCTACAGTCATGCACATTCATACAACAGAGGTTTGGCACTGGAGGCAAGGTGGGTTAAGTGTCTTGCCGAAAGACATAACGGCAGTATGAACCAGGGGAGCGGGAATCAAACCGCCAACCTTCCGGTTATAGTACGATCGCTATACCAACCGGAGCCACTGCGCCCAGTACACCAGCTGCCTTTTCCCGTGTATGGAGTGCCTATGACAACTCTTGATAATTCACAGATAACTCGACTCCAAGCCTCACCTCAATTGGATAAAATTATCTTCCTTGTCTGTAATAATATACAGTATACTTGATGATCAGTACTGTCACACTCGTCTTAGTGCTAAGGACCAGAGTATGTGAGCGGTGCGGAGTGGGAGCGGAGTTGCGTGATTTTGCCAGGTGCGAGGAGCGGATTTTTCAAATGTTGGAGCGTTGTGATTTTCTCCCGCTCCGAAACGCTCCACTATCGCTCAATTACCAATCACGAGCCAGGAGTCCCAGGACCAAACCACTGTCAGGACGGAGGGGGACTCAAAATGTTTCTAATCATATTTTGCATTTGTTTGCATTTGTATTGTTTTATTAGTACTTTCACAAACATTTATATAAAGTATATATCATGTAATTAATTTATCACATGATTTTAATTATATTTTTACCGACCCCCTCGCTGTTTCCACCCGTGCATCTCCATTATATGATGGACGATTTTATAAGTTGGTAATAAGCAGTAAGCACAGGTAAAGACAGACAGAAAAATGGAGTTTCTGAAATATTACCGTGAAGAAGGGGAAAATAAATATAAATGTATTATAAAAGGTAGTGATGACAAAGGAGAACGCGAGTGCAGGGAGGTGATTGCAACGTCAAAAGATTCATTGTGGAATCTTAAAAGGCACGTGTCAAGGAAACACGATAAAGTTTGTCGCTCACACGTGGAAAAAAAATCTGAAGGTGGGTATTATTCAGCTTGAACAACCTAAACCACCAATGCAGAATTAATACATTTGTAAATATTGTATTGGCTTTTAGGCCATTATTTATATTTAATTTTAGCGCCATATTTATGTTCAATTTACATTTTTTTGCAGAGAAAAAATCACAGGAAACATGTAAAGAGACACAGAGCAGTAAATTCAAAGGCTTCTTTCAACAAAGAACAACAAAAATAAATATTTCACAGGAGAGGAAGAGTGAACTAGACCAGGATTTCTTTAAAATGATTTACATGGACTATGAGCCACTCACCAAAGGAGAAAGAAAAGGGATGCGCTATTTTGCGAACATTGCACAGCCTGGCTACACCCCACCTTGCTATAGCACGGTCCGTGACACACTCATGCCACATGCTTTATTAGAGTTGGAGAACAAATTGCGCATTCTGCTACAGAACTGCAGTGGACTCTCAGTGGCCTTTGATATTTGGACGAGCCGACGAGGTCACAGTTTTCTGGGTATCGTGGGAAGCTTTGTAGATGAAAACTTTCAAGGCCACACTGTTCTGCTGAGTTGTGAACACATTCAGGGACACCACACAGCGAAGCACATTTCTGAAAAATATGAGGAGGTCCTGAGACGCTGGAATATTCAGCGTGGTGTTATCAGAGTAGTAACTGATAGTGCCAGCAATATGGTAAAAGCCTTCAATCTGCCTGGTTTTAGCGAATTCGGGGATCAGCTGGACCAAGATCTCGGGGACAGGGAGACAGATGGTGAGGGTGATGCTCCAGATGTTGCACTCCTGCAGCTCCATGCAGACCAGCTGGCCACCCAATTGAACATGATGGTAGAGAACTACGTCACAAAATCAAATCTTCACCTAAGATGTCCGATCCACTTACTCCAAATTGCAATTAAAGACGCAATTGCGAAGCACAATGCAATCAATTCAATAATCAACAAGGTTGGGAAAATAGTCAGAACAGTCAGAAAAAGCACACTGAACACAGAGGAAGTCGACAAATTAGGCGTTCGTCCCACAACTGCATGCGCAACCAGATGGAACAGTCAGTTGCGGATGATCGAGTCGGTGCTGAAAATGTTTGAGAAGGACACGCTGTGGCAAAACAGGCTGACGTCGATCACAGATGATGGGAAAATCACATGCAATGATGTCCTCCTTCTTAAAGGCTTAGTGAGAGCGCTAACACCATTTGCTGAACTGACAGACAGTTTACAAAAGGAGCTGGGAAACCTGGGGATGATCCTACCGGCAGTTGCAGAAATACACAGAATGATGTCTGATGTTTCCGGTGACACTCCACTGGAAATAGTGCATTAGTGCATTCACAGAAACTCTAGCTGAGAACTTTGAGACTCGTTATCAAAGGTTTTATGACGACACTCGTTATTCTGGCAGCATTATTAGATCCACGCTTCAAGAACGAGTGGATTGCAAGAGATGAAAAGGCAAGTAATTAATTACACAAAGGTATAGCATTCAGAAATTAACCATGGTTTATTAAAATAAAATAAATGCTAACTTACAATAATGCTAGGCCTACATGTATGAAAACTCATTATTATTATTCTAAATAATCATAGCTAATTGTATTGTTCTTGTAGGTTCAAGGCAAACAGATTGAGATCCGGGAGTTGTTAGTTCATCAAACAGAACTTCTCTGCAGTGTAAATAAAAAAGTAACATCCCTTTCCTCTGTCCCTGACCCTGTCCCTGAGCCATCGAGCACAAAAAAAGTCAAGTCAATGTTCCAGTCATACGCAACTGTGACCTGTTCGTCTTCTACAACACTAGACGTCAGAGGAGAAGTCGAGCAATACCTTGGAATGCCAAGATTGAACACCGAAGTTGACGACGTCCTTCGCTTCTGGAAAGAAAATTCTAATGTACTGCCACAACTTTCACAAATTGCAAGACGCATATTTAGCATTCCCAGCGGCTCGGCCAGCGTGGAAAGGGTGTTTTCTATCGCTGGTCTGATGTCCAGCAATAATCGCATGTGCTTGGCACCTGCCACTCTGCAAAAGCTTGTTTTTCTAAAAGTTAACGCAGCACTGGAGATTTAGCTTCGCTCGCTAAAGTTCAACCAGCCAGCATTTTTTAAAAGAGATCTTTATTTTTTTCGTTTGGCAATTTGTTTAACTTCATATTCTAGTTTGTGATTTATTTTATTTAATGTAATGTTTTTCGTTTGATAATTTACTATAATGTTTTTCAATTGATAATTTATTTAATTTAGCCTCATTCAATAGTTGTTTTTTTAATTTTGCTTTGTTTAAAAGTGAGCTATTGGTTTGGGGCTGTTCAGTGTTCATAATTTCAATAAAGTATGGATGTTCTTCTCTTAGTACTGCGTATTCGTTTTACACTACATGCATCTTCTGATCAGACACTGGTTTTATTAAAAAAAATAAAAATACCCTGGAGCGAAAATGGAGCGAGACTTATAAGGACGGAGTGTGGAGGGAGCGAGGAGCGGAAAATTGTACACCCAGAGCGGAGCTTGAGCGGAGTTATTATGAAATACTTTGAGCGCGGAGCGCAAATTCTTCCCGCTCAGCTCCGCTCACATACTCTGCTAAGGACAGCATAAAATTATCCAATTAGTCTGAACATAGCCTAAGAAAGCACATCGTTGTGGACCTGATAGGAAAATGATACACAGTGAGTGACCTGCAGAACAATGCATGTGAGCAGAGCCTGTGGGCTGCTGGCAGGACGAGAGACATGACTGACTCATAGCGCAGCGGAGCTGAGAGCGTGGAGATGCAAGCTGGCGTCCATATGTGGGAGGACTTTCACATCCACTCCATCCTCTTTTAAAGTGACGAGAGGTGGCTACATCACCCTGGGGACTGCTGATACATGAGCAGGTGTTGCCATGTGATAATTAAGGCTCTTTCACCACAGTTTCTCAATTTTTCCACTTGTGCCATTGTCTTCCATTTATCTCTTGTTGTAGCTACACCAGGGTACAAACCAGTGCAGTATATCTGTGTCAATACAACAAGCTATAATATACCCTTCTCAGTGCTTACAGGTCAAGTGAAACATTTGAATTATTTTGTTACCATGGCTCTTGTTGTGGGTGGAATATAACAAGTAAACATGTTCAAAACTGAAGTGCTGAATTGTTCTGTCTCCTCGACTGCTAATCTCTTGACATTAACACTACAGTAATTCCGTAAAATAAAATAAAAAGATACAATTACTACAAAATACATTGCCATTGCCGTATTCAAGAACAATTATATTTCTTGTTCAATTAATCCTAAATATTGCACTGCTCTGGTAATAGATGGTTACAATGCTGTAATATGTATTATATTAGACCATAGCAGACCTCCAGGGCATGGTGTCATATTGTGTCTCACCCCTTTTTCTGTCGCATTTGATCAGAAGAAAATACAGAGCAAAAAGACAATCAAAGTTAGCTTTTAGCTGGTGTCAGTCATAAGAACCGACTAGCAAATAGACTCTTTGGAAACTTACACACCTTGCAGCTTTAGTGACTAGTGTAGTAGCTACAAGGTGAAGAGCTGGATGCGCACAGAGACACATATTGAGTAGTGTTTTGCTACATTGGCTAGTATGATGTGAGTGCATTTCACACTGCACTCCATCTTTAGGCTATTTGCTCTATCATCATCATTATTCATGTTCCTCATCTATTACTGTCTATTACAATATCACAAAAGCAAATTTAATCTATTAAGAAGCCCAAACAACATGATGCAAATATGTATTCAAATTGTCAACTTATTCTAGAGTCCACAAAAATAACATCACCGCTCTATTATCACTTGTCTGACGCTGGAGCTCAACAGCAGACATTATTCCATATTCTACTCGATACAACAGACTAATTTGGTAATGGAGGTTCTAAAACTAAATCTTACCATATGGACATGAAGTCTTTCAGAGAAGCAGAAAATCCAATTGTCTTGCAGTAGTTGCTGCTATAGCTAATGTTGGTCAGGATAACTTTCTTTTTGTACACTTTTCCAACTTCAAAGTCCTGCAACAGAACATATAATGTAAAAAGTATTACATGGAAATGTTGCATTCATTTCTTGTTAAGTTGATATGTACTTTAAACAGGATCATCTCTGGTTTACTGATAAATGGAGCCCCCTTTGTATCTTTCTTCAGGCCTTTTTTGGCTGATATGTAGAACTTCTCCCTGGTTGCCGCACATTTATCCTGCACTGGTTCAGTCTGCACCAGTGTCGGCTTTTTGTTAACCTCCTAAAACCACACAGAAAAGGTTAAGTGATTTGTTCTAATCATCATGAAACCACAAATAACTTGGTAACTTCGTTTGCTATACTGTAAGAGACATGACATGACCCCTTGTGTATAACACCATTACAGCATTGAGTTAGTAATGGAACCTTCTAGTCCACTAGGTACTGATGTGAGCTCGGAGCTGTACCAGCGCTCTCATTCTCAGGCCTCAGGGCTTCAGCGCAATGAGAGTTGATGCCTGTCGCCCCACATTTCAAGTGTGTGTGAACGACTGAGAGACACAGTGAGCTGAAATAATTCCTCATCAACATAGCAGCCCTTCAGCCAGGCACTTCCTGTAACCTACACTGTACCAGAAATAGTGCTCAAAGGTCTGAGAATTCTAAGAAATGCAGAGAGTTGCATTCTCACTGTGTACAAGAGACACACAGTATACTTTGTGTAAAACACACAGAACAAACAATATCAGAAATATGTGAGGTCTAGGGGTGACCCCAAATAGTCAGAGATATAATGTTTCGATTCGAGGAGCCTGATTCAACTACCATCTCTACCATCTCAACGGCGCCCCATGCAGTTCAGAAGAGCATGCACAGGAAGTTTGAGAATGCGTGATTAAAGTCGTTGATAAAGACGATGCTGGACCAAAACAACGTGTTTATTTAGAAGAAGAAGGACCAGAAAACAAGTTTAGTTTGAGACGCTTTGTTGTTCAGAAAAACATCACTTCACAGGCTTTTCCTCATTACAATGGCCATGAAAAAGCGTTGGTTTTGCACATAGTATTGCATTTAATGCTTAATTGCATAAACACTTAAAATCTTAGAATGAGGAAAGTTTGTTAATATATTTTTGTATTTTGTATTATATTTTTGTATTACTTTGGAAATCCGGATGTTGTGCACGCACAGGTTCTGCTGTAATGCGATCTGTTCTGTTCAGATTTATGCATTAGACTGAGGCGTCCGGCAAAAATAGAACGGCTGCGGGTCAGTGCGGAGCGGACCGGATGTAAGCGGACTAAATTGTTGTATGTATTTGCCATGGAGTGTGTGTTAGAGCAGAGCGGAGCCACATGCAGTGTAAATTGGGGTAAGACAATGTGCCACGCATGATTCGACTATTAGTTGACTATAGGCAGGCTTTTCATTCGACTATTAAAATCCTTAGTCGGGAACACCCCTAGTGAGGTCAAATACTTTTTTGACTTTTGAAGATGTTTCTAAAATACAAAAAGCAAAAGTAGACAAAGACATAAGCAACAAGTACATGGGCAATAAACCTTTCTTAATAAGGCATTTAAAAGTAAAGTCTGCAACACTTTCTGTTTTGCAGAGGGAATCTGAAGACTGAATGAGGTGGTTAGCCAACATGTGTAGTAAGATGCTATGCCAACAACATGGGCCATCTTCTACATAATGTAATAGAGCAACAAAGAGCGACCAGTAAATGTTTCACATCAATATGCTTCAGAGCAGAATATCCTCCACTGCAGTAAACTGCAACACTCCTCAAGGATTCTTAAGATGTTTCATTCATATTTATTCATTTCCTTTGTGAATTAAGTTTTATTAAATCTGAAAAATCCTTATGAGCTTTACTGGGATTATGATATTAAAGATAAAAATGTTTCACCAGGCTGCAGTTTTAAGCTTTGGGACTTGGGGGAAAAAAAAGTGTCTGCTAAAACTATTTTTGGCAACATTTGCAAGTATACGCTCTGTGAAACAGTTGTTAGTCTATGGTAATGTGGACTGCAAGTATTATTGTCTGATACACATGAAATTGTTGCTCTTTAGTTTAGATATTAAGTCTATTAGCAAGGTGCTACCACACCTTGATCGTGATAGTCTACGTTAGTGCTTTATTAAACTGCCATGGAGAAACTTGCTAAATCTTGACATATGAAGGTTAAATGTAATGAGGCCTAATAATAAAAGGCCTAAATGTATATGAACACATGTACATGGTATAGGTAACAAACAAAAAAGTTAACATTTGCTTGAAGTTAAGTGTGATAATGTGTTCTCAGTTAGCAGGTGGGAAATGAATGTGGTGTAAAATATGCATATAAAACCAATGTTCCTGCAGTGACTGGGACATGATTTATGAGTGCTTAATTTAAGCCTCTTGGAAGCACTTGCTCCAGACTGCAGTGTGTGGAGTGTGAGTGCACCTTGTAATTCTGGGACAACAGCCCACAGAAGTCCGGCTCGTCCAGGCTGTCAGTCAGACACTCGACTTGGGACGTCTCTCTTGTTTCATCCAGGTCACCCAGGTCATCTAGGTCTGAGGTAGCTGACTGCTCACTGCCAGAGTCAGAAAGCTCTCTGTACTGCTGCACAAATCATGGTTCAAGTTAATTTGATATATTTAGACATTTCGTGACTAAAGTCTATTTTCCACTAAGCTACAATAGGATTAATTTTGGTTGGTCAAAATGTTTTCTGACTAAAGATGTCATTAGTAATTTAATATTTAACCCCAAATGACATTAGTTGGAAGAGTTATTACATTCATAGAGTGCAGCAAATCCCAAAACAAATGTAGGTATTGCAGAAAAAAATCTCAATCTCAAAGCCTCAATGCCTAAAAGCCAACCTAGACTAGAAATGGCATTTGTCTGTTCTCGTGATTAAGTAAAAACCTTCACCAAACATTGAGCTCCGCAAGTCTTAACCTGGTCTAAGAAAGGACTAACTGACTCCTTCACCAAACACTAACCTCACTTTTACTCTATGCACATCATCAAATGCTACTTTGTTTTTTTATTGTTTTGTGATTGTGTTAAGCTTAAAAAGAAATTCAATATTAAAATTTAACAAATATATTTGAATTCCATTTTACGTTCTAGAGCAAAAGAAAAAAATTGTACAACACTGACCAGATCAGGTTGATAAGAACTGTGTGTTGACCTAAACCATATTGTAGAGCTTGGTGTAAACTTTGCAAAAGGACTCACGGCTGTGTCTGTCTGATGTGGGGGTGGAGGCGGGATGGGCTCCAGGTAGTGTTGGAGCGTCTCTCTGGCCTTGGCCCAATCTGGGACGGTAAAGGGTTTGGACTGAGACGTCTGTTGCCTCTTCTTCCTCTTCTGTTGCTGTGCTTCATGGAGGATTTTAGATACAATTTCCAGCCTTTTTGACTTCAGCTTCTCCTCGAAAACCCTGAGAGGGGCAGATTGAACGAGCCTGCATTACTCTGAAAACAGGGTCACGTATTTCTGAGCACACAGCACAAGAAAACTCCCACGCACAGCTGCATGGAGTGGGAGAGGAGGACATGAGGGTGAGAGCCAAACGATGGAAGAGGACACACATACTGTTGTTTCAGTGTTGTCTCCTCCTGTTGTTTGTGCTGGTACACATGCTTGATGCTGTCGACGCCTAGAGCCTGCAGGGATTCTCTCAGTTGTCTTTCCTCATGTGCTTTCTTCTGGGCGTCAGCTTTGGCTCTGCTCTGCTGGATGCATATACTTTTCTGAACAAACAACATCAGAACAAAGATGCATTTGACATAATTAGTCTTTATAGTGTTTAAACAAAAAACAAAATACTGAACAAATAGTTCATCATTCATTGCATGCTTTAATCTTTAAGGGGGCTTTCACACCTGCACTGTTTGGTTCAGACTTTCGGACTTTTCTGATCTTTAACCAAATCTTATGGTGTGAAAGTGCCAGTGGACCGTGGTCCAGACCAAACTGAACCAAGATCAAGTTTGTTGTGTTAGACTTTCCAAAGGCAGAGAGTGTTAAATATTTGTATTCTCTTTGATTGCTATGCCCTGTGAGATTTGAGAAAATAGAATACCTTTATTCAACAAAGCCGTATTTGTACAGTAAACTTTTTTATTATTGGGAGAAAAAGTAATTGTAATAATAAAATGAGGAATAATTTTTGTCAGTCACTCAATACAAAGGGCACATTTATTTACAAAGCTGGTATCAAACGCACCTCTTGTGTTTTAGAATACTATAATAACGTATTGTTGAAACATATGGTTAAATGTATATTTTGTGGAAGACCTTAGAACATCATGTAAGTTTGGTCAAATTTTATTCAGCCCAGAGACTTGAATTTAGGCAAAACACACAGATGATTAGTGGGCTTTTGAGATAATGTGGAGGGTGAAGTGATCAGAAACCAGGATATTTACAGATTGTTCAGTTCACATTGGCCTTCTTGTTGCATTTAGCATCAGCATGACAGCATCAGAAAGGTTGTTGGTAAAAGAGCTTTACTTGAAAACATAAGGTTGGCCTGATATTTTTGCGGTATTTAGTTTGTGTGATAAAAGCAGTTGCAGTGTCAAGTGAGTAGTATTACGTATGAGGTAAAAGTTGTATTGCTATTGCAAACAATTTATCATATGCATTCTTGGACCGCCAAGCCACCTGCCCACCATCATTGTAGTTTACTCCGCTTGCAGTGGTTCATTCTTGACATTATTTTTGCCTTTTGTTCAGCTGCATATGTTAAGTAAAAAGTTGTGGTGCAGTGAAAATGAGCCTGTGTGGGCTGCTACCACAAGACGTCTGAGAGCATAAATCTACTGCTGCAAGATATTTGTATATTTTATAGCTCCTCACTAAACTGCCATGCTACAAGCAAAAGACTCTTCACTAATAACAAGACATTAAACTTAGTGCGGTCCAGTGCAGACAATAAGTGGGTGCAGTATAGTGCAGTATTCCCAGATTATAAAAATGTAGTATTTTAAACAGTAAGCTATAGGGGCGATACAACGGGGCAGTGACATAAGGAGAGGAGGAAAGAAAAAGAGTGGGCAGTGTGACTCTTGCAGATCTGCCAACCCGGGAAAATATTTTTCAGTTCTGCACCCCTTCAATTTGCAAACAGCCAATCTAGACCATAACACAATTCAATTTTGTCACAATCTTTTTTAAATAAAATGAGTTAAGACAAATTAGAAGAGAACAATGGCTCTTTTATTATTTTATTAATCAGGGATCCAGACTAACTTTTTTCATTGTCCCAAAAGCCAGTTCCAACAGTCCCTAAGTAAATGTCAAAGTTTCCCATATTTATTAAAAATATAGGCTAATGTATGTCTATTTGTAAGTTTATAACATAAATAAAATGAAATTATACATGTATTTACATACAAATTCATTTGCTTATAAGGCTAGGTACTTTGAATTAGTGGATATTAAAATTAGTAAAAATCTAAAATCTAAATTAAATCTAAATCTAAAGTGAATATTAACAAAGTAACTTGAAATCCCCAATAAATCTGCCTCTGATGGATTTAGACCTGGTTAATAACTTTGTTTTCAATAATTAGTGCTTATTAACTTTAGCTGAGCCCTAAAACCTCTTTAGATCAAACCAAATAATAAACACTGGTCTCATGTGTTTCCCCTAAAACAGTAAAACTTTATCAAAACAACTCCTTGTTTAACTGTTATCTTTTATGCATATATATATATATATACAGTATATATATATATACAGTATATATATATACAGTATATATATATATATATATATATAGTCCCTCCTGCTTTGTTTGGACGTCTTTCAAACGCCTACCTTCCGGTTGAAAGACGACCACTCTACCCACTGAGCTACTGCCGCCCCGGCTTTGTGGGAAGAAGGAGGGAGGGAGGGAAACTGTGGGTTTGTTCTTCATTTTCTTTTATTGCTGTTTGTCTAACAAAAACCTAAACTCAATAAAAAAATAAAAAAAAAATTTAAAAAGTGATCAGATAATGCACTAACCATATGATGAGTATACACAGTGTACATAAGGCACAAAGCTGCTGTGCACATGTTCCACGTGAGAGCAGCGCAGTGCTAATGAGATCAGTGTGGGCACGCCGCTGCTTACTTGTGTGGCTGCGATGCTTGACTGCAGAGACCTGACAGCCTGCCTCCTTTTCTCCAGCAGCTCCCTGCTCTGATGCTCCCTGTCTGCCTCCTGCCGCTGCACCCTAAAGCAAACACGGGATAATGTTTAGTCCTTTCTTAAGATGTAAGGGCTGAAGATAAAAAAGCTTCATTCAATTCAGACTAAAGTTGGACTAGGACTATGGTTGTTGAAATCAAGAATCAATGTGGCTATGTGGATATGATCCTCCTTTAATGAGTCCTTTGGGACAGACACACGTCTTGATGTAGGTGAAGGCATGTTTATTGGTAATCCCTATTGATTACCTTAGAATGCTCTCTTTGATTAACTTGGCTGTCTTTTTGTTGTTTATGTTATGATATTCTGCCTCCATGTTCTTCATAGGGAAAGTCTGCTTGCTGTCAAGACAAAATAAAAGAGAAATAAACAATGCATATTTAAGAGATATATTTAAATGGGCTGGCTGTTTTGCATTCTCTTAAAGTACATTCATGTAAAAAAAGTGTTAAATTAGAAATGTCACACTTGGCATACGTTCTGGGATGTTGTATCTTAAACTGTCGGTTTTGGCTGGCTCGTCGCCCCTCCTGAAGTCTTTTTGCTGCTTTCTGGGCCTTCTGGACCTGGAAGCGCCGCTCCTCCTCCTGCACCTCCTCTCGAAGTGAGGAAAACCTGCTAAGCTCTACCTCCACTTCACAGAGCTCCAGTCTTCAGAACAAAGACACAGGCATTTATACTTACATGCAATATCTAATCAAGCAGCAGGTGTTTTATAGGATGAGCTCATCCTTTAGTCTAGAAGATATTTGTGATGAAATGGGTGCATATATGATCTCAAACAAAGTGTAGCTAAATTCTAAATTGTAATGTCTTCTGTACTTGCGTTTTCTTGATGCTGCCTAGGCATTTGACCTTAGTTAATGACAAAAAGTTATGCATGGAGTATCTAAGGGATGTTGTGGAAACCTCTTTTAATCATCTCATGTAGGCTGATTGATGAGTAAGTCTAAGTCCACAGTGCTGGGGTACAACAAATACAAAGAGTGAATATTTATTTATTTATTTATTATTCATTTAGCTGACGCTTTTATCCAAAGTGACTTACATTGTTCTAATATAATTACCAGTGTTACAGTCACTGGCAAGGAGGGTTAAGTGTCTTGCCCAAGGACACAACGACAGTATGAACTGTGGGGACAGTGGGAATCGAACGGCCTACCTTCCGGTTGAAAGACGACCACTCTACCCACTGAGCTACTGCCGCCCCGGATATGGCTGCGTGTTTGTACTGTAGTTGAATTAAATTGAATATACCAAGAAGACTGTTTGCTATATGTTTAAACTGGTGAATGATCCACTATTTTCACATTTAAAGCTCCCTTTGGCCATACTCCTGTTTCCTGAGCTCCATCTTGATAAGGGCCTCCAGCTCCTCTTCACTCAGCAGCTCCTGACACAGCCTTCTGTGCTGAGCTTGCAGACGGAACACTGCTGCACTGCACAGCACAGTCAACAACACACATAAATACAAAAACATTTCCATTAAATACATCAAAAAACAGTCATATAAACACACTGCCATCATGTACCATACCTGTTCACGGCTGCTTTTTGCCTCTCGGCCTCTTTCTCCAGTTCTTCCCTTTGTTCCAGCAGCTCGTTGATGTGCTGACGACACTGCTTTAGGTCTTCTCTGAAACAGACATCATGACTTTAATGAAAAAGAAGGAACCGGAGAACATCATCATCAATACGTGGTTGTGCAATATTTTACCATACAGTGTTGACATATAAAGCTTAACACACAATTACAAGTCTGGTATATACTGTATATTCACGGTTTCACGTGATGTGGCCTGCTTTAGAATTCCTTAATTATTACTTAAGTGTGAGATATTTAGTTTGTTAATGTGCTCTGCTTTGTATTAACTACCAACAGCACTGACTGAAAAACATTTCATTTAATTCCTTTACCTTGTTAATAACAAGTCAAATGTGCAGTCAAAATGAAAATTGCCAGTTGTAATCTAATGTCATTCTGAGTGCACTGGGATCCCCCTAAAGTCTTGTTTGTCTGGCTGATGTGAGTGCTCACATCCATGGCTTCAGCTTGATTTTACAAGGTGTGCCACAGAATTGAACGGTCAAACAATTTATTCATATTCCAGAAATGCGACAAAGGACCGTGTCTTACTAACGCGACTTAAAATAAGACACAAATAAGTTGTCTACAATAAAGCATTAAGCTTTAAAATTAGCCCTCAATTAGTTACTGAGGGTTCCTATTATTATGTTTACATATACAGTCAAGCCCGAAATTATTCATACCCCGGACAAATTTTGAGTTAAAGTCACCTTTATTCAACCAGCAATTCTTTTGTTGATTGGAAATGACACAGGCATGTTCCAGAAGATGTACAAGAGCCATCGTTGTGAAAAAAAAAACTCAACAGGTGAAAAACAGCAGCTCTCTGCGGTTTGTTTTTGGCTACAGTGCAGAGTAAATTAACTTGAGAATCTGTGGAGGGAGCTAAAGATCAGGGTGATGGCAAGAAGACCCTCCAACCTGAAAGATCTGGAGGTTATCACTAAAGATGAAAGGGCAAAAATCCCAGTGGAGACTTGCAAAAAGCTTGTCAGCAAAAATAGGAAAGAGTGGTCTTTAATGAACCAAAGAGAGCGCACGTAACTCCTCTATTCATTAGGTTACACTGGCTCCTGGTTGACGCCCGCATTAAGTTCAAAGCTATGCTCTTGGCCTACAAGACCACCACTGGTTCTTCACCCTCATATCTTCACTCACTAACACAGACCTATGTTCCTACCAGATCCCTGCGCTCTGCAAATGAACAACGTCTGGTAGTACCATCACAAAAAGGTTAAAAATCACCTTCTCTGGCTCTGTTCCACATTGGTGGAATGATCTACTGCTGCTACAAGATCAGCAGATTCTGTAGCCATCTTTAAAAAACGCCTGAAAACACATCTCTTCCGTCAACACCTGACTGACAAACACTGAGTTCTACTTCCTTTCTATCGATTCCTTTCTTTAAAAAATAAAAAAAATAAAATAAAATTCTCTTATCCTTAGCATTTTTTGTGCACTTATGCTTTTTGTACCTTGTGTTGTTAAAATTGCTTCCATTGTTTTTCCTCACTTGTAAGTCACTTTGGATAAAAGCATCTGCTAAATGACTAAATGTAAATGTAGGAAGCGTTTGATTGCTGTAATAGCCAATAAAGGCTTTGATTATTGAGAAGGGTATGAATAATTTTGGACATGCCACTTTTTGTTCAAATGTAAATAAAAGCTGAGCAATATTTTTTTCCACAACAATGTCTCTTGTACATCGTCTTATACATCGTCTTGTACATCGTCTTTCTGGAAGACGCCTGTGTCATTTATAATCAAGAAAAAACTTGCTGGTTGAATAAAAGTAACTTTGACTCAAAATTTGCCAGGGGTATGAATAATTTTGGGCTTGACTGTATTTTAATTTTATTATTTATTTTATTTTTGGGGTATTTATCTATGGTTGTACCTCTGTGGGATCGGGGAGTGCTTTAAGTGGGATAGGAGATTGGATGGCGTAGGTAGGTTGGGATAAGGAAGTGGAATATGTGATATACTGGATATGGGTGGATGAACAGGTGGCGAGGGTTGAAAGCCAATTTTTAATGTTTATTTTTTGTGTCACTAACTGTAACTGTACTGTGGCAATAAATAGAATGGAATTAGTGCTGAGCGATTTTGCGCATCCAGTAAACAAAGGGCCAAGTCTAATGTTATCCAACCTGATGACGTTACTGGACCCATGCACTCATCAGTGGTCACTGAACTGTGACCACTGATGAGTCCCCAATTGTGCATGGGTACAGAACAGTACAAATTGCCCTAGTGCGGGTGTTCCCTAAGTGAGACATGCACATCTCAGTCTTTTTTATTTTTAATGGGGTGCAACACAACAATCTGTGATTGTCATAAAGAGGCACTGACTGCAACAATGGCCTGTTGGGATAAAACTGATGAAAATGATTAAAAACCAGGTGTGCTCAGGTCCACTGAACTTTACTTTGACCCTACAGAGCGCAATCTTTTGTGGACCTTTTTGTTTACTAGAAAAAAACAACACACAACTGATACTTGTAGCAAGGGGTATTGCATCACAGTTCATCGGGTGCTAAATGGCTTGCAGTGTAGAGGAAGGGAAAAGTGGAGAGAGGAGACATTATGGCAAATGCTTTTCTGCAAAATGCCAAATCAATTTCTACAGTAATGATTGGCCTGAAGATGAAGATGGGAATTGGAAAAAAGTAAAATGACTCTTATACAAACATGATGTGGCTCAACAAATGTGGCTTTTAGTCCGCTACATGAGTCCTGACCTGGCTTTTAGCACATCATGCTCCTTCTGTCGGTGGAAATGGTCCAGCTGGTCCAGGTTTTGTCTCGGATTGAACATTTGTGCTGTCTTGGCAGAAATGTTCATGTTGCTGGTATCCTCTGCAGCTACAGGCTTGTCCTCTCCGAGCTCACAACTAGAGGTAGATGACAAAAATAATATATTTTAGTTTGGTGAAAATCTGATGCACATATTATTAAGTGCTACATATGTCTCTGTGTGTTGTTAGCACATCAGAATTCTGTGGTATGTTACTGTATCTGTACAATGACAATAAAGAATCTTTTCAAATAGAGGGCAATACAAACCATACTAGATTATTTAAGTAATACCCACTCAGACAATTCGTCAAGCCACTCTAAGTCTGGGGACGACGCCGGGTCCTCATCAGTGCTTCTGTCCTGGTTTGTGCATTGAGCTGAAAGAAGGAGAACAAGCCCAGTGTCCATTTATCAGAATATGACAAAGGGGCCAGAATAGAAGGAGTTACTAAAAGGAAACTTGCGGCTAGAGAAAAAAAAATAATTGCCAAATTATTTTTTTATTGATATAATGAATAGCATTACTGGTTTAATAACGACCTTCAGTCACACAAAGGGAAAGTACAATCCTCAGACTGAGGAGGAGTTTTGTATTTTGATCTCTGTAGTTAGTGGAAAAATATATAATACATGTATTTTCATTTATTGGTAAAAAGGGGAAAACAGGATTTGTACTATTCTTTTTCCATTTTTCCAGTTCCAAATACTTTTGTGAACTTTGAGCGGTGTAATTATAGATACAAATAAAATGCGTGTTTTGTCTGAACTGATTTTGTTTTCTAGGGGTGCCCTTTTTACTAAACCAGCCTGGCCCTCCCCCACCACTGGCAGAATAATACATGTTACACATCAGGCTAATATTGTACTGTAGAAGGCCCTAAAACTGATATCTCAATAAAAACTGCATTTCAAAGAGAATAAATACCCGTACTTTGACAGAAAAAAAGATTACTCACCGTCAGTGAGGCTGGGGCTACGGCTCTCTAGGAGTTCACCGCAGTTGGAGGGTTTTTCCAGTGGCTCCATTGCTATCAGTTCGCTAACCTTTAAGCTAACCGAAGAATAGTGTCAGCAAACGAGAGAAAGAAAAAAAAACAGGACAGTACTCACTCAGTAACGTTAGCTAATCCGGTTTAGTCTGCATTATTCTTTCCTTCAAAAGGAAATACCGATAAATAAGACAAGAGAAACATAGTTATTAACTTCAGTTTGTACTCGCTTACTATCACTATTACTTAAACGACGTAGCTGCTAACACTTTGTATTTCGTTTTTTTTTTCATTCGAATGTAACTAACGCTATCTGTTCATGTAATCAGTTTATAGCCAACCATTCTTGTTTCCTCCCGTTTCCATGGAGACGCGGCTCGAGGGCGGGGCCTGTCTAAACCTGAGTAAAACCTGTTGCACGTGACCTGGTAGCTCATTGTAAATAAATATACTCAGAACTCCGAGAATACATTTAAAACAAATAAACAGATATGTGCATGGTCAATATAGACTTGTTATTATGATTATATGAAATTACTACAACTAGCAGCAACATAATATGCGTTGCTTGCGCTTGTCACGTTTTATATTGTTACGTTGTTAAGCTTATTAGGAAATGGTAGGCTGTACGTGCTGACAACATAAACAGCATAGTGGTTATTTCTACTGTTTTGTAATCGCTGCAGAGTTCTTGTTTGTAGTTGCTTTGCATTGTTCATCTGTTCTGAACCTGTTACAATGAGAGGTAGAAGCAGAGAGACTGAGAGGAGCTCTCAGGCTGTGATAATATTAATTATCCAAATCGGATACCACATCTAGCGGTATAGCACGCTAAGGCTCCCGTTTTGCGTTTTCAAAAGGGAGGTGCCTTCTGTTATAAACTTGGTAGGTGATTGGAATAAGCACCTCCTAGTATCTGGCTACCACAAGATTTGTTTTAGCCAATCATAGCAACAATTTATATTGTAACCAGAGTGCGGCAGATATGAAGGAACAAACATTTGCTGTATCAGTTATTGCAAAGTCAATCTGCGAATAAAAAGAACGTTAACTAACACTAAATTGGTAAATAAAACAAGGACGTCGGCCGTTGAAAACCGACGGGAAAATCATCTGTGAGCAGTGCTGACAGTGACTCAGATTATGCTCCAGTCTCTGTAAATCCAGCGCTCTCTTTTAGCGTTGTTCTGTACTGGACCTTAAACCTCACCGTCTCTGTCCCGTCTCCGGATTCACCAATGGGATTTCCAGATCACCTGGAAATTTTAGTTAAATCTGGAATTAAGATGATACCCCTTACACCTAACTTGGCCAGGTCACGGGTTCTATCATCATCACTAAAAACATCCCCCCCAATACCACCCAGGAGTACCACTGCTTCACCTCGGCCACTACCTAGAGTCCAATGCACCCCTGTCAGACCCCCTCCACCCCCTCCCAAACCAGCTCCTCCCAGACCACCTCCTCCCAGACCACATCCAAAAGCCTTGACTAGCATCAAGTGACTATCAGTGATTAGGACACTGAGGGCCTCTGCTGTTCCAGGACTTTTCGTCATAATAAACCACTTATACACCTGAGGCCCTGGGAGAGAACACTCCCTCCTAGCTCCATAACTACAGTCAGAAGTCGCAGATTAAAGAAGAGAATAACAGTTAGATTGTCTAATCAGACAAATCTGATTCAAATCCCCTGCAAACAGATAAAGTCAGGTCCTGCTCAAACGGACTTAAAACTTGCAGTGTTCAATGTCAGGTCTTTGGGAAACAAATCTTTTTTAATTAATGATTTTATAACTTCAAATAAGCTTGATTTTATGTTTTTAACAGAAACATGGTTAGACAGCAGGACTGGAAATGCGGTCCTTATTGAATCCACCCCATCGAATTTCACATTTTTATCCAAAATACGGGAAAACAAAAAGGGTGGTGGTGTATGTGCCTTTCTTAGGGATAATATTCTTATCCAGAAACTTTCACTTGGAGAGTTTTCATCATTTGAGTATGTGTCATTAAAAATGGAGTTGAGGTTTTCTCCATCTGTATTATATGTAGTTCTTTACAAACCACCCCAACAGTGTCATGATTTTATTAATGAGTTTACTGAAATGCTTTCGGTTATTTGTACAGAATTTGAACAAATAGTCATATCTGGTGATTTTAATGTGCATGTGGATAATGTTTGTGACAGAAATGCTAAAGAACTTTCTACTATTCTTGATACTTTTGGTCTTTGTCAGCATGTTAATGAGCCGACCCATAACAGACGTCACACTCTGGACCTGGTCATTACTAAAGGTGTTCATATTTCAGATGTCACTGTGATTGATGTTGCTCTATCTGATCATTCATGTGTCTTTTTTCATCTGTCCATAATTCCAAAAGTTGCTGTTGGGCCTACTGTTGTAAAAAAGAGACACATTAATGATAACACCAGGACACAGTTTATGGAGGCAATCAGGTTTGAAAATGCCTCATCAGGTCAAGTTGATGATTTGTTGAATTGTTATACTTCAGGTGTTTTAAATGTTATGGACACCATTGCTCCTGTTAAGGTTAAAGTGATCAGGACGAGGCAGAAGGCTTCATGGAGCAATGCTCACTCTGTCAGGGCACAAAAAAGGGAATGCCGAAAAGCCGAAAGAAAATGGCGTAAATTGAAACTCTTAATTCATTATGAGGTATACAAAGAAAATTTGCATGTTTTCAATCAAACATTGCAAAAAGAAAGAGAAATATTTTTCTCAGAGATCATCAACAACAGCAGTAACAACTCGCGTGTCCTGTTTGCTCCAGTGAACAGATTAACAAACCCTCCTGCTCCATTTCCTCCAGAATTAGTTTCCACCACTAAATGCAATGAGTTTGCATTGTTTTTCAACGACAAGGTTCAAGGCATTAAACATGCGATACAATCCAAAGGGCATAAAACAACACTGCAGCCACCTAGAAAACACTTGGTTGGTTTAACACATTTTACACAAATTAATGACAGAACAATTGAAAAAACTGTCTCCAGCCTGAGTTCATCCACCTGCTGCCTCGTTGTTTTACCCACTAGATTTCTAAAATCAGTACTAAGCAGTTTGTTACCACAACTCACTGATATAGTCAATAATTCCTTACAGTCTCGAACATTTCCAAGGGCCTTAAAAACTGCTGTCATTAAGCCTCTCCTAAAGAAGAGCACTCTTGATGCTACAGTGCTCAACAACTATCGGCCCATATCAAACCTGCCATTTTTAGGGAAAGTCATCGAAAGAGTTGTATATCAGCAACTTAATGACTTTCTATTGCTTAACAACTGCTTTGATCCTTTTCAGTCAGGATTCAGGCCCCATCACAGCACTGAGACTGCACTTATCAAAGTCACAAATGACATTCGTCTGAACACTGACGCAGGCAAAGTCTCTGTCTTAGTTCTGTTGGACTTGAGTGCTGCGTTTGATACAGTGGACCATGAAATCCTGACACAAAGATTAGAGGAATGGATAGGTATCACTGAAACTGCCCTTAAATGGTTTCAGTCCTATTTTGAAGACAGGAAGTACTTTGTTTCGATTGGTAACTGTGTATCAGACCAAATGGCCCTGACATGTGGGGTTCCACAGGGGTCTATCTTGGGACCTCTATTATTCAATCTCTACATGCTTCCTTTAGGCCAGTTAATACACAGCTGTGGAGTATCCTACCATTATTATGCAGATGACACTCAGATTTACATTTCACTCACAGCAGGTGAAAATGGACCAATCCATTCACTGTGTCACTGCATCGAACAGATTGATGTGTGGATGCAAAATAATTTTCTCCAACTGAACAGAAACAAGACTGAACTAATCATCTTTGGGCCACAGAAACAAAGAGAAAGTGTCAGCTGTCACCTCGTCTCTCTTTCTCTAAGATGTAAAAATCAGGTTAGAAATCTAGGGGTCATTATGGACTCAGACTTGAATTTCCACAGTCACATTAAGTCAATTACATCATCTGCATTTTATCACCTTAAAAACATTTCCAGAGTCAAAGGGATGATGTCTCAACCAGACTTAGAGAAACTTATCCATGCTTTTATCTCCAGCAGGTTAGATTACTTTAACGGCCGGCTCACTGGTCTCTCAAAACGAGGGTTAAGACAGCTGCAGTTTATTCAGAACGCGGCTGCTCGGGTTCTAACCAAAACCAGGAAGTACAACCACATTACGCCAGTTTTAAAATCTCTGCACTGGCTTTCTGTTGCTCAGAGAATAGACTTTAAAACAGCACTTCTGGTTTACAAGTCTCTAAATGGTTTAGCACCAGAATATATCTCTGACATGCTAGTTACTTATGAACCTCCTCGGACTCTGAGAACATCTGGGACAGGCCTTCTGCTCGTGCCCAGAGTTAGAACTAAACAGGGTGAAGCAGCGTTTAAGTTTCATGCAGCAAAAATCTGGAACAGCCTCAACTTTAACAATGTTCAAGAGGAGGTTAAAAACCTTCCTCTTTAGCTCCGCCTACACCACAACCTAAAGTGTTTTTTCTTTTATTAAAGTGTTTTTTCTTTTATCTGCACTCTTCTTTTTAAAATGTTTTTAATTTTTTCTTATGTTTCTTAATATAAATCTTGTAAATTGTCTTTTATTTCTGTAAAGCACTTTGAGTTACCCAGTGTATGAATTGTGCTATATAAATAAAATTGCCTTGCCTTGCCTTAAACACATCTGCATGTTCAAGTCTTGTCTTAAAGCAGACTTATGTAAGATTTGCGCCGCTACCCCTGCTTCCTTCAGGGAATGGACAACAACGCTCACAAAAAGAAACAGCAAATACAGTACAATAAAATGAAAACCTTGATGGAAGTGGCTCATTTTAGAAATTGTCTTATAAATAGATAATATATACATTGCTTGTTTTATTCACTGTCAATCAAAACTTTGTCAAAAAAATATCACTTCTGAAATATTATTTTCTCTCTCTTTACACTTCACACTTCATGCGTCTAATGTAGGCTATTGTATATTTTATTAACATAAAAATTAAGTAGCCTTGGCCTTGTGAAATCTTGCATTGGGTTTAAAAGTGAAGCCAGTCGCTAAGCATTTAATATTGAAACTACTGTTTAAACTGCTGTTGTCTCACATAAAGCTTGTCGAATATAAGTAAGTAGGCTACGCTGAGGTAGGTTACGCTGAGGTAGGTTTATTGTTCATGAGATAATTACAGTTCAGCAGATAAAGGAGGCTTGAACCAGATGCATAAACAGATAAGTATTAGATGAGATAAACTCCAGCTTTTGAACAGGCGTTTGCGGTCAACAAAAATTGCGGCTACCCGTCCCTGACTCTCCACAACCTAGCCTCTCGAAAGTGCACACCTTTACAGACTTACGTGCACGTGCTGGCGCTCCCATGAGCTCCGCCCCCTCAGCACCAAACCAACACCCACACACAAACACAATGCACCCCTGTTCTGTCTCCTACAGCGGGAATCGAACCATCAACCTTCCGTTTGAGGGACAACCACTCTTCAAACAGAAAAGCAAATTGTCACTCTCGCGTGAATGTGAACATGACTCAGACTTGCGTTGGGTCGGTGGCAGCACCACCTGCAAGTGCTGTTTTTGGCTCAGATGTGCCAGAGGGGGATGGTGCTCGCTTCAAAAACACTGTTACAACTCAATCAACCATCGTAAGGACGTAGAAAACTATTAATAAAGTTAAAGATGTTACTAAGTTCTGCTTTAAATACGCATCTCATTTACGTCCAACGGCGCAGCAAAACTACTGTATACACCATAGATTGTAAAAATATACACACAGGTTCCGCCTGTAGCAATGTCAAGTTACTGTTTGCTAGAGTCTGTCAGTCTGGTTTTAAAAAGTGTTGTGCGTTGTCAACCATATGTTAGCAAACCAAACAAATTGCAGGTATCATCCAACCATCTTCCTTTCCTGTGAGTGTGGGTTTTTTCTTTGCTCTTGACTTCATCTCTGGATTGCCAGTGTCCCAAGGTAACTCTCACAATCATTGACAGGTTCTCCAAATCAGTTAATTTCGTCGCCTTGCCTAAACTCCCCTCGGCTCAAGAGACAGCGGACCTGTTAATTCCACATGTCTTTCGAATTCATGTAATACCCTTTGATGTCGTTTTTGACCGTGGACTGCAGTTTATCTCCAAGGTCTGGAAGGGTTTTTGTAAAGCCATTGGGGCCATGGTGAGTCTTTCTTCAGGCTTTCATCCACAGAGAAATGGCCAATGTTAGGGCGAACCAGTGCAGTGACACTGTCTTTGTTCCACACTCTTTGTAAAACTGTTAACTGGTTTTAAATGGAGTTGTTGGAAGCTGATTTCAAGTTTTGTAGCCTCCAGAAAAAAATTAGGGCACCGCTGTGAGAAGTGTTATGTAACAGTGTGTGCCGGGGCTCGTGTGTGACTTGCTTTATTTTGCTGACAGCACTGTTTTTGTCCAAAACCAGGTAAGAAACTTTCCAAATCACAATCGGCCTCATTTATCAAAGGCAGAAAATTGCGTGTACGACCATTTCCATTTAATCTTTGGCATTTATCAATATGAACGTGGGCGTATGGTATGCTCAAATCCCACGCCAGGTCAGGAGGTGATGAATGATGAATGCGTGTGTGTATTATCGATACAGTATATAACACAGCAATCTGTTTATTTTGTCTGTTATCAGAGGCTTTTACAATATCTCAAGAAAGGCTAAGTTATGTCACCAAAGCAAACAGTTAGTTGTTGATTTAAGCAAAAACATCCTCATATTGGTATTAGACAGCTTAGATGGTCATTATTCATGCAGTCCACTCCACCTTTTCCCTCACTCACTTCCCCTCATCATTCCCACTTGTCTGCACACCTGCAGTTCATTGCTATTCAGCCCAGTATTTGAACAGCCTCAGTCCGCTTCTTCTGTGCCAAATTGTTCCTCGGTGCTCGAGTGAACTTCCAGCTCATGCTACTCTTTGTTACCGGACCCACCTCTCTGTGCCCGGCTTCCTGCACCTTTTTTTTGTAGACTTTCCACCAGTCTTCGGCTTGGCACCTGTTCTCGGCTCCTGTTCTCGGCTCAGTACCTGCTTGGCTCCTGTTCTTGGCATGGCCCCAGTCCACGACTCGGTTTCGGATCGGTTCCAGTCTTTACCTCAGACCCTGCTCTGATGATCTTGGGAGGTGCCACAACCCTCACATAGACTGGGACACCGGCACTATTTTGGGGTGGAGCCGTTCCTGTCAGTCCATCTGTCTCCAGTACAACCGCACCATCACTCACTGTGGATGTCCCTTTCATCATATCAAGACTTTTATAAGGTCAGAGCGGCATCCTTACCACCACATCGGCCTTACGACTGTGCGATAGATCTTCCTCTGGCTTCATGTCCTCCCAGGGGCCGGCTGTACTCCCATTCTGCTTCAGAAATTGAAGCTAATGATTGGTACATCAACAACGATTTGGCAGCTGGTGTAATCTGACCCTCCTCCTCCCCGGCTGGATTCGGTCTTCTTCTTTGTTGAAAAGAAGGACAAGACCCACCGCCCTTGTATAGACCACCGAGATCTCAACAACATCACTGTGACGAACCGGTATTTTCTGCCTCTTTTGACCTCGGCATTCAAACTACTACAAAACTACAAAACGAGTAGAAGACAGCTTTCAACACCTCATCCGGCCACTATGAGTACCTAGTGGTGCCCTTCGGTCTGACCAACGCCCCTGCCGTTTAAAAGGACCTAGTCAACGACGTCCTGCGAGACATGCTCAACAGATTCATATTTGGCTACCTTGACAACATCCTCATCTTCCCCAAAGACCTGAAAGAGCATGTTCATCATGTCCAGTCTGTCCTTCAGCGCCTGCTTAAGAAGAGCAAGTTCCACTTCCCGACTGTCTCCTTTCTCTTCTACATTTTCTCTTGCGACCAGATCCAAATGGACCCATCCAAGATGTCCGCTATTAAGGATTGGCCAACTCCTTGTAATTGTAAGCAGCTGGGGTTTGCCCAACATTTCCTGGGGTTTAAAGCTCACAATACTAATTGCAGGACACTCTCCAATGTCTCACCCTCACCACAATGAACAGAGATAACACAGCAACAGAATGTGTCCTGGCATTAGACTGTGGCTGTGAATTAACTGATCCTGTTGGTGCCCTCTTTCACCCAGATTAAAATGTTTAAATATTTGCTACAGTCATTTGGTCATTTTCTACACTGTTGGACACACTAGAGCTTAAAACCCACATTGAGAATTAAGACTTTTGAAAACCTGCTTATCAAAGGTTGCTAAGGACCTTAAACGTAAAAAAAGCCTCCTGTCAGTGTTTATTATGTAATGTCTCTAGAAGCATCTAATAGGTTATAATAATGATAACAAAAGTTCGCTTTTAAAAAAGGACTAAAAACCAAGTGTATTTTAACTTACGTTGTGCATATTATTATTTTTATAATTGTTATACTTTTTTTACTGCATTTTTGCATATTTAGAGAAATAAAAGACTAGCGCAACATTAACCAATTAAATTGAGTGCCCATTGGGCGGTCAATTTAATCCCTCATCACTCTACTACTGTAATCACTGTAAAGCTTCCGAGATATGGGAATTTTGATTGTTTCTTTGCCAAACCACTTTTTAAATTTTAATTACCGGCTGTGGAACAATAATCAGAACAAAATGATGCTGGACTAACAGTGGGATCCCAATCATAAAGACTGTTTCTCTGCTTTTAGCGGAGATGCTAATGCTTCATGCTAGTATCTGCTGCTGCTGCAACACCGTCAAGGATCAGTTTTAGATTATACAGAAAAAAATGTCACATTAAAAACATCCTCTAATACTTTCAACCAAAGAGTTAGAACAGAGTTGTGTGACCAACAAACACACACACACACACACACACACACACACACACACGCACGCACGCACGCACGCACGCACACACACACACACACACACACAAAACGCAATAGCCCTTTGGAGCTAAAGACCCTCTTTCTCTCAGTCAGTGGCTTTTTAAAATAATTTCTCAGCTATGATTTACATGGTTCCTAAAATAAAATTTGATGAGGTTTGGACTCCATTTACAAAATACTGTATGTTGAAGTTGAACTTGATGACACCTGCCTGTATGTATGAGAATGCTGTTGTAGGTATGTACGGGGACTGGAGGCTGGGGAGTGTCGTTTTACGCCAACAGTGAGGATAGCACTCATTATTTACAAACCAACTATAACCTGCACGTCATCTATTTACATAATCAACCACATAATCATAAAGTTCCTAATTCCTTGGCCCACCTTCTGCCCCGCCCCCGTGGATTGGCTGTGACGCGTGGAGCACAGATTAGTGACTTCTCCTCTCCGCTGTCATACTGAGCACCACCATCGCCGTCGGGGCTCCACAGCGCGCCACCGGCTTCACTTTCCGCTCCGTTTGTCTGCGCTTTGCTTCGCGCTTTCTCCATCCCTCTCCTCCTCCTCCTCCTCCTCTTTTCCTCTGCTCGTGCGTGCGCAAAGAGGGAGATAACCATGGCTCGTCAGCTTGGTCTCCAGCAGCGTCAGCATCTCGTTTCACCGCTCAGTCCGCGTCAAAGGAACGCGGAGAGAGCGCACTGAACTCAACTCCCGGTGCATCTTTATTTACGATACGTCCACTTCTCAGCACAATTGTAGGTTTGTTACGTGTTGTGGGAGCGTGACTATGGAGGTGGCAACTTTCCTGCTCTCGAATCTTGCTCTGCTCTTTGTCGGTGGGGATATTTTCACCAGGTAAGGATCTTTTTTCTCAGAATGTAGAAGCAGTTAAAGTTCTCCGTGATGATGTATTTATGTAAAAGGTCGTGTTTAAAGGCTTGCGTAATATGGAGGCAGCAGGTCAAGTCTCGGTAATGTAGGCTATTGAAACTTGTGGCTTTTTAGAAACGGTGGCTTTTTTATTTAGCCGAGCTTGAAGGGGTTATGTGTGTAAAAAGAATGATCATAATGGAGAAAAATACCGAAGACGTCATGGCGCTGTGTTCAGATGAGTGGGAATCTGCTGCCTACATGAGATCAACGAGCAAAGATGGCTTTTTTGTTTAGACTGTTGTACTAAACCAAGTATGCTCCGTGTTAATGGCAGCAGGGTCCTTCAGACATCACCAAAACACAGTCAGAAAAGGATGGTCTTAGGTTTGAGATTTACAGTGTTGGCTACATGTTGACCCACAGTTTGGTTCAGATTACCCTGAAGATGCTTGTGCTGTGTCCAGAGAAGGGTCATGTGAGAGCAACAAAAGTAGTTTTTCTATATCAGATCACGCATCACCAGTACTGAATGTAAAGAGCAGACTAAATTCTAAAATTCTAAAAAAATGGATGGCTTCATTTTCTTTGAGAAAAACTATGATCTGTAAAAAGAGACCTTAAACCATCATCTAGGCTTAATTATCAAGGAATTCCATAGAGGCCTAAGCTTTGGCCAATCACATGCTCTGGAATAAGGAGCCTACACTAATATGCATAGGCTGTGCTGATTGTCTGCTCTGGGGTGTGTGTGAGGTGGGTCGTGTGTGGCAGGGAAAGTCAGCTCCTGCGGGTGGCTGCTGCTGGGGGTCACACATCAGATGGATCAGGACACACACGGATTAGACAGGCCTTGGCACAGAAGCACGTCTATCCGCTCAAATCACTGCACATCCCAACCCCCGCTGTATTTACTAAGACCCGACTGCAGGCTGTGAGACACGACACAGAGAAAATCCGCATGACACGATCAAATATATGATCATGACGTGAGGATTTTCTAGATACTATATAGTATTGCCAGTGTGGGAGCCTTTTCTACCTTTCCCTTACACTTGTTTGACACTTGATTTTGTAATTTATATTTTATACCTTACTCAGTGTGACTGTCTTTTCTCCATATATAACCCTGTAACAAAATAGAATAGAACAGAATTAAATGACACAAACTTTAAAAATATTCCCAGTTCTTGCATCGAACACAAAAATTATAAGACAAAAACAATGAGTCAACAACCAGTTAACAATTTAGACACACACACACACACACACACACACACACACACACACACACACACACACACACACACACACACACACACACACACACACACACACACACACACACACACACACACACACTTATTTATATATTATATATTTATATACACAGCTCTGGAAAAAATTAAGAGACCACTTCAAAATTTTCAGTTTCTCTGGTTTTACTATTTATAGTAAAACCTATTTATCTCTGGTTTTACTATTTATATAACTGCATTTCGTTGCCTTGCACCTGTACTTTTTTTTGTACCTTATTTTTTTTTATACTTTTCCTTATTGAAACTTGTGGCTTTTTAATCAGCACCTCGTTCAGTAGAATGAGGAGTGCCTGTGTTGGGATTCAACAGACATTGGAATGGAATGGTTTCCAGACTTGTAGAGATGCTGATTGATAGCAAAAATTGCAGTGGTCTCTTAATTTTTTACAGAGCTGTATATATATAAATATACAGTGCCTTGCGAAAGTATTCGGCCCGCTTGAACTTTGCGACCTTTTGCCACATTTCAGGCTTCAAACATAAAGATATGAAAATGTAATTTTTGTGACAAATAAAAAACTGGGCGTGCAAATTATATATATATATATATATATATATATATATATATATATATAATTATTTTCATTATTTGCTAGGTGATATGTCAAACCAAAGTTGAGTGGTTTTGACCATTTAGAACCACTAAAATGGATTTGGGCTTTGGCAAACAGTGCTATGCAAAGAATAAATTACAAGCCTCAGTTCAGTTGTTTTCCAAAATGTGTTTGTATGTTGTTGCTCACAACTTACAGCTTAAAATGGTTAGATTTACTTTGATCAATACGATTAAACCTGCACCATCAAAACAAGTCACTAATTGCTAACTAACAACATCAGCAACAATCAACACAGCTATGAAAGTTTATTTTTCATACTTTTATTGGTATATTAGTAGATATTAATAAATCAATCATCAAGATATAATACATTTTTTGTAATAAGTCACACTCAGTGCTTGATCTTTAAAGCTGGAGGTTGGGAAATGCACAGAAGGTATTTTGGGGGCTTATTACGGCAGCACTGAGGAAGAAAACGTCACAGAGTGTATATTGCAATGAAGGCTGCATAATATCTAATATCTAACTAACTAAACAATGCACTTTATAACAGAACAAGGGCAACTTCTACAGGAGTTATACATCAGAGTTAGATTTATTCAATAACAGAAAGAATCAGATTTTTTTACTTTAACAAACTCCTCTTAAAGAAAACAAACAAACAAAAAAAGTTAAACAAAGAAAGGAGGTGCTGGATCTTTTCTATTCGCCCCCAGTTCCCTCACAAATAAAGCCCTAACTATTCTTTTTCTTAAGAAATTAGAATAGGGACATCCCTAGATAAAAGAAAGAAGCCTGTTCAGTCTTTACTAAACTGTGGAAGATTTTAGAACATAGCAATATCCTTAAGTGGTCACAAAAATTTTTTATTTTTGTTTGTTTTTTACAGCACAAGCAACACACAGCAACATCACCAATCATCTTCTTATTTTGGTGATGCCCTGTCCAGCATTTATTCAGCTCAGGCTAGAATTTGGCTGAATAACAGAGATGTAAAGAGTAACAGAGCAGGGCTTGAGTGTACTTTTGAGTGTGGAGGAATTATGTAATTCAGTTAGCATTAGCATTATCCCATGCATTTAGCCTTAGCATCAGAAAGGTCACCAGCAAAAGCTGCAGATGAATTCATCAAACAAGGCTGCTTTTTTAGTCTCTTGTATGCATTCAACCTTTAGCATTTGGTATTTCTGAAGCTGTATGAGTTTGTGTGAAAGAGAAAAGAGGTTGGTTGGCATCTTATCCTTCAGCTGCGTCTCAGCCGTGTTGAGCTCTTGTGACTTCGGTTTAATCCCTGCAGTGTCTATTGACAGTATTAGTCAGCCCAGTTTTTCCACCAGCTGCTAGTCCAAGTCCAAGACTGGACCAAGACTATTAGACATGGAGACCAAGTCAGGACCAAGACTATGTCAGGTTGATACCGAGTTAAGACCAAGACCAGTTCATGGAGCTATAAAACAGTTACAAAATCCAGACACCCCAAATCAAGTTTTCAACCAAGTCCAGACTCATTTAGGTCAATGTTTCCACTGGATGCGGCAGGGCTCCGCCAAACACTTGTAATTCATATAATAAACGTTGTTTTCAATGAGAGGATTTCCACAGCGTCCACTGCGAAGAGGGCGAGATACGCCGGAGCTAAACCGCATAAATCTGCACAGATGAGATCTCACCAAAGTGTAAACTGTACGAGTAGGACATTTAGACTGTAAACAGAAGGAGCTGTTCCTGTTCTGTTCTAGATAGACAGTTTGAAATAGTAGTAGTGACTGTAGTTTTCTTTTGTGAAAGTAGTTTTCTTCAGCAGAATTGCCTATTCACCGATATTGTCATTATGAAAGGGCAATAAAATGGTGGTTACATTACTCCATAGTAAAACAATAGTTTTCAGATAGCATAAACGGACATATTAATCAAAAATTGTTGTCACATAGTAAATCTTTTGTACCAGCCTGTAAATTTGTGTAAATGATTGTAATATGATTTTTATACTTTGCCATTGGGTTTTTCTTTATATTTCTGCTTTTGGAGCCTGCCCTCTGGTGGACAGCGATATATCACTGTATTTCGCTGTATGGAGGCGTCCTTACCTTGAAGACCATTTAAGAGGTTCCATGAGAGAGGCTTGGCCTGGCCCAATGTTATTCCCTTCTCTCTCTCTCTCTCTTTCTCTCTCTCTTTCTCTCTCGCTTTCTCTGTGTCTCTCTCTTTCTCTCTCTCTTTCTCTCTCTCTTTCTCTCTGTGTCTCTCTCTTTCTCTCTCTCTTTCTCTCTTTCTTTTTCTGTGTCTCTCTCTTTCTCTTTCTCTCTCTCTTTCTCTCTGTGTGTGTCTCTCTCTCTTTCTCTCTCTCTCTCTTTCTCTCTATCACCTTGTTGTTTCTCAATCTACTGTCTTTATCAAACAGAAGAAAAAAGGCCTCTTAAAATATAAAAGTCTTCACACCAATGCTCTGATTAACGTTGAACATGCCCATGTGGTATTTGTTGTTGTTGATATTTAATATTGTCTTTAAGGTAGTCACATCAGGTAGTACATATTCTTCACAGCTAATATTCTGATGAAAATTTTGAGTGAAACCAGAACACGCTTTGGTGAGGAGGGCTGTGACATTGATAGATTCTGGTCTGAGAATATGGTGATAATATTCTTCACAGAGACTGATAAAAGTGTGTCTCTTAAACAAAGAGAAAAAAAATGTACCGGCCTCATAGAAACTCTTTCCACTATCCAGTTAGTTAAACACCTCCACACAATTAGTCACAGACCCCAGGATGGGTTTAGGCAGTTCTTTATATGGCAGGTGTAAAACTGTAACAACAAATACAGTACATATATAAGCAAAAACCGTTATGCACCAAATGCACCTAGCAACATTGCAGCAAAGTAAAAATGCATAGATATGCTAAATCCTTTGTAAATAACAAATTTATAGATTAAATAGATTAACGTTTCTATATCCAGTGTTCATTTATGTGTTACTTTTATAATACAGGGAATGCCCTTTGTGAACTCGCTAGAGAGCGTCAACACCGCTGATTCTTACTGTCTTCTCTCTGCCGCGTGGCAGAAGCAGAAGTGTCAGTGTTGCAGTTGTCTTGGTTCAGTTTTCTCAATCACCACTGAAATGTTAATATAGTTTAATATATATAATTAAAGATTCTAAATTAAACTAGAAGTTTTTGAACTAGTCAATTTAAGCCTTTGAAAAGACCGTTACATTCCTCGTCCTTTTCAAACAAGGGGCGCCAATGCATCATTCTTTGTAGACTTTTTATGCCACAGGATGCCCTGCAGACTGACTTCACCCGCCGTTTGATACTGTCTTTTTCTAAATAATTATATTTATCAGAGTGGCTACGCTGATCATTGTGCAGAATTCAGGACCGTTTTGCCGGGAAATCAACCTGGATGTGACGTAGTGTGCGCTCCCGTGTACACCTCTGATTTCATAGTATAGCCGCCATGACAGCGAGCGACATTAGCAACAAAAAACCACTGGCCTTTAGCACAGCCCAGACACCGACGCAGACTCCTCAAAAAACAAACAAAAAACAAACAAAAACAATGTTTTATTAAGCGAGGCCTGCAGAGGAAAACAGGAGTGTGACTGAGGTCGGGGGCGGAGTGAACATAGGCAGAGTGAGCTTGTTTTATTTTTATTAAAAAAGGTAAGACATCATTACAGACCATATATAATATATTGTAGTGTTTCGTTTTCAGTTGTCTAATGCTAAATAACAATTGCGTGCTTGTAAAACATGAATGCTAAGCAGCTAACAGGAACGACAACTCATTATAAGTTACTGTCTTGTGAATTCTGAGAAATCTGAGTGAATTATGAATTTATGTGAAATAAACAATGATAAGCTGAAATGATACAGCAAGGTTACATTTATGTTTTCTTAACCTAATGCAAAATTAATTTAGTACACTTATGGTGGAAACAAGCAAACTCGCATTCTTACACTCGCTCTCATTCTCACTTTCACTCGGCTAAAAAGACTCTAAAGGCAGATGATCTCTCTCAGAATCAAAGTCAACCATTGCTAAAGCCAAAGCTTCATCACAGGTGTATTTTTATTTGCCATTTTTTCGTTTGCCAGCTCGCATGAAAAGAATGAGGCTTCTATTGATCCGGTTTGATCTTCTACAAATATTTTAAATAGAAACACATGGTAAAAGTGGGCGCTAGAAACAAAGTCCAGGGTGCCTGATATCTGGTGGAAGGGAGTGGAAACATGATTTAGCACATAAACCTGAAGTACTGGCTATTGTCTCTAGTTACGTAGGAAATTTGAGACTTTGGCACTTAGAGGGTTAAAGTTTAGATGGGAAGAAAATACTACTTTATATTGTAAACATAAATAAAAACCAAGCTGTCAGAATTTGGTCATGTAATGATAGTTTAACAGTAACAGTACATTTTTACAACCTGTGCAACAGCTTATCTGTAGATGTCTTGAATGGTGTAGGTGAGAACGTCTCGGGTTACTTGACTGTAACCCTGTTCCCTTAAAAAGCGGGAACGAGATGCTGCGTAGCATTACGCTATGGGGAACATTCTTTGTGTGACCGGTTGTGAAGCACGTGTGTCAAACACGCCAAGAATTGGCTTATAATACCTCTGTTGGTGACGCAGCTCATCAGTGGCAGCTGTGTGATTGCGCGCACCTGAACAGAGGGTATAATAACATGTGACGCGGGAGCGTCCTCAGGTCAACTTTGTCTGAAGAGCGCCCGGACACGCCCAGTGCGGCATTGCAGCGCAGCATCTCGTTCCGCTTTTAAGGGAACAGGGTTACAGTCAAGTAACCCGAGGCGTTCCCTGTCAAAAGCTACACTCGATGCTGCGTAGCATTACGCTATGGGAACGAGAATACCAACGCCGCCGCACTGTAAGTGTCTGGACCCCTCGGGTTGTGAAGTGTGCACAAACACAAAGAGGTCTCAACACAATTTTTGGGATGATGACTCAAGGACATGCGAGCCCACAGTAGCATGAACATCCAAGCTATAGAATCTGATGAATGTGTGCGGAGAGGACCAGCCTGCCGCATCACAAACTTGCTGCAGAGGGGCACCTTTTGCTAGAGCTGTTGAAGCTGCAACCCCTCTAGTAGAATGAGCCCTCACACCTATGGGCGAAGTTTGACCGCGCACGTCATAGGCCAGGGCAATGGCATCCCTCACCCAACGTGATATAGTTTGTCTGGTAGCTGCAACCCCAGCTTGCAGCCCCGTAACATATAAACAGCTGTTCGGACTTACGCCACTGGCTAGTGCGGTGGACATAAGTCTGGAGGGCACGTACTGGACACAGTAAGTGAAGTCTCTCCTGCTCCGGTGTTGTAAATGGCGGAGGACAGAAGGCTTCAAGAAGCGACGGATTTAAGGTCGAGAATGGAACTTTTGGAAGATAGTTAGGGTGAGGATGCAAAATGGCTTTGACCAGCCCGGGAGCAAAGTCTAGGCAGGAGGCGAGACAGAGCCTGCAAATCTCCAACCCTCTTGAGAGTGGTAATGGCCGCCAGAAGAACCATTTTTAGAGTCAGAAATTTAAGAGACGCTGACTCAGTGGTTCCAAAGGAGTGCTTACTAAGCCCTCCAGCACTATAGCTAGGTCCCAGGAAGGAACTCTAGCTCTAGTTTGGGGTCTCAACCGCTTGGCACCTCGAATGAAGCGGGCAACTAGAGGATGTCTCCCTATCGAGACCCGTCAATCAGGCGTGGCAAGCGAAATGGCGGCCACGAAACCCTGAGTGTGCTAGGATTAGTGCCGAGGACAGTTTGTCCTGCAGAAACTCCAGCACTGAAACAATCTGGCAGTGGACTGGGTCTGCATGATGTGTAGCACACCAGGCATCAAAGACACGCCATCTGCAGGCATAGGCTCTCCTAGTAGAGGAGACCTAGCGCTCAGAATAGTCTCTACAACAGGGGCTGGGAGCCCGACATCTCTTAAGTGGTCCCCCTCAGGGCCAGGCGTAAAGGTTCCAGAGCTCGGGCCGGGGATGAAACACTGTCCCCTGTGCCTGAGAAAGGAGATCCCTCCTGGTCGGAATCGCCCATGGCGAGCCGTCGAGGAGAGATATTAGGTCTGAGAACCACACTCTGGTTGGCCAACGGGGCGCTACTAGTAAGAGGCGCAACCCGACGGACCTTCGCCAGGACTCCCGGGAGCAGAGCCACCGGGAAATGCATAAAGGCGCAGTCTGGGCCACACATGGGCCATTGCGTCCAGACCCAGGGAGCTGGAGGAGTCAGAGAGAAGTAGAGGGGACATTGTGCTGTCTGCTGTGAAGCAAAGAGGTCCACCTCTGCTTCGTAAAATCTTTCCCAGATTTGGCTCACTACCTCGGGGTGGAGTTTCCACTCCCCATGTGTCACAGCCTGTCTGGACAATAAATCTGCTCCCACATTCATGCGCCCGGGGATATAAATCGCCCTGAGGACAGGAACTTGTCCTGAGCCCAAAGCAGCACCTGCTGCGCTAGCTTGTTCAAGCGGCACGACGCAGTCCGCCCTGACGATTTATGTAAGAGACCACCGCTGTGCTGTCTACTTGTACTAGGACATGGTAGCCCCTTAGCTGCTGGAGGAAGTATTTCAGGGCCAGAAATACAGCCTTCATCTCGAGGCAATTGATGTGCCATGCGAGAAGATGGCCTCTCCATATCCCTTGGGCTGGACGGCCATCTAAGACCGCGCCCCAGCCCGTGAGGATGCATCTGTCGTTAGCATCATGCGCGACAACATGGACCTAGGGTGGGACCCAAAGTGAGAAACTGGGGTCTGAACCACATAGATAGTGCAAGCCCTCGGCGCGTAACCCTTATTTGCTTCAGGGGTTGGCCCTTGGATGAAACCCCTGGCTCTGAGCCACAGCTGAAACGGTCTCATGTGCAGAAGGCCCAAAGGAATTACCGTGGATGCAGATGCCATGAGACCCAATATTCTTTGAATGAAGTGCACAGCCACTTCCTGGCCTAGCCTGATAGCTTTCAGGGTAGTTAGAATGGACCCGACACGTGCAGGAGACAGATGTGCCTGCATCTCGGTTGAGTCCCAAACAACCCCTAGATATGTTGTCCTCTGAGCGGCCGAGAGCGCTCTTCTCGGCGTTGAGTCTCAAGCCTAGAGAGTCGAGATGAGCTAGGGCGGCGTCGATGTCGAAGCACTAGCTCCTGAGACTGAGCTAATATCAGCCAGTCGTCTATGTAATTCAAAATGCGGATGCCCTGGAGTCGCAAAGGAGCCAAGGCTGCATCCATGCATTTTGTATATGTCCGGGTGACAAGGCCAGGCGAGCGGAAGAACCCGATACTGGTACGCTTGGCTCCCGAAAGCGAACCTCAGGAACTTTCTGTGCTGTGGCAGGATTTGTATGTGAAAATACGCGTCCTTTAGATCGATGGTGACAAACCAGTCGCCTAATCGGATCTGGGACACAATCATTTTTATTGTGAGCATTTTGAATTTTAATGCTTTGAGGTAGCGGTTTAACCCGCGAAGGTCTAAAATCGGGCGCAGCCCCATCTTTTGAACTAGAAAATATCGGCTGTAAAACCCGGATTGTCTGTCTGGTGGGGGAACACGTTCTATGGCCCCTTTGTCCAGCAGAACCTGCAGTTCCTGTGTCAACGCGGGCCGTCTGCTTAGTTGCACGGAGAGAGAGGTCTGTGGCACGGCGTAGCTCAGAAAACGCGTCCTCGTCCACAGAACCCCTGTGCTCAAATCTTTGAGCAGCTCAGCCTGGTATGCCTGCAAAACCGCCATGGTGTGCAGTGCTGCACCAGCCTGACCCGCCGCCTGAAAGCCTTCCCCACCAGTGATGACGTGAACCGGCATGGCTTGTTGGGGAGTCTAGGTTTTCTTAGGGAGGACGATGTCCCGGGGAGAGATAGCCGCAGCGTCTCTTCCACCTGGGGCATCGACCATAGCCCGCACCTGTGCGCCACGATAGTCGAATAAATCGACGCCGAAGGCACAAAAACACGGGACGAATAGGGCTTATTCCATGAGCGTGCCAGCTCCTCATGGAGGTCCCCAAAGAAGGAGAGACCGCCGCTGTGATCCCTCCCCTGGCCACCTGACAGAAACCTGTCATCCAGTTTAGAGTATTTAGGGGCCCTGCTCCTGAGGCCACTCAATATTCAGCCTCGCCACTGCTCTTGTAACCACCTCGAGCAGCTCCTCAAACGCCGCGTCAGAGCGGGAAGAGCGCCCGAGGCTGCGGCGCCCCAGAAGCCAGGGATGAGGCTTCATCGACGCGTGCTCACGGAAGCGCCGCGCGCCCGCCCGAGCACAGAGCCGGTGTCTGCCTCATCTGGTGAGAGCGCGAGGGGCATAAGACTATCTGATCCCTGCGCCTCAGCCAGATCAACACGCCAACCCCACGACCGAGTGGGAGGCGGCTCGCTCCTCTGCAAAGAAAGCGAGCCGGGCACGAGGATCTTGGCAGGCAAAAGATCACAGTGCTCACACTCCCCAGAAAGTCCGAGGGCTGCGTGTTCTTCCCAAACACTCAAAACAAAATTCATGCTGATCATCGTCAGCAATGTGCCTCTGGCAAGGAGGAACACATTTCTTTCTGAACCCAGCCATGATACTTTTGTATTTATTATTTTATATATATTCGTACTGGCACAGAGAAAGGTTTGCTCACACTTCACACAATGCGATCTGAAGACAAAGAAACCTGAGGACGCTCCCGCGTCACGTGTTATTATACCCTCTGTTCAGGTGCGCGCAATCACACAGCTGCCACTGATGAGCTGCGTCACCAACAGAGGTATTATAAGCCAATTCTTGGCGTGTTTGACACACGTGCTTCACAACCGGTCACACAAAGAATGTTCCCCATAGCGTAATGCTACGCAGCATCGAGTGTAGCTTTTGACAGGGAACACACAAGGGAAAATGATTTGGTGTGGGGATTTGAATGCACACAGTACATTCTGGGGTAGGCTTGTGGTGGAGGAATTTATTGATCTACAGTAAAAGGCCTGGTTTGTATGAATGATGGAAAAGGAACTCGCTGGAAAAGGAACACTATAAACAACACAGAAAGTGTAATAGACCTTACATTAATCTCGAGTGTCACCCTTAGGAAGTGACCACTATCCCGTAAACATCAAGTTGGCTAAGATAAAAGTGCAAGGGTCTTGAGGTGGAAACTGGGAAAGGCTAACTGATAGGCTTTTCAAATTAAATTAGATGCTCGTGGAACAGCTCTACTTACAGAGCAGTTGACCGATCTAGAAGGGTTAACTCCAGCTATTGTCTCAGCTATTGTTCTAACATCAAAAGAAACTATTCCAAAGAGCAAAGGAAGTAGTAGCAGGAAGTGTGTAGCATGGTGGAATGATACGTGAGACGAAGCAATTAAAGCCAGAAGCAAAGGATTAAAGAAGGTAAGTACCAGCACAATAGGGAGACTCTAGTTGAATATAAAAGACTCAAGCAGTGGTTTGCAGAACAATAAGAACAGCTAAACGAGTATGTTGACAGTTTTGCTCTAAAATTGGGAGAGAGACTCGATTAACAGAGATCTGGGGGAGGATTATGTGCATGAGTGGAATAAAGAGTAACTATGAGATGCCAGTGCTAATTAAAAATGATAAAGTAGCAATCAGCAGTGTAGACAAAGCCAAACTTTTAGCCAGTACATTTATAACAGCTCCCAGTTCTGACAATCTTTCACCAGCAGCAAGGCAGTGTAGAGACAGCACCCTGGCCCAGTATCCAGGTGTAATAGAAGCCTGCAACATGGGATGACCTTGACCTTCCGTTCAACCTTTTCAATTAAGAAGAGCACGCTCAAAGGCTAGCCTAACAACTCCAGGAAAGGATGATGTGTGCTATGGTACTGGTGCTGGTGCTAGCCCATATGTCTGACCACACACTTAATGTGGTTTTGAGACTCTTTAATCTCATCTGGGATACTGGGTGTATTCCATCATTTTGTAAACAATCATTTATAGTGCCAATACTCAAGCTGGGAATGCAACCTTCAGGCCTATAGTCCAGTGTTGTGCCTGAACGCGTTCATTGAACGATAGTTCATGAACTCGTTCATATTTTGGGCGAACGTGAACTGAACGTGCTGAATTACTGCCTGATGAACGTTACTGTGAACTCGTTCATTCTGGTGTCTGTGAACGCACGCTCTCTCAGGTTAACCGTTCAATAGGGTGCCAGATTTCTATAGAGCCTTCCAGGCGAAAACCCGGCTAAAACACACCGCATAAGCGGGTCTTAATATGTAGCGGAAAAACACCAAACCTGGCAACACCAGCCACCTGTGTCGCACGCCGTCCGCGCATGCGTGGCGCGTCATCAAAAAAAAAAAAAAGCATGGAGGCGACAGCAGCATGTAGTAAGGCGTATGATCATTTAAATTCATTCATGTAACTTGTTTGTTGAACCTGCCTGGTCTATTTTTCCAGGATTCAAATATTCTGTTTTAGCATGTGGACAATGGAAAATTATTAAAATTTAAAAACGTTTTCACCTTAATGATTACTGTCCTGTTTTTCTTTGAATAATTCCTCATTAAAAAAGACCATTCAAGCAGCACGTTTGTCCTCATGTTCTTGAGAATGTACTGTAGGGTTGAAAGCTGCAGCTGCTACTAGTGTGGAGTGAATGGACAGCAACAAAGCATTAAAGCAACAATGTCCCCTCAATGCTAATGTAAACTCTGGTTGGATAAGGATTGAAAATTGGATATGAAAATGAAATCTGACGCATAGCTTCATTGTTAAAACTGATAAAATAATTGCTGTATGTGATTCTACTGTATTTGGGCTGTGGCAATAATTTTGAAAAATAATAGCTCGCAGCAACATATGGAAAAAAAGAACTATGAACTAGTTCATTTTTGGAACTGTGAACTTAGTTCAAAATTTTGAAGTTTGAACTATGAACTGAACTAGTTCATTTTAAAATTTGTGAACTGAACTTTGAACTAGTTCTTGTAGAAAGTGAACTTTCCCAACACTGCTATAGTCTTAACATCACAATTAGGAAAGATCATGGAATGCATGGTAACAGAAAGGCTTAACTACCTTTTAGAAAGTAAAAATCTGCTTTCCGCTCACCAAAGCGGCTTTCGCAAAGGCAGAAACACCATGGACTCAGTGTTATACCTAGAATCCAAAAATCAAAAAGCCAAAACTAATACAGAAAAAATAATTGCAGTGTTCTTTGATGTTGAAAAGGCCTATGAAATGATAAGGAACGAGGGTCTTTTCATTAAGTTGGAGGGAAGATGTTTAATTGGGTAAGAAGCTTCTTGTTTGGCCTGCAAATTGAAGTACGAGTAGGTAAAGAAGATTCAGATGAATACACTGTAGAAAATGGGATTTCCACAGGGTGTCAATGTTATGAATAACGATGATATTTTTGATGAGGTGGATGGCTCAATTGGAAGGTTACTATATTCAGATAATGGTGCACTGTGGGTGAAAGGAAGGAATCTGCAGTTTCTTCAGAAGAAAATGCAAGGGGCAACAAAGCAGGTGGAGCAGTGGACCCTAAAATGGGAATTCAAATTGCCTGTCGCAAAGTCAAGACAATTTGCTTTCACAAAGAAATATTGAATAAACTGTATGGACAGAATTTTGAACAAGTCAGAGAAGTGAGGTTCCTGGGAGTCATTTTTTATAAAAAGCTTACTCGGAGTAAAACATCTAGAATAAAATAAAGAATGGGTGTAAGAAAGTGAATAACTTACTGTGTTGCTTAACCGGTCAGGACTGGGGAAAATCTCTTTAAAATATCTACTGGGCCATTATGAGAGCCACATTGGACTATGGTTGTATTGCTTACTTGTCTGCAGCTGAAACAAATCTCAAGAAGCTTGATGTGGAACAGGCCCAAGGCCTATGTATCTGCAGTAGTATATTGGGTGAATGTACAAGGGTACGGCAGGCTCACCCTGCAAAAAAAAAATATTGAAGAATGTTGGGAGCATTATAAATCTGACTACCACAGCTTTGGCAGAGTAGCAAATGCAAAGACAGAACTTGCTGGCCTGTCAGAGCTTATCTTAAGCCCCACTGTGGCCTTAACAGCTGTGGCCTGCTCTGTGGAAATTCTAAATGGCTCCAGTAGATATTACATTGACTAAATGTAAATGTACTGTAATCAGTCAAAAATGCTAATTAGTCCCGAGCCAGCCATACATGGCAAGGGACTATTGTAATTGCATATATAACACACTTCAAAAACATATTCAAAAACTCACCAACATTTGCCCAAAATTCAAGTATGTGTAAAATAATTTCTTAATATTGAAAATTCAAAAATTTAAAGAAAAGTGGTGCATAAGCACCCTCTGGAAAATTGGAAATACAGTACATTGCGCCAATGCACTTTTTTTTCTTCGCTTCTTTTGCAGCTGATGTCACTTGCAGTCAACACCGGAGAGTAAGTTAGGGTTAGTTGCAAGTCTGAGAATGCACATACATTTCTGCAGACAAACCCAGACCCACTTTTTTTGTTGTATTTTTCTATCTCTTCCTAAGGATTTTAACCGATGGAGCTAAAGATTGCGCTAATCTAGAGAAGTGGGGCATTAAAAGTTATCCAAATTAAACGTAACATTTTTAACCAATAAATTGTTATAATTCGCAAATGCGATTTGGCTTAAATTTCAAGGAATTCTTTAGTACAAAAGCCTAAACACATTTTAAATGAAAATAAATTACTTTAACAGCACCCCTCACAGATTGACACAAATATTTCTATAGAAGGCTGAAAAATTTAGTATTTCGGAAACATGAAATTTGGCACAAATGTCTGATTGGTCACACTGATCAAAACATCCTCTTGGACCCATGCCCAATTCTCAACGGTGATGGCTGAAAGGAAAATCCAAATGTTTAAATGTTTAAATGGACAGAATTTGGAAAAGCCTATTGGTGACCCATTCTATCTTTCACTGTTTTGTCATGGCAACACCGCAAAATTTGTTAAAATAAAAGGAAAAAGAGACAATTTAACCCTAACCCAGTTTTTTAATTATGCATAGAAAGAGAAACCCTTTGTACACACAGAAAAGACCAAAATATGTAAAGGTATGGTCTACCTCACTTCCTTGTAGGCCACCAGGGGGTGCTAAACATAGAGACAGCAGTTTTACCCCACGCTAGATAAATTTAAATGTTAAACTTTTACGACGCTAAAACAAAAACAAAATAATTATACAGACGCCTGTATTTTTTTGACACAAAATTGGAATTTCTTATATAATTTTTGTAATTCCATCATTTGATGAGCTTGAGGCTTCTGGCATTGTTCCGCTTGAGACTGCTGTGGAAAAAGGTTTGAATATTCCAAATTCTTCGAGCAGTCCAGTGTCCAGTAATTTTACAACTAATGGCTTCACCCAACCTCTAACTTTGAGTGAAAAAAGGTTTTTCTGTTACTCACAAATTCTGCCAGGGTATGTAAACTTATGAGCACAAATGTATATAATGACGTCAGTAAAGACACAAATTAGATTCAACTTTATTGTCATTACACAAGTACAGGTACAAGGCAACGAAATGCAGTTTAGGTCTAACCAGAAGTGCAATAGCAGTAAAGTGCAGGATATATACATTGGTTGCGTACGTGCAGGATATGGAGATGTACAGGATTTACAGTTAATATGTACAATGAATATAAATATACAGATGGTTATTACTATAAAAGGTGAGTGTGTGCCATAAATATAATTACAGTTGTCTCTTCTCTATAAACAGCATTTACCGGTGAATATGTACTCTAAATGTAGTGTAATACACGCGTCGCCACACATACACACACATACACACACTCACTCACATACACACACACATACACACACAACCATACGCACATACACACACAAACATACACACATACACACACATACACACATACTCACACATACACACACAGCCATACACACATAGACACAGGGGAATTAAACCGGGAGAGCTATACACACAGACACTCACATACACACATACACACACAACCATACACACATACACACACAAACATACACACATACACACATACTCACACATACACACAAACATACACACATACACACACATACACACCTACTCACACATACACACACAACCATACACACATACACCCAGGGGAATTAGACCGGGAGAGCTATACACACACTCACTCACATACACACACACACACATACACACACGAACTCACACACACACACACACACACACACACACACACACACACACACACACACACACACACACACACACACACACACACACACATATACACACACAACCATACACACATACACACAGGGGAATTAAACCGGGAGAGCTATACACACAGACACTCACATACACACATACAAACATACACACAAACCTACACACATACACACACATACACACACCTACTCACACATACACACACAACCTTCCACACATACACCCAGAATTAGACCAGGAGAGCTATACACACACTCACTCACATACACACACACACACACACACACACATACACACACGAACACACACTCACACACACACACACACACACACACATATACACACAACCATACACACATACACACAGGGAATTAAACCGGAGAGCTATACACACAGACACTCACATACACACACACACTCACTCACATACACACATACACATATACTCACACACACACACAAACACACACACACTCACATACACACTCACATGCACACATACTCACACATACACACACTCACTCACATGCACACGTACACATACATACACTCACACACACATAAACACACATACACACATACACACACACACACACACACACATACATACACACACTCACACACAAGCACACACACACACTCACACATACACACACTCACATACACACATACACACACATACACACACTCACACACACATACACACACACACACACACACACATATACACATACACACACACACACGCACACACACACACACACACACACACACACACACACACACACACACACACACACACACACACACACACACACACACACACACACGTGATATACAGATGTCTCTAACTATAAACAGAATTTTACAGGTAGGTGTATACAATTGTATGTTAGCTTAAGGTAAGCAGTAGATTTAAGGTAGTGCAAACAGTGAAATGTAAACAGTTGGTACTGTATGAACAGTTGGTAGCAAAGGTGCGGTAGTGCAAGGGATGGTGGGATGGTGGGGGATGAGAGGAGAGTCTGTGAGGGAGTGGGATGGTGGTGGGGGTAGAAGAGTCTATGAGGGTAGTGGGATGGTGGGGGTGAGAGGAGAGTCTGTGAGGGGAGTGGCATGGTGGGGGTGAGAGAGTGTGAGAGGTGTGGGGTCAGCAAGGGTTAGAGTTCAGTAAAGACACAGCTCTGGGAAGAAACTGTTCTTTAGTCTGCTGGTTCTAGTCCGGAGGCTCCTGAAACGCCTGCCGGAGGAGGAGGGAGAACAGTCTGTGGGCTGGGTGAGAGGAGTCCTTAAGGATGCTGCGAGCTCGACGCAGACAGCGTTTCCTCTGGATGTTTTCGATGGCAGGAAGTGGAGTCCCTGTGATGCGTTGGGCAGTTTTCACCACCCGCTGCAATGCCTTGCGCTCCAGCGACAGAGCAGCACCCATACCACACTGTGACACAGTTCGTCAGGATGCTTTCTATCGCGCAGCGTAGAAGTTCACCAGGATGGCCGAGGAGAGCTGGTTCTTCCTCAGTGTCCTCAGGAAGAAGAGGCACTGGTGAGCCTTCTTGACCAGGCTGGAGGTGTTGGTTGTCCAGGTCATGTCAGCCGAGATGTGGGTCCCCAGGAACTTGAAGCTGGAGACACGCTCGGCGTCCATTCCATTGATGTGGATGGTGTCGTGTGTGCCTCTAGACTCTTTCCTGAAGTCCACGATGAGCTCCTTCGTTTTGGTGGTGTTGAGGAGCAGGTTATTTTCGTTGCACCATGTGGACAGGTGCTGGATCTCTTCCTGTAGGCAGTCTCATCGTTGTTGCTGATGAGACCAATCACTGTAGTGTCGTCTGCAAACTTGACGATGGCGTTGGATCCAAACACAGGCTTGCAGTCAGAGGTGAAGAGGGAGTAGAGAAATGGGCTTAGCACACAGCCCTGTGGTACACCAGTGTTAAGTGTGATGGATGTGGAGCAGGTGGATCCAGATCGGACATTCTGGGGTCTGTTGGTCAGGAAGTCCAGAATCCAGTTGCAGAGTGAGGTATTGATGCCCAAGTCTTCAAGTTTGGCTATTAACTTGGTCGGGATGATAGTGTTGAATGCTGAGCTGAAGTCAACAAACAGCATGTGTGCATAAGAGTTCTTATTGTCCAGGTGGGTGAGCACAGAGTGCAGTGCCATAGCAACTGCATCCTCTGTGCTCCTATTGCTGCGGTAAGCAAACTGATGCGGGTCCAATGTGGGTGGTATGGAGTCTTTTAGGTGTTCCAGGATCAGCCGCTCAAAGCACTTCATGATGATGGGTGTGAGTGCTACAGGGCGGTAGTCGTTGGGGCACCTTGGACTAGAGTGTTTTGGCACTGGCACAATGGAAGTGCATTTGAAGCATGTTGGTACAGCTGCTTGGGCAAGAGACAGGTTGAAAATGTCTGTAAAAACTAGGGATGCACCGATACCGATACTGGTATCTGGTATCGGCCTCGATACCACATTTTCATAAGTACTCGTACTCGTTAAAGTCCCCCGATACCAGGGGCCGATACCACGGTCTGAGAAATGTCTATGTTTGAGCGGCGTGTAAGGGGTTAATCACAGGCGCCGAGTGCCCGCCCCCAGGCCCCGGCTGCAGCTCAGAGCGGGGAGAACGAAGGAAAGATGAGACATGTCAGCCTTGTGGAATTATTTCAAAGTGAATGAAGACAAAACAAAACAAAGGCGGACTGCAAATTGTGCTCAGCTAAATTGTCCAGAGGAGGCTCAAAAGGTAGCGCATTTAACACAAGTAATTTAATCAAGCACCTAAAATCCCAACACGACAACGAGTATAAAGAGTTTACCCACGCTTCTAAACCAACACAACTCACACTGCAGCAAACTCTTGCAAGACGAGAGAAAATGTCCAGAGACAATCCACGTGCTGTGAAAATAACACAGGCAATCATCGAGTACATTGCATTGAGTGACCAGCCACTTTCGGAGGTAGAAAATGTGGGATTCATGCGTCTCCTCCATGTTATGATGTCCCAAGCCGCCGCTACATGACTGACACGGAGCTGCCTAAACTACACGACTCCGTGAAAAAACACATCCACAGCCTACTGCAAGCCTCCTCTTCGTTTAGTTTCACCACGGATATTTGGACAAGCAGTGTTTGCACCGTGCCTTGTTTTTTTGTTAAATTATATGACTAAAGCTGTTACCTGTAAATTTAAATCATGTTTTTTATTAAGTACTCGGTATCGGTATCGGCGAGTACTGAAATGCAAGTACTCGTACTCGTACTCGTTTTCCAAAAAAGTGGTATCGGTGCATCCCTAGTAAAAACCCCAGCGAGCTGCTCCGCACATGCCCTGAGAACACGACCAGGGATGTTGTCTGGTCCAGCAGCCTTGTGTGTGCTGATCCGGCTCAGTGCCTTGCAGACATCAGTGGATGAGAGTGTTAGTGGAGGGTGGTCAACTGAGGGTTTGAGCTTGGTTGCAGTTTCTCTGTTGTCTCTTTCAAAGCGAGCATAAAAGTCATTTAGCTCATTCAGGAAGTTGACATCGGTGGCTGCAGGGGTGGAGTGGGTGGGTTTGTAGTCACTGATGGCCTGGATGCCCTGCCACATGCGTCGAGGGTCAGAGTTGGAGAAGTGTCCCTCTATCTTTAGCTTGTAGCAGTGCTTGGCCTTTTTGATGCCCCTCTTCAGGTTTGATCTGGATGTGCTGTAGGCTTGTGCATCTCCTGATCTGAAGGCAGTATTGCGTGTCTTCAACAGGAGTCGCACTTCCTTATTCATCCATGGCTTCAGATTTGGGTATGTGGTGATCTGTTTCTGGGTTGTAACACTGTCAATGGTGGTATTAATATAATCCAATACAGAGGAGGTGTAGCAGTCAATGTCTGTGTGAGCACCACTGGTGGCTTGGGAAGCAAACATACTCCAGTCTGTGTGTAGAAACTTTTCCTGGAGTGTGAAATCTACCCCCACAGGCCACACCTTGATGGTCTTCACTGATGGCTTCACGCGGTTGATGAGGGGTGTATATTTGGGAGTGAGGAACAGAGATATGTGATCTGATTGTCCCAGGTGGGGGAGGGGTGTCGCCACGTAAGCTCCAGCCATGTTTGTGTAGACATGGTCTAGGGCAGTGGTTCCCAACCTTTTTAGGGGACTGTACCCCCAAAACACTTTATCCTTTCTAAAGTACCCCCACAAGCGCTTGTGATCGGTGTGATTTTTATATTTGGTGTAAATTTTAGGTTTGCACAGTGTAACATCTAATTTACCTGTAAATAATAATATTTTTACTTCCTAAAATAACTCATACTTGTCTTTGTTCAATATTTGTATGACTTTTTTCACATCTTTACATGTCCAGACCAATTATACAAAAACAGATTTAATTTTATATACTCTAAATATGTTTAGACCTGTGTATGACACAAAAGGACTCACCAATTAATGAGAAACTTGACCCTGTCTCTCACTCATAAGCTTGGTCAGTCTTGGGGGCAGTGTGGCAACAGCAGCTATCAGGCTTTTCTCCAAGTTGAGTCTGTTCCTGTGCTTGGACTTGATTACGGCCATGGATGAAAATGTCACTTCACATAAATATGTAGATCCAAATGGCAGGAGTTCATTCAGTGCATGTTTCCCCAAATCAGGATATTCCTTCTCCACATCACACCAGAACTGTGACAGGTTTGTTTCTGAGTACCTCATCTTCAGTCCACGGTCTGAGGACACATCCAGCAGATTTTCCTGTAGTCTGGTTGGAATGTTGTTATCCGTACTTTCAGTCATGAAAGGATTACGGACCCAGTCAAGTTTGGCAGACTTGCTTTCAATATCCGGGAAGTAGTAGTTGAACTCACTGTTGAGTCTGGATAAATGTGTGCTTACTAGTTGCACTATAGGAGCTCTGTCAACATCACCTGCAGAAAGGTAGCTGTTGAGCTGCTGGAAACAACTTGTGTCCCCATCTTCACATTTACTCTCCCACAGTTTGATCTTCTTCATGAATCCACACACTTTATCATACATGTTTAGGATGTGTGTGTCTTTACCCTGCAAAGTTAAATTCAGGTTGTTCAGTTTGCTAAAAATCAGTGAGATATGCAAGGCGGGCTACCCAGTCTGTGTTCTCCAACATAACCACAAGGGGATGTGAATGTTCTGCCAGAAAAGCGCTTACTTCGTTGCGCAGCTCCAAAAGCCTCTGTAGTGCTTTCCCTTTTGATAACCAACGTACGTCGGTGTGAAGAAGTAGCTGTTGGTGCTCAGCGCCACTGTCATGACAGAGCCTTTCAAACAGTCTGTGATTCAAAGGCCGCGATTCGACAAAGTTTATCACTTTCACTGCGTCATTCAAAACTTCATGTAACTCGGGACTCATTTTCTTACTGGCCAGTGCCTCTCTGTGGATGATGCAGTGATTCCACTGAACGTCGGGGTTTACTTTCTTAATCTGCGCTATTAATCCTTTCACCCTCCCAGTCATTGATGCAGCACCATCCGTACACATGAATACAGGACTTCCAATCCAGATTGTGCTCTGAGAAAAGGTGTCGATAACGTGAAACACATCTTTACCGGTAGTGCTCCCGTTAGCTTCTTGCAGAATAGAATGTGCTCGTTAATTTCAGAAATGTCTCTGTATCGCACAAACGCAATAAGCTGGGCTTCCCCGCTAACATCTGTTGATTCGTCCAACTGCAGCGCGAATGAACCAGACAGTTTTAACTTTTCCACTACTTGATCGACAATATCAACGGCCATGTCATCAATCCTCCGGCACACTGTGTTATTGGACAATGGTACCGTCTTCAGTGCATCAGCTGCTTTCTTATCAATCATTGTTTGTGCAAGAATTACAGCAGCAGGCAAAATTAGCTCCTCAGCAACAGTAAATGGCTTTTTGGATTTAGCCACAAGTAGCGACACAGCATATGAAGCCTCAATGCTTTGGTTGACACTGCAGTCGCTTTTTTAATTTTCTTGACTTCCCTAAATTCTGATAGTTTTCTTTGAAAAAACTCTGCTGTCTTACCGACACAGGAAAGATGCTTGGTATTTAGGTGTCGTTGTAAATGGGCTGGTTTCATGCTATTATTAGAGAGCACATCCCCGCAGAGGAAACACAGCGGCTGAGGCGGTTCAGTAGATGTGGACGTAAAACCGAAAATGACATACTGTTCATGAAATTGACGGTACTTTGACTTGTCAGCTTTCATTCTTTTTTCCATTGGTTCACTTGAGCTGCCGCTAGCACTGCTGCTGTTTGAAGCGCGTTTTTAGCCATTGATCCATAGCTAGCTAGTGTTTCTGTTTTACTCAAAGCTAGACTCTCTACCTGTTGCTATGATTACACTACTGCCCGGCAGCGCGCGCGCGCGACCACGGACAAGCGAGCTGATAATCAGTTGGGGGGAAGGACACGGTTACTTAACTGAATGGTTTCCATATTATAACATGATTATTATAATGTTTTGAGAATCATCCCACGTACCCCCTGGGGACTGCTCACGTACCCCTAGGGGTACACGTACCCCCGGTTGGGAAACACTGGTCTAGGGTTTTGTTCCCTCTGGTGTGACAGGAAACATTCTGATGAAATTTGGGTAGCACAAATTTCTGTGGGCTGGGTGAGAGGAGTCCTTAAGGATGCTGCGAGCAAATAAGCCCCATGCTGGGCTGTACAGTATTTGCTAATCTGTTAACATCTTTTGTGTTGAGAGTTTGTTTGTTTGTGTACTTGAGCACTTTTTTATGTTCTTTATTAAAAATGTTTTAATGGTCTTGCCCACTCGTGTGGTGATTTGTTGCAGTGAGTTTGGTTGCCAGCACCAACAATTTGCTGGGTGTCTCCCCCATTTTGTGCTTGTCTTGTCCTGTCTGGTGGAGCTTGCTGTGGTAGTCAGGAGGGACCATAGGCAGCCACACTTCTACCACTATGGAAGAAATTTAAATTAACTTCCTTAAAGAATTGAACATGCATGTTTTGTTTTGAATTTAGTAAAAAAAACAAAAAAACAAAGTCACACATTTATCAAACATGTTTATGCTGTAGCAGTTTAATTTATATATTGTACAGTTTTTATATAAAATGAATTTGCAATATCTTTTTGCAGCTTGTTGTTTTCTTTGGTGCAATTTTTATGAGTTAGTGTTTATGTTACCACAGGAGCAAATAGGCTTTGTACAGACGTTGTCACTGCTCTGTTTACTGGCTGAGTCACATGACAACATGGCGATACAAACGGCGCAGGGGCTAAAGGCAGAGCGCAGGTGACAACTGCACAAACACCTGTCTATTGTTTAAATGACCTCCACTCAGTGGAGTAGTAAAGAAGGAGCTTGTGTGTTCATCTGTGAAACACGGCAACAACAAAAAAATGTCTCGCAACTGCGACTTGGTTCCTGTCAAGAAGAGCCATTCAATAGCTTTTTGTGTTTTCTGAGTCTGATTACGTTTAGTCTGAGTCTTAGTCCCTAAGTGCTTTTGTTGTTGCTGTTTATACAGTGTTTACTGACTGTATTATGTGTGCAAATGACTGAATAAACTAAACTAAATACAAAAAAACAAGGAAGTAACGGCTACTGATAAAACAGAGTGTATATTCAGCACTGGATATGTCTTTTTACAGAGAAACATCAAAAAAGGGAGGAATATTGGCAATACTTCAACGCAATGTGTAACGAGGTGGAGATAATGGGAAGATTGCATCAAATATGTGAAGGAAAAATTGGTTTGGTTTTACCTTTTTTCCGTAAAAAGAAAAGCAGGAAAGGCGTCTATTCTGCTGTCGGTGGTGGGGTTACGACTTTGACGGAAAGAATAAAATCGGGTAATGGCGCTTTAAGGAGAGATGTCAGTTTAAGAGTGCACAGCTCATCAGTCTGTAAGCAGTACTCTTATCTCTGGGTTAAAGTGGGCCACAACTGTGAAGGTTCTTGGATGTGCAGCAAGACGAGAAAACAAGAAAACTTGCAAACTTGCCTATGTGGCACTTAATAAAAAAAGATGGCTGCTGAGTCATACACCTACACCACGCTCTGCTCTGTGTGTTTGGGCCTTTTAAGGGGTATAAAGAGCTCTGTCTACACCAGATTTGCTTGGCGTGGTGTAACACCTACACTTGTAGGCTGTCATCTGTTTATCTTTACAATCAAATACACGGTTAGAAAAGTGTTACTGCAGATAAATGCACACAGAACAACCATTGTGATCTCGGCTGTTTAATGATGTGTTTCTTCCATATTACAACTGCACCAATAGTCATTCAAGTCCTCTATTAAATGCCACAAATAAAACAAACAAACAGGGGGTAAGGGTCCATTCATGTAAACAGCCCCGGTCCATACATAAATCTAATAAGGCCTCATTAGAGTGAGTCTGACTGTCTAAAGCAGAAGGAGCAGTGAAGCCGAAGTGAGCGGCCGTCTGTCTGGAGCTTGAGCCGCGTGTTTGTGTGCTCCATCTGTTTAATGTTGGCTCATAAAAGCAGTCAGGCCTCGGGAAACAAAGTCAAATCAAATCAAATTTAAAGCACAGTCTGGTGTTTGTCCTGGAAAGAGACGTTTACCCAGGCGTCAATTTAGTTCATTTTTTTATTTATATTATATTCTAAATATATATATATATATTTCTTTGTTTGCGTGGTTAAGTTTTAACAATGTTCAAGGGGAGGTTAAAAACCTTCATCTTTAGCTCCGCCTACACTACAACTTAAAGTGTTTTTTATCTGCACTCTTCTTTTAAAATGTTTTTAATTTTTCTAATGTTTCTTAATCTAAATCTTGTAAATTGTCTTTTATTCCTGTAAAGCACTTTGAGTTACCCAGTGTATGAACTGTGCTATATAAATAAAATTGCCTTGCCTTGCCTTGAGTAAAAATAATACTAATAACTTTCAAAGTAATACATTTCTACATTCATTGTAAGAACTGTAGGATAAAGAACAATTCTTATTTAGCCTACCCCAGATGTGTGCCGTGGAGCAATTCTTTTTGGCCCGCTAGATGATTTCTATTATTATTTGCCCACCAGTATATATCGCCTCATTCAAACTACAAGTCCCATAATGCATTGCAACAACTGCAGTGAGCACCCTTTTCCGCAGCTCTGTTGACACAGAAGAGCTCAGAGAGCTGCGAGTGAATAAATGCACAATGACTTCACACACAGACATTTATGATCTTTCTTTTAAAATATGGAAAATAAAAAGTGGACTGTAGAAACAAGTTTTAGTTTAAACTCAGTCAACAAGGAATGAAAGAACACATTATTTTCTTCCCCCAAAAAATTAAATAAATAAATAAAAATAAACCGAAAAGGTTGTAGGCCAAAGTTGAGACTTTATGCCTACCCCTTTTAACATTCAAGCAAAACACAACATGATACAACAAAAAAGACAATAAAAACTCAAAACAACCACAATGATTTGCAAAACAGAAGAAAAAAAAGATATTATTCCTGTAATTTTAATATTAATAACTAATTGTCATTATTTAAATTATCTTTAAATCAATTATTTATTTATTTAAATATTTTATTAATATTAATTATTACATATTTATTCTTTTACTTCAACATATTTCTTAAATTTACTATTCTTATAAAGTATTTGAAATTATAATAATGTTGTTGCCCCTTTTATATTGTTGTCTAAAATGGAAAATTAGTCAATACTTTTTTAATACCTACTTTAATACCTACTAAAATAACATTTGTATTTGTCTATCTTTGGAAAACATAGACATTGAAAGTTCCTTAGAAACACAAAGGCGCCATTTTAGTTCCTGTTTCTTTTCCTTCAGCTGCAGAAGTTTAGTTTATTTTGGTCAATACAAAGCACAAGAAAATCGCAACAATTCACAAAACAGAAGAAGATTTTAAATATCATCAATTAATTACTATTATTTAATTAATCCATGAATTATTGTTATTTAAATTCTATTTTTTATCAAATTATTTGAGTTATTTAAATTATTTTGTATTTAATACTATTCATTAATGTTATAAAAATTAATAATAATACTGACAACTTTTAATAACCCATTGCATTACATCTCAACAACTTGCAATAATAACTGACTGTTCCACAATTTGACATCGCACACAGACACACAAAAAACATTTCTTGGTTGATTGTTTTTGAATATTATTGTTTTCCCTGTACATTATTTGTGCTGTGGCATGTTGTACAAGATCATTTAATTTGAATAATTTGGACTGAATGAATAATAAATTAGTATGTTCATTATATTCAACCTTATGTATTACCCTTATTGCCCTTTTTTGTAATAATGATAATGGATGTAATGTGGTTTTGAAATTAGATTCAATACAATAGGTAAGGTATGGTAGTACAAGGAAACAGTAAAGTATATGTAGGGAACTGTTTCAGTTACTTTTTCAACATCTATATTCTTGATTTGAATTGGTATTTCTGTATTCTTTCTACACTTACCAAATATCATTACCTTTGTTTTACTAAGATTTTATGATAATTTATTTATTTATTCACATTTTTTTTGGTGAGGATTAATCCCTTGAGATGAATCATCTCGTTTTTTAGGGGGTCCTCTTACTCACATTCATTCACTAGGGACACTTTAGAGTTGCCGATTAACCTATACATACATGTGTTTGGACGGTGGGAGGAAGCTGGAGTACCCGGAGAGAACCCACGGTAACACGTGGAGGACATGCCGACTCCTCACAGAAAGACCAGAGTAGGCCGAGGATGTGTGAGTTGGCCGGGTTTTGAACTCATGACCTTCTGTGAGGCAGGAGTGCTAACCACTCTGCCACATGCACCCTCATAGTGCACCATCCATAGTTTTAACTGATAAAAGTTTTTGTTCACCACATTAATAAGAACATCATAATTGTCACTTGAACAAAATATATTTGTATTATCTGAAAATAATATATATTTAAATATTTTGGATGTTTTAAATAAATCATTGATATACAAGTTAAACAGTTTAGGGTCCAAGTCTGACCCCTGGGGGACACCACAAGCAACTTTCGAGTGCGTAGATGTGAATTCTCCTTCTATCCAAGTAACTTTTTATCCACTCCAATTCCACTCCCCTTTTACCAAAGCATTCAAGCTTTTTTTTAACAGTCTAGAATAATTTATTGTGTTGAACGATTTTTTTAAGTCAATAAAAATTCCAGCTGCATATTTCTTTGGGTCTAGAGCATTTGTAATTTCTTCTATTGCTTCAATGAGCTCCAGTGCTGTGGAGCTTTTTGTCCTAAATCCGTATTGGCTGTCATTTATTATTTCATGTTTGTATATTTCATATTTTGTTAAACATTTTCTCGAGAATCTTGGAGAACTGCGGTAGAAAAGAGATTGGTCTGATGTTTTTTTTTCACTTTTATATATTGGTACGACTTTTGCTGCCTTCATTTGAGTTGGAAATGTTAATAATACATTTTATTTATAACGCGCCTTTCTGGACACTCAATGTCGCCTTACAACATTAGTAAAAATACAATGACACATAATTAAAAAACAATTAAAAGCAACATTTAAAAGCAACATTTAAAAACAACAACAATTACATATATTGATGACAAGACAGTCAGTTATGGTGGGAGTGAGTAGGCCAGTCTGAACAGATGTGTTTTGAGATTGGATATGAAATGTGGCAGTGTGTCTGTGTTTGCGGAGGTCAGAGGGGAGAGAGTTCCAAAGCTGGAATGTTCCAGTCTGAAAGGACAGAAAAATACAAAACATAAATATGTGTGAGAGGTTTAATTATTCAAGATTCAAAGTGTTTATTGTCATGTGTACAGACAGAAAGCATGTTTCCCTGTACAATGAAATTCTTACTTTGCCGTCCACAGTAAAAATGTCACACAGGTAAGTAAAAATAAAAAAATAAGACAAATATACAAGTAATATACAATATACAAGTAATAATAATGCAAATATACAAAAAATACAAGAGGGCAAAAGGAGTAAAGTAGTAAAGTGAGGTAGTGCAGTTGTGATGGTGTAAAGGTGACGGTGTGAAGTGACGGTGTAAAGTAAAGTGACGGTGTAAAGTGAGGTAGTGCAGTAGGTAAACAGTTGTTCATGTAATGTTGTGATTGTGAATGTAGTCTCCTATCTGCTGTTTAGGAGTCTTATGGCAGAGGGAAAGAAAGAGTTCTTCATTCTGGAAGTCCTGCATTTCACACTTCTGTACCTCCGTCCTGAGGGTAGAAGTGTGAACAGACCATGTTGGGGGTGGGAGGGGTCTTTGAGGATGGAAGCAGCTCTTCTGTGGACTCTGCGGTGGTAGATGCTCTGCAGAGAGGGCAGTGGAGTCCTGGTGATCTTCTGCGCAGTCTTCACCACTCTCTGCAGGCGTTTGCGGTCCATGACAGAAGTGCTGCCGTACCACACAGTGATGCAGCTGGTCAGGACACTCTCAATGGTGCAGCTCATGTCCACTATCATCTCCTTTGTCTTGTCCGTGTTGAGGGTGAGGTTGTTGTCTTCACACCATGACACCAGACTGGCCACCTCCCTCCTGTAAGCTGCCTCGTCACCGCCAGCGATGCGTCCTATCACTGCGTCCTATCACTGCGGTGTCGTCGGCAAACTCCAGGATGATGTTGTCCTTGTGAGAGGCGACACAGTCGTAGGTGTACAGGGTGTAGAGGATGGGGCTGAGTACACAGCCCTGTGGAATACCAATGTGATGGTGCTGGCTGAAGTCCTATTACCAATCCTGACAGACTGAGGCCTGCCAGTCAGGAAATCTAGGAGCCAGTCACAGAGGGTGGGGTGCAAACCAAGTGTGGACAGTTTGTGGGTGAGTTTGTGTGGGATGACCGTGTTGAAGGCGGAGCTGTAATCTATAAAAAGTATCTGTAGGTATGAGTATAATTATACTATGCAATCAGTAGATTTTATATTTTTTACATTTACATTCACTTTTAGTCATTTAGCAGACACTTTTATCCAAAGCAACTTACAAAAGAGGAAAACAATGGAAGCAATTTTAACAACACAAGGTACAAAAAGCAGAAATGAATTAAAAACTAGTCAGTTAAATCCCAGCACAGTATACAAAGCTAAGGATAGGAAGTTTTATTTATTTATTTTTTATTTTTTAAAGAAAAGGAAGAAATAGAAAAGGAAGTAGAACTCAGTGTTTGTCAGTCAGGTGTTGACGGAAGAGATGTGTTTTCAGGCGTTTTTTAAAGATGGCTACAGAATCTGCTGATCTTGTAGCAGCAGGTAGATCATTCCACCAATGTGGAACAGATCCAGAGAAGGTACGTGAGAGTGATTTTTTACCTTTTTGGGACGGTACCACCAGACGTTGTTCATTTGCAGAGCGCAGGGATCTGGTAGGAATGTAGGTCTGTATTAGTGAGTGGAGATATGGGGGTGCAGAACCAGTGGTGGTCTTGTAGGCCAAGAGCATAGCTTTGAACTTGATGCAGGCGTCAACCAGGAGCCAGTGTAACCTAATGAATAGAGGAGTTACGTGCGCTCTCTTTGGTTCATTAAAGACCACTCTTGCCGCTGCATTCTGGATCATCTGCAGAGGTTTGGTTGTGCAGGCAGAGAGTCCAGCCAGTAGAGCATTGCAATAATCATTCTGAACATACAGCAGAAGCAGCCATCTTGCATCCAAAGCAGCCATCTCTGGAGTGTGGAGTGTGTTTGTGGACATAATGTGACCGTAATTCATGAAAATAACTGTGGTATAGCATTATGACGGCACTGTGAGACAGAATTGAGGACAAGTACAAAATCCTGGGCAAAGCAGAAACTACAGACTGACAGAGTTAAAATAGAGTCTGAAGTCACAGCAGAGTCTCTGTCACTAATGTAATGTAATTGTGTTCATCTGGTGCTGGCAAATCTCAAGTAATTATGCGTAGATGTTCTTTCTGTCTGTAATTGTGGAGAATCAAATCTTTCAAATGACAGCAGAGGGGCCCTTTCCCAGAACAATGATATCAATACAGATGTAATTCTCTGTATCCTGGAGGATTTCAGCCGATGATATAATATTTTTGCTGGACATTGTGAGTGGCCTCAATATCCAGTGATGGGAACGAGTCGACTCGAGTCCCTATTTTTATGACTTGTGACTTGACTCGGACTTGGAAGTTAAAGACTCGGGACTTGACTTGAGACACAATGACTTGAATGACTTGAGTGTTAATCACACCATGTTTTCAGTTTGAATTGAAATATATAAATTATTTTAAAAATAAAGTTGACTTAGCTGGAGCGCAGGCTGAGAATAGCGTTGTCATGACTGGATCACGACACTATCATCAGTCATGCCCTCTTGTATCTTACGCACACCACGCCCTCTTAGATCAGATATCACATCAACATGTCAGCCGGAGGGGTACCGAGGGTCATTGCTTTCGGCTTCAACAATTACTGGTATTCCCAAGATGTCAAAAGGCGAACAGCAAGACTTAGCTACTTTTCCTAAGTTTGCCACCTGAACACACACACAGAAAAATGACTCGATTCTACAAGGTTTAAGGGTTAGTTCACCCAAAAATGAAAATTTTGTCATTCGACACCCGTAAGACCTCTCATCTTCAGACACAGATGAAGTAAGTTTTGTTGAAATCCGATGGCCCAGACAGGCTTTTATTGACATCAATGTCATTTCCTTTCTCAAAACCCATAAAAGGCACTAAAGACGTTGTTACAAAGCCCATCTCACGACAGTGGTTCTACAATCATTTTATGAAGCAACAAGAATAGTTAATGTGCGCAAAATAAATAAATAATGACTTATACATATGACATGACTTGAACCTGACTTGTTCTACTACAGGACTTGACTTGCCCAGTAAAAAAATACGTGGGACTTACTTGAGACTTGAAGGTTCAGACTTGAGACTTGCACATGTGTGACTTGGTCCCATCTTTGCCAATATCAGAGACTGAAGACTTTCAAACAGAAACAATAAAGATCAAAAGTTGTTTATAAAGGCCTTTGTATGAAATACTGATTATGTTAAGGACCCTCTCTGAGGTCAGGGCTTGGATCAATGTTTTAACAATAAAGAAAATCTGTAATTAGCATGGTTGTAATGTGCATACCTGCACATGCTTTAATCTGGAGACCATTGTTCAAAATGTGGTTTATCTACAAATATGCTCTGTGTTTATGAGCTCTATTTCTGACTGAAGCTACTTTTCACTCGTCCACAAGAAAGAGACTGAAGCACACACAGACCTAAAACTGTAGCAAGAGCTTTTACTTTTGACATGTAGCACAAGTCTTTAATGTGGGCATCAGTTTTATCCGGTCTCATAGGCTACTGCAGGAGAACTCCAGCTGACCACAGCTCAGATGTGCTCTAAAGACAACAGTGGCCCCGGCTCAAGGATGGCTACACACAAGCACAAAAGCACAGCCCAGTGTCCTAGTCTGTCTGTCTGTCATTCATACATACATACTGTACATACTCGACCTAGACTGATTGCAAAAAAGTAGTTTAGATTGAAGCAAATTTAGATTATAGACCTAGTGTGGTCCATCTAGACTTTAACTATAAGTTCTTTTTAAAATAAGATCTTAAGTTGAGTCTTACTCCAAGACAGGGCGTGTCCAGAACTCCTGCATCGTTTAAAAAAGGCAGGACATGGCAAAGTCAGGCGGAGTTATTTATTTTTTAGATTGGCAGATCAAGTTGCGTATGCCAGAGTTGAGAGCACAGTTCATATTTGGTCATTTTAGATGTTTTAGTGGTTAATATCACCTGTAAACTCAAGGGACATGAATTTATAAGATTAAAAATAACATATTTCACAAATGACAGTTATTCATATACGTTATTTTACACAAATCACTGATGTGTCCCATTTCTTAACAAAATAAATGCACCTTAAATAGAATATAAATGGAGGAGATAGAGGATCAGGTGGAGACACTGTCTCTCACTATACAGTTGTGCTAGGTTGGCAGAATTTGTGATTTATTTGGTCATTTTTCAGAGAATATAAATCATAACACAAAAACCTTTTCTTTCATTCATAGTTAGTGGTTGGTGAAGCCATTTATTGTAAAACAATTGTGTTTACTCTTGTTTTCATAATGACAACAGAAACTACCCAAATGACTCTGATCAAAAGTTTACATACCCTGGTGATTTTGGCCTGATAACATGCACACAAGTGATACAAACAGGTTTGAATGTCTACTAAAGGTAACCATCCTCACCTGTGATCTGTTTGTATGTAATCAGTGTGTGTGTATAAAAGGTAAGTAAGTTTCTGGGCTCCTGACATTCCCTTGCATCTTTCATCCAGTGCTGCACTAACGTTTCTGTATCTGAGTCATGGGAAAAGCAAAAGAATTTTCAATGTGTGGGAAAAGGTAATTGAACTGTATAAAACAGGAAAGGGATATAAAAAGATATCCAATAAGCAGTGTTCAAATTGAGGGATTCTGTTAAAACCATTCCAAGGTCAGGTAGACCAACAAAAATTTCAGCCACTATCTGCCAAGCAAATTTTTTGGAATGCAAATAAAAACCTACAAATAACTTCAGCTGAAATACAGGATTCTTTGAAAAATAGATGCGTGGCTGTTTCCATATGCACAAAAAGGAGGCACTTGGAAAAATGGGCTGCATGGTCGAGTCGCCAGAAGAATGTGTCTGGGATGTGTAAGCTACAAAGACAACAGAATTGATGGCAAGATGAATGCAGCATGTTATCAGAAAATACTGGAGGATCTCATAAGCCCAGGAAGCTTAACATAAGATGACAACCATCCAAAGCACAAGGCCAAATCAACCTGTCATTGGCTACAGCATAAAAGAAAGGTTCTGGACTGGCCATCTCAAGGCAAGACAGCCAAATAATTTACAGGAACTGGAGACTTTTTGTCAAAAAGAATGGGCAGCTTTACCATCTGAGAAAATAAAGAGTCTCATCCACAACTACCACAAAAGACTTTCAGCTGTCATTGATGTTAAAGGTGGCAATACATGGTATTAAGAACTGGGGCATGTAAACTTTTGATCTGGGTCATTTGGGTCATTTCTGTTTTCATTATGATTTAAAAAGAGCAAACACAATTGTTTGACAATTAAATGGCTTCACCCAACCACTAACTATGAGTGAAAGAAAGGTTTTTGTATTATGATTGATATTCTCTGAAAAATGGCCAAAGAAATTACAAATTCTGCCAACTTCACACTTACTGTATAGTGAGAGACAGAGACAACAACAGTATTTATAGAAACTCACACTGCTTACAAGGGACTTGTTACACTTGTAACTGTTTTACTGAAATAGATAAAGAGTAATAGGGCGTTCACACCAAATCGCTCGTAGTTGGACACTTGAACATTTTGAGTTTTACTCGCTTCATTCGCGCGTGAAATTCACTTAACAACAGACGGAAATCTGTGTCATAAGAGGGGCTTCTGCCAGGCGGGTTGTCTTCCGGTCTTGTTGAAGAATGGTTGAGATGGATTTTGTCGAGAAAGTAGCAGTGCTCTATTTACTTTGGAGGACTAAAAAAAGGCGTGAACCCGTTCGGTGCTGTGCGGGGGTCCATCGGATGCTTCAGAGGCGGACCCAGCTCCGTAAGTTTCACAAACTTCTCCAGGAGCTGCGCCTGGATGACGGCCACTTTCAGTGGTACTTCCCACTGACCCGGCCCCAGTTCGATGACCTGTTGTCCCGGGTCGGTGCGAGGATTTCCCGCAGGACAGCAACTACTGACGCTCTAGTCAAGTCTGTCCATCTGTCTCCAGTCAATATTTGATGTGATTATGAGTAATTAATATGTGGACAACTACAGTCTTCTGAACACAGTTATTAGTTCAGTCAATATAGTATTGTGTCTATAAAACAGTAAATCTGACTCATAAATTGTTTCTCATTAATACAACACTGGTCCAGTCACAAATAACTGTTTCTTACTGTAGATGTGTTTGCAATAGGATATAATAAAATAATTAACAAATGTTAACCAAATAAATCAGTCTGAAACAGAAATGTTTTTGTGACAAATATAAATGATAATGACTTTGTGCACAAACACATCCAAATCTTCGGTCATTATATAAAACATTTAATAAAAAAATATATGGAAATATGAAACTATACACAAAATATAATGCATTTGAGCAGGAATAAAAGAGTCTTGCTTTGAAGAGTGAAGAGTGAGGGCCTAAAGTGAAGGAGAGGAGAACAGAGAGAGTCTGGTTTATTCCCTGCAGTGACAGCTGCATCATTTAATAAACTGTGCTGCTTTCATAGATTAATGTATGTATTTGAAGTTTGACAAATTCTTTCATCCAAGACAGTAACTTCTGCAGAGAAGGGACCAGACTCGAGAGAAGAGCTCATCCTCTGAACCTGGAGCTGGAGCTACAGCATGTGTTCTGAGAGCTTCTGAACTGGCTCTTCTCTGGGGGTTGCCCTGTAATTAAATTAAACATGAAAAAGGCAGAAAAACATTATCAACTCATTAACAAAGCACCAGGGTTGTGTTTGTATCTGAATGTAAGAGGCTATGAGGGCTTACTGTAAATGATTGTATATGATATGTTTACATTGCCTGTACACACCTGTGGATACAGCAGCAGATGTGGATGGGGCAGGGGAAACAGAAGCAGCAGCAGGTTTTCGCAGGGGGTTCAGCTCTGTCATGACAATATATATACACATTATATTATTAAATATTAATACAAGTTAACATTTGAACATTACACCAGTTACAAACAACACATATCCTCTGTGTGGCTTCACTTGTCAACACTCCTAATTATTTATAAAACGCTTTGTGTTACATCTGACACCACTGGAGGCAAGGTGGGTTAGGTGTCTTGCCCAAGGACACATTAACAGTATGAACTGTGGGGAGAGCGGGATGTTATAATGTTTTGGGATGTTTCGAGCAGGGATTGAACCGCCCACCTGCCGGTCGAAGGACGGCAGCTCTACCACTGAGCTACTCCCACCTGAATTTAAAGGTCTTTAAAGACCCCCTCACTCACTTTCCTTCGAGCAAGATCTTTTAAGATTCTTGGCTCTGTAAAATGACAAAGATGTATTGTATCCCACAGGCTGCCCCGATAACTTCGTCCTCCATTGTTGTTTTGGATTTCTGTCTCTATGGTCCTCCTCCGTTTGTTACGTCGCAGTGGCTCAGTGGGTAGAGCGGCCGTCCTTCAACCAAAAGGTAGGAGGTTCGATTCCCGCTCTCCCCACAGTTCATACTGTCGTTGTGTCCTTAGACACTTAACCCACCTTGCCTTGTATGAATGTGAGTGTATGTGGTGTTGGTCGGAGAGTCCATAGGCGCGGAATGGCTGCCACGTCTCTGTCAGTCTGCCCCAGGGCATCTGTGGCTACAGTTGTAGCTTACTACCACCAGTGTGTGACTGTGGAGTGAATGAATAATTGATATGTAAAGCGTCTTTGCGTCCCCGGAAAAGCGCTATATAAAATTTACGTAATAATAATAATAATAATAATAATATAGGAGTAAAGGCAATAACCTGACGTAGAGCAGCACGTGGATGGATGAATAGACAATAAATAATGGGACAAACAAACAACGGTTTGTAAAACCAAGCGTGTCCTCGTTTTGAATGAACCTGAGGACTTAACAAACACAATCTACTCTGTGAGAGGCTATATGCTATTGTCTTTGCGTAAAAACAACCATTATGTCCTTCCAGTTACCACTGTTTTTGTAAAAATTCCTCACTTTTTTCCTTTTTTCCTCACTCAAGTTATTTATTCATTCATCGTTTTATCAACGTATAATACAATATAAATTTTACTTCATAATTAAATAATGTCTTAAATATACTGTATGAATGTCAATTTTCTATTTAGATTAGTAATCTTGAATTACTTTTCGGCTCGTCCACAGTCAGGTGGAAGATCAGCCATGTGTCAATGACTATGAGCCTTTTGCCAGCCAGAAGATTGGGCCCAAAACGTTTTAGACTTATCTCCCAGATGGGCTAAAACAGGGAGAGTACATACTGTACATCTTATATCTTTACTGAAAACACAAGACATTATAAAACATATCATATCATGTCATATTCTACTTATCCATGCTTTTGGAAAGATCTGGACCCGGGAGATTGAATGTTACATATGAAGTGCACAACAAATGCAAACGGCATGGGCCAGCTTCTGATGCAGTGTAATAAAACAGCAAACGAGCTGCGGAAAAATAAAAAAATCAATCATTACATGGCAAAGCTGCTGTGCTTACTCCCACACTCTTTCACACAGCGCTCCCCCTCCTCCTCTCCATCTGAAAACACCACTCACATGCACTGCCCTGTTCTCTGTTGAAGGAAAAGCTCTTCTTGTTCCAGATTTAGAAACTGACATTTAGTGAAGAAATCCAGGAGACCTTCAGCAATTAATTAATTCACTCTGCGCTTCCGACGCTTTGCTCGGCCCAAAATACATCTGTCAAGATATATTTGTGTCTTCTCTGGTTGTAGAACCGTGGGCATTGCTGACCCATCCAAACTCGCTGTCTAACCTTACAACTCCATTGATGTCGAGGCAGATGTTTTGTAACATGGTACCATGTTTAATCTTTAAAATTTGTCCTAAATCCCTCCTATTTTGGTACTGATTTTCTTATGTTAGAAAAGTATTATTAGAATACCAGTTATGTCAGCACTGATTATGTTTATGGTAGTTAGTAAGGTTTAAGGTTAGGTAAGCTTCTACTCTAGCAATTTTATAAAGTTGAATGTATGTATAGTGTGATTAGCTCAGGTTGAAGTGTGAATGCTGATTGTTTTATCTGCCCAGGGACTGCAGATGGAAATTAGCTTCAGCTAAATCGTGTGTAAAGCCTCTTTTCTTTTGTTAGATTAATGTGTGGTTCCTGTCAAATAAATAATAAACTAAACTAATATCAGAAATGTCACCAAAATATCTTTCTTCCACCTCTGCAACATAGCATGTATGTGTCCCACAGTGGTTACACTGTTTTTGGGTAACTTTTGTTTAGTCCGTTGGGGTAGCGGTGCATACATCCTCTGCTCAACTCTGTGTTTTGATATGAGGTCTGAATCATTAGGTGTTCGCTGTGGTTACGAGCACCGCAGCCGTCTTTAGTTTTGGGTTGTATTCTCCCTCTTTGCTAGCTATTATGATAATTAGCAGCGTTCTATTTCTTTGTGTACATCAGAACACTTAACGATTACTTATACAATTTGTATAATGTTTAGCTCTAGTCTAAGATCTTTTCTAGTGTTTTATACACTTGATTTTGTGTTTACTCTCGCCTGGTGTAGGCAGTGTGCGTGCTCTCTTCCCCCAGCTAACGGTTCTGTGATTAGTGTACCTGATTTGATCTGTGATATTGCAACTTTGTCGTGTTTTTAAGAAGAGAACATCTGAGGGCACACACCTGGTAGTTTTTTTGTTTTATACAGTTATAATAGCAATGACCTGTTTGAAAATTTAGTTTGACACCTCGGTCTAATTATTGATGCTGTGGTGGTAACCCTTGCTGGGTAGGTGGTGGGTGCTCCCCCTCCCTTTATCTTGTGGCTAGTGTGTAGCTTGTGTAGCTTTTTACACACTTGTGCAGCCATTGAAGGGGATCACTGTTGTGTAACTTGAGGGGCCTCACTCCAGGCGGATGATGAACATGACCTATGTCCAGTCTGTCTCGGCCCTGATCAGAGGCACTGTTAGACACCCCATGCAAGTTACATGTCGTGGGCTGTAAGGGCGTCTAGATTGCTGCAGTTGTCTTCTGAAGGCGATCTCCCACCTTCAGAACATGTGCCGCTAGCTCCGCCTAAGCGTTTGAGGCGCAGGGGCGAGCCTATCGTTGCGACAGCTCCCCCTAGGATGAGGGTTAAATCGGACAGTGCACTTCTTCTCAGTGGGAAATACCGCTGAAAGGGCCCGTCATCCAGGTGCAGCTCCTGGAGGAGTTTGTGAAACTCACAAAGCTGGGTCCGTCTCTGATGCCTCCCATGGACCCCCGCACATCGCAGAACGGGTTCACGTTGTTTTTCAGTCCTCCAAATTTAATAGAGCACAGCTACTCTCTCGACAAAATCCATCTTAACCATTCTTCAACAAGACCGGAAGACAACCCGCCAGGCAGAAGCCCCTCTTATGTTAAGTGAATTTCACGCGAATGAAGCGAGTAAACTCAAAATGTTCAAGCGTCCAACTACGAGCGTTTTGGTGTGATGCCCTATTAGAATTAATAACTGGTAGACCTCAACCAGGTGCTTCCTGTAGCTGTGGATCAGACCTGCACATCGCTGAGGAGGAGTATTCTTCCTGCAGAACTGCTTTAGCTCTGTCATATTCTTTGGACGTCTCATGTGTATGGCCCTCTTTAAGTCAAGCCATAGCATCTCTATTGGGTTGACGCATGTTTCTTCACGGTGCTGCAGGGGTCAAACTAAAACTGTGTCTATGCATGCAATAGTTTGACTGTGCACTAATGTTTGCAAAAATGTTTGCCTTTCCCAGTGCAAATCTCAAAGTCCGCCTATGGTATGTGCTTGAGCTTTACTCTCTCCAGAGAAAGTGCTTGAGTGCTTGAGAGTCTGACGGTGAGACCCTTGTCAGAGAGAGTATAACGTGTAATAATATTCTGGTGGATCATGGGCTGCCTTGTATGAGTTGCTGCTGCAGCCACTGGCCTTCATTTATTTAAGAAGCTTTATTTTGTGTGTACAACCATTTCCATGCAATCTTTGGCATTTATCAACATGAACGTGGGTGTACTAAAGCTCAAATCCCACGCCAGGTCAGGAGTTGGTGTAAACATACGCAAGTTTAAAGTCAGTACCAAGCTGAACAGCAAAACCATTATCTAGAACTAATGCATCAGCACTTTGAAAATATTCCATATTACACTCCTTTGTAACAATACTTTAGTATTTTATCTACTTTCAGGGCCATGTGCAACGCGAGCTTTCAGATGATTGTGTGTGTTATCGATACAATCTACAACACAGCAATCTGTTTATTTTGTCTTTTATCAGAGGCTTTTACGACTGACGCCCAAGTAAACCGTCAGTTGTGGTTTATTAAAGGAACTATATATAAAAACCTAACAGTTACTGACCCTAGTGGCCATTAGGAGAACTGCAGTCAGTGTCCTGCTCACTCTCACTGGCTGGCTACAGCTGTTCACAGGACTTCAACATTTACAGTCGTTCCTGTCCATGTTTTACCAGCTATTGTTAGCATTAGATAACTGAAATAGAAAAAACACAATATATTATATATGGTCTGATGTCTTACCTTTTCAATAAAAAAGCAAGCTCAGGGTCTGGTTTTATTCCTGAAGTAGACTGCAGTTCTCTCCACTCTGCCTATGAAAAAAAGGTTAAAGTAAAAGCATTTGGACTCGGTTTTCAAGGTGAAGACGTTTCGTCTCTATTTCAAGAAACTTTATCAATTCTGAGACCAACTGGCCAAAATTTGGACATTGCTGTCCAAATTGCTGCCATTGCTGCCAAATTTTGTCCAGAGAGGCCAGATGGTTTGAGAGAGGGGTGAAGGAAGCTATTTTTGTGAAAATGGAAAAGCCTTCTTTGAACAGAGGAGGTGGCCTCAGATTCATGTTGCCTAGTATTTATAACAGTGTTTTGAAACCTAAAACAAAAAAGCCTCACCCTAGAACAACAACACCTGAATGGAGCAGTGTCAGTAACAACTCTCCTGAGCCTTAACAACTCTCACATCAGGAGTCACACTTCCCTTTCAGAGCCAACGACTAGAACAGCTTGGTTCATCAGGTTTGGTTTCAGGGCAAACTCCTCCCTCTAGAGATATAAGCTCTGGAAGAAAGAAAAAACACAAAACAACAATAACCAAAAAAAAAAAAAAAAAAATACACAAGCAATATTTTCTGCAATGTAGCTTGTTCTTGGTCATATATCAAGAAGAAAGAAAAATAAATGTTGTACAGGAGCTGTTTTCGGTTTTAGACAGAGTTAGCACCTTATGGCTCGTGCTTTGTGAATAAAAACCTGCATTCCCGGTCTAAATTGCATTTAACAGGAAAAAAACTAAGCTATTATATCAGTAAAGTTTTAAAATTCTGCTTCAAATGCGACCTTACATAGAAACACAGCTTTTATTTTGTTGTGGGTGCTGTCTCTCTCTGGACTCAGTGGAAACACACAAAGGAGAAACTGAGCCAAACTGAGCGGACCTGTACTGCTCAGGAGTGACATTCTTTTTTTTAAAGGAACACACTGACTCTAATAGTTTTTCCTCTTAGTGCTACAGGCAGCCTCAGTCGAGGTCAAACATTCTATTATTTTCAGGTTGTATTTTTTAACAATGCCCTTCAAAACTTAAATATCTCCTTTAAATACCTATACCTTTTTGTTGAAAGATGCTCAAACCAAAGCCGGATGGATGTTGTTATGAAAACTGTGCTGATATAAGGTTTGTGTCGGTCTCATGTGAGGAGATACTCTTCATTTCTCCAGGACTATGGTGCTATGTAGTGTTACTGTTCCTGATGGCCTCAGTGTTTCAGAGAGCTAAAGTGCCCCCTGCTGGTCACTAGACAAACTCCACTCTGAGCTGTGAAGAGACACTGATGTGGACTCTATCAGAGAATCATGATGCACTGGGAAGACCTGTAAACTCATTTAATCAGATTATCAATATGTATTAAGATTTAAGCATTTGATTTAATGTGGTTTTATTAAATGTGTCACATCATAATTTTTTTATGCATCATTTACAGCTTGTCCCTTAAAAAGCTTTTAAAAAACTTCAAACAACATAATCAGCACAGACTAAAAAGGGCCATGCTAGATGAATCACTTCATACAAGACCTTTAACACAGTAGGTCTAGTCTTAGAGCATATTGCAATAGGAATTGACCTTTATCAAGTAATTTAAGTTAAAGAAAAAAACACTTTTCTATAAAGTGTTGTGAAACTAGAAATTCAGTATTAAAAAAGTTTCTGAAATATCATATTGTCACTTTAAAGATAAACTCGAAGACTGAACAGAGGCTCACACAGAGTCTGGTATATTATTACACATGTCAAAATATTCAAATGTATGTGAAAATGACATTATCTGGTACCAGCTTGTGTGTGAGTGGTCAGGGTGTCCTGTCTGACACTGCTGCCTCTGTTGTGTCTCCTTCACAGGGCCATGCTGAGCGACATCGGCGACTATGTAGGTACAGACATTCAAATCTCCTGGTTACCAAATCTGGACGATTTAATGAAGGGCTATGCCAGAAACTTTCGCCCTGGGATAGGAGGTGAGTATGAGATCTACTGCTAGTGGCATTGGGTTGCACTTCACCCGCTCACATTTACAGCCATCCTTAACATAAACTGAGCCCGGCCTTGACCCTTATTATCCTGTGAAGATGCCTTTTCATCTGTGGAGAGGACATGCTCACTCTCATGGTGTAGGATACCAAAGACCCATCTGTGACAGGTAGTGCACCGTGACTCAGAGTTGTTATTGAAAGTGAAACTATATTAAAAAACTCTTCTAAACCAACTAAAGGTCACCTAAGCCTTGTTTCCACTGGAGCAGTATGGTGGGGGTCAGGTCACTACTGGTGCGTTTCCATCACCAAATGTAGTTTAAAGTGTCCTCAAAAGGCGTACAATACGTTTTGGGGACGCCTTGAGACACTTCAATGATGTCATTGTTTATGTCCCACTTCTGGGCCCAGCAGAGTGGAAATGCCTGCTTCTTCAAAACTCACTTGTACCAAAAGGCACATTTCCACTGGGTCGGTACAGTTTGGTTTGAGTCGGTTCTGGCGCATTTCCATTACATAAAGGGGTCCAGAGTCCCGCTCTAGGGACCCTTCAGCTAGCCTTACCCTAAACCAAGTGGTTACAGCTTGTGGTCTGCACAAGTTGTAGTCTTTGGAAGGAGTGTGGCTCAGCACTGCACAAGTAAAAGTAAAAATACTAAACGAAAATGCATTGATTACCCCTTGTCAAATTCCAACAGAAAATATGCTAAATGTTGTACTTTTTACCCCAAAACAAAGCTAGCTAGCATTAGCCACAGCAGTTTCCGGTTTTAATATGATACGTATGTTTATGCTTCATGAATTTAAATCTTGTGTTTATCGTCTACACTGCTTTGAACACAAGCAGAAACCTGGAAAAAGTACGTGAACCTTTTGGAATTTCATGGTTTTCTGAATAAATTGTGAACTGGTCTTCATCTAAGTCAAGGGTATTGACAAACTTAATGTGTCTAAAAATAATTAAACGTCTGATCTTTCATGTCTTTATTGAACACACTTATTCAACACTATTCAGGCATAGGTTGACTGTTTAAGTGTTGACTAGTTTAGTGATGACTAAGAAGATATTGTATAGATCGGGTCAGTATTGTGAAGTTTTCATTACCAAAAGCCCCACTCAGAAAGTTTATTGTACCATACTACTTTGAGAACCTTGTTGCCTCAGGTTCTATCAGAGTGGCCCTCTTTCCAAAAGCTGCAGTTAAACACTCTGTTGATTGGACAATAGATAATCCTTACAAAAGCTCATGCTCTCCTTGTGTTACTATAGCTTTGTTTCCACTGAGTAGTACAGTACGGCACAGTTTGGTTCAGGTAACAGGTTTCAACATTGAATTTCTCACAGCTAAGTTCTGCTTTTGTTTAATGCAGTGTTGACAATAAAATGCAATGTTCAACGCATGCCTCTAATGCTAGAGTGTGTTTGAAAAAAGTAGAATATCATATAATTTATCTTATGTCTTTGTCTTGAAATATAAGCAGCTGCTAGATTCTCATGAGATTTGTGAGTTCACAATCTCACAAAAATTCATTTTGCCCTGCTCTGAGCAGTGTCTGCCCTCACACATCTGGTGATACAATCAAGGATGTGGCAGTCAGGTCTTTAGGTTTGAAGATGTAGTTACTGTTTGACCATTACTAATTGATAAATGAATGAATCTGATTGGATGAAACTGCTGTTACTCACAGATGACAAATCCAATCACCAGCCAGTTATTATTTTAAAGTACCTGCCCTTTTACAAATGCGTTCTGTGGAAGCCCTTCCAGAGCCTAATTTACTGTTTATCACAAGAACAAGAAAAAAAACATTACATTTAATGTTGTAGCTCCTCCTTTTGCAAAGTGGGTCCTTCTGATGGAATCCAAGGCCAAAGCGATACCAAAGTTGTACGCTTTTTCAGGACACTTCAGATCAATTTCTGTCTTCTTGAACTCTTTGCATCTAGAAAATACACAGCAGGTGACCTTTGGGCTCCTGTCAGTGTGTGGGGCCTGTTCATCAGAATGAAGACACCATGGCATGAGCATGTGATGGTCACTCAAGTAAAGGGATAAGTACAATATAAACACAGCGCTCTGACGTTTGCTAAGGATGGCTGCAAGATGTGACAGACCCACTGACCGCAGCGCTAGATTCCTCAATCTCACAGCTTAACTCAGCAGAGCAAAGGTCAAACATGAAGCTTTGCCACCTGCCGCCACCAAAACACGCCTCACGCCTGCGTTTCTGTGTCCTATTAATGTGAGCACTCCAACTCAGAGGAACGGCTGTGTCTGATCATTTAGAAATCATGGCTTTGGCTTTCAGTTTACGTTCATCCAGTGCACATTCCATAGCTCTGCACTTCCCTTGCTCATAACATAAGCTCACATTGGGCCGGGCTTCATGGTTAATATGCTATATCACGATTTATCATATGCCAAGATCCACCAGATTTATCACAGATTGGCTTCTCCACCATAAGTAGTGGCGTGGATAACGAAGCCGGGGGCAAATCAACCTCCTCCCTCTTTCCTTTCATCAATAAACTGGAACTTACTGGAACCTTATATATTTGTGACCATTCCACTTATTGCAAACACATAAATAATTGAATAATTAGGCCTATGTCTCAAACAACGTATTTTATGTTATAGCCATACAACAACAAAACAAACAAATCAGCACCAAACACAAGAACTGTCCGAGGTTCTGCACATTAACAAATGAACTGGACTGACACATGCAGTTTAAAGGCCTATGTATGCTACAAGTGCTCAGTTAATTCAGTAGCCAGTAATGACAAACATTATTTCCACATTCCACTCTGCGTCTTTCCTTATGGACCTCAATATGATACCTGAGGCTAGTTTCTTTTTGTTGATTGGTCAGTGATCCGTGTATCTATCGTCTCGTCGCAGTTTTCCCGTTCAACCTAAGTTACCAGAGATCTACCTCATTAGAAAGGGAACGAGCTTTGTGATACTGAAAATTCAGAGTTAACCCTGAACATACTTTTAAACCTCCTGATCCAGGTTCAGACAGGGCCAGCAAAACAGCCGCTGAAGTTTAGCGCTGGCAGTCAGAGTTCTGAGTATTACATGTCCGAAAACCCGATTTCCTTTCCCAACGCAGCTCCAGTTGGGCCTGCCATCAGATTTTATTTTAAGCTGCTGTAAAATGGGTAACTTTGTAATATTATTCTTTACTAAGTATTGTAAATGGTCCTCCATACTTATAAAAGCTAGCTTAATACCAACACTTTACCTAACACATTAAATGTCAGGCTCTCTAGGTACTTTAAATCACGTGACATCAATTCTGTAATCTCTTTTTTCACCTTTATTAACAATATCAGAACTATTTGGTGGTTTGAAGAAACTACTCACACACAGCTGAATGCATTGAGACAAAGACGAGACGATTCAAGAAAATTACTAATTAATATGTTCATTTTCCACCAACTGGACATCCTCAGAGTAATCCGTCAAAATGATGGATGGCATTCAGATCTTTCCATCATTGCTACAAAAAAACTTTAGTTATAGTTGGTTAACGCGACCTCTGGTTGACACACTGCAGTCCAGATAGGACCAGGTCCAAAAGAGGTTCTTTGAGTCAATTTACAAATGTGTGCAGTCAGCAATTAGACAAATAAAACCAAATAATGTAAGTCCACCTCAATTTTATTTTGGAAACATGTGGGGTCACCTGCGTTTGTTACACCCACCAAACTTTGTCCCACATTTAGACAACGACAAGGACTAAATTGAATAAGACTGAGGTGGAATTGTGTTGCTCTTACATCTGTTAAATTAAATGGTTTTTTTAATAAATCTTTTGAACCACTTGTTTGCTCATAACTACCAAATATTCAGGATTTTTACCCTTGAAATGCCAGTTATATTATTTTAAATCTTAATCTTGAGATTCTTAAGAATCTTAATACAATTTATTACCAAAAACTTGCAGGGGGATGGGTCTTTGCTGATTAGAGCCATGGCTATGTCAAAGGAAAATGATGCACACAAACACAAATAAATGACTGTTGGTCTGTTGGACTGTTGTTAGAAACATGGTTCCATAAGGAAACATTCGAAAAATACATGCATTTCATGCATGGGCCAACAATGGGAAAACAGCTGAATCTGGTGAAAAACCTGGTCAAATATCACTACTTTTCTTCAAAATGAAATGCTGACATTACAAAATTCAAAGTTTTATAGTGTAATGGCAGTGGGTTATTTTTGTCCAAGAAAGTGTCCAGAGAAAGTATCTGATACTACATAAAAAATACTAATGCAGTCAAATACATTTTTTAATCTTTGACATATCCAAGGCTCTAATCAACAATGGCCACAATAGTCATTGCTGTGGAGTGCTTTGTCCTAAAACCGTATTGACTAGTGTTTAAAATGTTGGGATTTTTAATAAATCTATCCAACCTTGTTACAAACACCTTCTCCAATATTTTTGAAAACTGTGGAAGCAATGAGACTGGCCTGTAGAGACGTCGTGTTTATATTGTTATATTTTTATGTTAGATTTAAATTTTTTAAAGGAGTACTGCTTTTGCTATTTTCATGTTTTTTTGGAAAAACGCCTGTTATTAATGAGAGATTACAGATGTAGATGAATGGTTCAATGACAGATTTAAATATAGTGTCATGTCTAGATCTTCACAGTCAGTTGATCTTTTGTTTCCACAGTTTTTATTTTTTATTTTCAGTTTTTCATCTTTGTCCACACTGTCAAGAAAAATGCTATTAACACTATCAATTATTGTATTTTGGGTTGTGTCTTTCACTTAAGAGACCATGTCTGCAATACTGTGACCCACATTTGCAAAATATTTACAAAATGCATCTACTGTTTTTTTCTACATTTACATTTAGTCATTTAGCAAACGCTTTTATCCAAAGCGACTTACAAGTGAGGATAACAATGGAAGCAATTTTAACAACACAAGGTACAAAAAGCATAAGTGCACAAAAAACTAGTCAGTTTAAACTCAGCGCAGTATACAAAGCTAAGGATAAGAGATTTTTTTTATTTTTTTAAAGAAAGGAATCGATAGAAAGGAAGTAGGACTCAGTGTTTGTCAGTCAGGTGTTGACGGAAGAGATGTGTTTTCAGGCGTTTTTTAAAGATGGCTACAGAATCTGCTGATCTTGTAGCAGCAGGTAGATCATTCCACCAATGTGGAACAGAGCCAGAGAAGGTACGCGAGAGTGATTTTGTACCTTTTTGGGACGGTAGCACCAGACGTTGTTCATTTGCAGAGCGCAGGGATCTGGTAGGAACGTAGGTCTGTATTAGTGAGTGGAGATATGAGGGTGCAGAACCAGTGGTGGTCTTGTAGGCCAAGAGCATAGCTTTGAACTTGATGCGGGCGTCAACCGGGAGCCAGTGTAACCTAATGAATAGAGGGTTTACGTGCGCTCTCTTTGGTTCATTAAAGACCACTCTTGCCGCTGCATTCTGGATCAGCTGCAGAGGTTTGGTTGTGCAGGCAGGGAGTCCAGCCAGTAGAGCATTGCAATAATCCAGTTTGGACAAGACAAGAGCCTGGACTAGAATTTGCGTAGAGTGCTCTGATAGGAAAGGTCTAATTGTCCTAATGTTGTAGAGGATGAATCTACAGGACCGGGTGGTGCTGGCGACATGACTTGTGAAGTTTAGCTGATCATCAATTACCACTCCCAGATTTCTGGCAGTGCATATTTCTCATTAAATATGTAAATATATTTCCCTTTACAAAGTGGTTTGGATATGTCGTTTTAGCTTTGTCATTTTAAATCACACTGTTTATTATGCCCCATGTCGCTTTGAGCTTTGAGAAGTGACGCCACTGGAGGACTTGAGATCGGACTGTGTCGGAACAAAAAGTCTATTACCGGGCCAGTTCTGAGCGCAGGGCCTCTGTGACAACCTCCTCAATCTCCCAGAGAGCCGCAATACAGGGTGGGGAAATGATGGGAACAATTCCATGATTTTGCCATATTTAACGTGCGTGTAGAAATTTGTGGGTTGACACACAAAACTTACTTTCATCCTATATTTTACATGAAAAGGCTCTAAAGGTTATAAGTAATGCAAGAAACAGTGTATTACCAGAAATGGTGAGATACTATGGACTTAATATGAAGAGCGTGGTAACCTTACAACAGTTAAAAAACTATATAAAATGATTGTCTTTGATAGGTATACTGGGATGTAGGGATGGATTGTAAATGTAGTTATCAATATTAATAATGGCTTAAATTCATTGATTAACTAATATAATAATATGTTTATTTTTTCCGTCTTCTGTTTAGTAAATGGAACTTATTATAATTGTTCTTCTGTTTTGTTTTTAATATGTTATTTAAATGTTAAAATAGGGTTAGGCGTAATAAGTAATAATAATGTAATAATAATAAACCCTTTTGGCCAATGTTTTATGTTTAATGAAAGTACTCTGTTCTTTTTGTTTAATTTATGACCAATAAACTAAACTAAACCATCAAAGCCCCACATACTATATGGAAAATCATTTTTAGTTTTTGTGATTTCAAATAAATTTCAAATAATTACACATGTAAAGGGTTAAAATCCTGAAAATAATTTAATATTTGGTAGTTATGAGCAGATCTAAAGTGGTTTAAGAGATTTATAAAAAAAAAAAAAACAGAAAAAAACAAATGTATGATAATTTTATAGCAGTTTTTATGCGTGTACATTTTTGACAAATGACTGCCCCCCAATCGGAGTAAGGTGTTTTCAGCAGTTTAAAACTCATAAAGTATACCTCAATGAACCGGAAACTCTGCAGTTAAATGTAATCAGAGTTCTGTGCTTTGTGGATGTATGTTAGTGGACAACTCTTTTGTGGCTAATGATTACAGATTTTCTCAATGAAACTTAAAACTCCCTTTAATAATTCAACATCCATTACAAAAGGAAAAAAAGAATAATATGGTAAATTGTGTGTATTTAATTGACCTTTATTGTGTCCATAATCTCTACAGAGCCTAATGGGACAAGGATTCCAACACATATGTAGAGTTTAATTTCCTTTCCACCATAAATAATGAATGCACATTCATAATTAATAAACATTTGAATAATCTATTGCACTATGCTGTGCAGATAGCTTTAGCTTTTCATTAAAGCTCATTGTTTTAATGCCTATAGGGAGTTAATGACCGATCCAAACACATTATTCATGTTCGATTATGTTAGATGACATTTTGCACATTTTAAAACCTTACTGAAATCTCTTTTCTCTAAGCCCTCTAAAACAAACCAACCAGTCCCTTCAAAATATGTATAAATATTTACATCTTTGATCTTTTGATATTCACATCCTAATAATTTGACTGGAATATAAAATTGACCTTGGGTTAACATTTTATTGTTAGTAATCTGAGGCCCCCAGTTAATAGCCAGATTATGACATATCGTACAAGGTTATGAGAGGGTGACGGATGATATGGAAACAATTATGATTCCTTAATGTTCAGTAGAAACAGCCTGTCAGTTCTCTTCAGTGAGCTCCTCGGTGGTCCCACCCGTATCCCTGACCGCACCCACGCTCCATGTTATTCATACGGCAGATGGTTGATATGTTTATGTACGTGTGTGTGACGCTGGCAGATGCTCTCTCTGTGCGAGTCTATGAAAGCCCACACTTAGCATGGTTAAAGTGGATAATGTTTCATCTTTATGCACAGTAGGAGAGAGTGAGTGAGGCGGGGAGAGAACAGATGGGCAATAGGTGGATGGAGTGAGTAAGTGTGTCAGTGGAAGTGATAGTGAGAGACCGCCAAGCCGCCGTTTCTGCCATTACGTATAGTACGATTCAGTTTGGACATGGTTTCAGGTGTTTTTTCAATATCAAGGAGGTACAAATGTGGTGAATATTGTTCTCATCTGTCATTAAAAACCACTGCTATGCTTTATTAAACATGACCTGAGGCTTACTCTATTAAGCTAACTCACTGGCCACATTATTAGGTACACCTTGAAGGTACTATATTGGACTCCCTTTTGCCTTTTGAACTGCCTTGTAATTGTACGATGTACCTAATAAAGTGACCGGTGAGTGTAAATTAGCATAGAAAGAACTCAATGTCCCCTCGACTGTGTTTTCTCTGGAGCTGTGAGCACATTTATGTAAACTATCCTCAATCAACCAGATCATCATACAGTAAATGGTTAAAAAGATGGCATCAGGTCCTCTTCCACCCTCATCCAAGGTACTTTGTCAATTCTTTAGACTAGACTGATGCTTGAGACTGAGATTAGTTTAAATTACTCAGAGGGAGTGGTTTAAAACAGGTGTCTGTTATCCAAGGTATGAGAGGTCAGCATTCAGGGTGATCAGCAAGTGAATGGCCTTTTTTGGTGTTAGTGGGAGTTGTTACCAGTGGCCTATTAGCATAATTTGACGTTGATGGCCTATTTTGATAAAACCGAGTGTGAAACTGGTGTGTTCAGTCCACTTCCTCTGTTTAGACAGGGCTGTTGCTGTTTCCTTTCCTCCAACCTCTTGACCTTCCTGGCCAATATCTGGACATTACTGTCCTCAAAGCTGTGACCTCTCTCTCTTACAAAGTGGGTATATGCTTTGGTAGTGTGATGGGATGCAGTGGCTCAGTGGTAGAGCAGTTGTCCCTCAACCCGAAGGTTGGTGGTTTGATTCCCGCTCTTTCCACAGTTCATACGGTGTCCTTGTAGTGTCCTTGGGCAAGACACTTAACCCACCTTCCCTACTGGTTGCCAGGTTAGCAGTTCAGTGAAAGTTCCCAAGGTGAGCTACCTTGATAGAGAGTGAACCAGTTTTATGGCACAAAACACCCAGGGTCAATCCCAATCGCCCCAGATCTTGTAACATGAAAGAAGGACTTGGACTAAAATGGAGGAGAATTTTTCCCATTTTCTCCTTTTGGAGCAAAACATAGCCTTTAGTATAATATTTACCTCCAGTGTCTGACCTCATTACACAAGAGGCTTTGATCACTTACATTTTAAGAATTAGGGGTGACCAATCAAAACCATGTTGTGCTTAACGTACCCATAAAGCTTTTTGAAAACATGGCTGTATGTGTATGTGCATGTGTTCTCCTCTAACCTGTCTCCTCACAGGCCCGCCAGTCAACGTGGCTATGGCAATCGAAGTGGCCAGTATCGACCACATCTCTGAAGCCAACATGGTAAAGTATATGCTCTTTCGTGTCTACCTTCTATGGAAAAAAATAAAATAAATGATAATCCTCCCTTGATCCTCCACTTGTCGCAAAGATCAAAGATTGTAGATTTTCATAATCCTGATTTATCCCACATGAGGGTCTGAAAGCGCTCTCTGGACACATATGACAGATCACCACAGCTGTTTGATAATTTCCTACTTTTCACAGGATTTGGTGGAAAAGCCACTCTAGTCGAACGGCTCCCACCCTCTGTGTGCTCTGGATTAACTTTGAGACAGAGGTCTTTACACGCTTAAAATACAAATCCATCCACTTGCGCTGAGATTTGAAGCAGGGATTTCATTGTTTCTAGGGTAGATGATAAGATAACAATAGAGCTGACGTCCAAATTAGCTGCTCTTCATTTTAATTTACAGCACACATGAAGAGTGTTGTCAGTGCTGTAAGAAAAAGAACAGGGCAGGACTGTTCACCTTAAATCATGCTTAGGTACAAAAACTCACAAGCTGGTTAAATTATATTTCTATTCCAGCACAGATCAGCCATAACATTAACACCACTGACAATTTGAGTGTTAATTGATTATAATAATGGATTTGATCTATATTGCACTTTTCTCCCAAAGCACTTACAGGCTATCCATTATTTATTCACTCCACAAAATTTGTGAAATTTTGTGTCAGCGCCCCTTGGAAAAGTGGGAATACATTGCACTTATGGGACCCGGGCAAACACTTTTTTGTCGTAGAGTCACAAAATCTGGTACACAAATTGGACATGGAAAGACAAACAAAAAATATTATTACGGTGACATTGGTCAACAAAAAGGAAGTCAGCCATCTTGGATAAAAAATTTTAAAATGCTGACAGCATTTTTTTTACATCGGTATTTTTCTATTTCTTTCAAGGGATTTTAACCAACGGAGCTAAAAATCGCTCCAAATAATCTAGAGAATTGGGACATCAAATGTTCTCCAAATTCTTTGTAGATAAAAAACGGTTTCCGAGTGGCGGTGCGTCAAAGTTAACGTTACGTTTTTTTTGCAATTTTTACACCGATTAAATTGTTATAATTGGCAAATGCAAATTCCAATTTGGCTCAAATTTCAATAAATTCTTTAGAACAAAGGCTTAAAGATATTTAAATTGAAAAAAAAAAAACATATTTGTGCAACAGTGCGCCCTACAGGTCCTCTTGGACCCATGCCCAATTTTCAACGGTGTTGCCATGGTGATGACCAAAATGGAAACATTAGGTCCCAATACATAATCTGAAAAACTAGTTTGTCGTAAATGGACGAAATTTGGCATACATATTCCTCATGTCACTCTAAACAAAAAACTATATTGGAGCCTCATCCTATCTTTGAACATGTTGTCATGGCAACACCACTGGGTTTGTTAAAATTAAGTCAAAGTCAAAGTCAAAGTCTGCTTTATTGTCAATTTCCACATGTACAGTACATACATACAGAGAATCGAAATTGCGTTACTCTCAGTCCCCGGTGCATACAGATAACATTATCATTAAAGCCTAAAAAAAATAACTCAATTTAAAAATGTAATTACAACTATAGATACAACTATACAATAAGGGAGTGATAAAAGAAAAAAGACATAATAAAATTAAAAAATAAAGCTAAAAAATCAATTTAAATAAAGCAGCGCAAGGTGAGTGACAGATATTGTGCAAATCAATAAAGTAAAGTGAACAACAGTGCAGTTAAAAGATTTTTTTTAGTGCAAAAAAAAATCACTTATTAAAATATCTTGTCTGGTTAAAGTGACAAGTGTCCAAGAGCAGTTATTTACTGACTGATGAGGTAGTGGAATGACATCAGTTCCATGCCGGATGAGGTAGTGTGCGGTGAGTGGGCAGACCAATGCTGCACAAGTGACTAGTGCATGTCATCATATAATTAGTGGGGTCATAGTTCAGGGTCATAGTTCAGTGGTGCCTGGGGAAGAAGAGGGGAGGGGGCAGGTTCGGGAGGGAGTTCAGCTTCCTGACAGCCTGGTGGATGAAGCTGTCCTTCAGTCTGCTGGTCCTGGCCTGGAGACTCCAGTCTCCTCCCTGATGGTAGCAGGCTGAAAAAGCTGTGTGATGGGTGGGTGGGATCACCTGTGATGCAGAGGGCTTTGCGGGTGAGACGTGTTCCGTAAATGTCCTGGAGGGAGGAGAGAGACACCAATGATCTTCTCAGCTGTTCTCACTATGCGTTGCAGAGTCTTTCGGCAGGACGTTGCAGGCGCCATACCACACAGTGATGCAGCTCGACAGGATGCTCTCGATGGTGCCTCTGTAGAAGGTGTACATGATGGGGGGTGGGGCTCTGGCTCTTCTCAGTTTGCGGAGGAAGTAGAGACGCTGATTTGATTTCTTGGCCAGTGCTGTGGTGTTTTCAGTCCAGGAGAGGTCCTCTGTGATGTGCACACCCAGGAACTTGGTGCTGCTCACTCTTTCCACAGTTGCACCGTTGATGGTCAGAGGAACGTGCTGAGTGTGTGCTCTCCTGAAGTCTACAACAATCTCCTTCGTCTTCTCCACGTTCAGAGAGAGATTGTTGTCACTGCACCACCCAGCCAGGCGGCTCACCTCACTCCTGTAGTTTGTCTCATCTTTGTTGCTAATGAGACCCACCACAGTCGTGTCATCTGCAAACTTAATAAAGAGGTTAGAGCTGTGTGACGGTGTGCAGTCATGGGTCAGCAGAGTGAAGAGGAGGGGGCTCAGCACACATCCTTGGGGGGCCCCAGTGTTCAGTGTGATGGTGCTGGATGTGTTGCTGCCGACCCGTACTGCCTGAGGTCTTCCAGTCAGGAAGTCCAACAGCCAGTTGCACAGCGAAGTGTTGAGCCCCAGCTGACTCAGCTTGTAGATGAGCTGTTGAGGGATGATTGTGTTGAATGCTGAACTGAAGTCTATGAACAGCATTCTGACATATGAGTCCTTTTTGTCCAGATGGGTGAGTGCTGAGTGGACGGCAGTGGAGATGGCATCATCGGTCGACCGGTTGGACCGATATGCAAACTGGAAGGGGTCCAGGGAGGGGGGGAGGGCAGACTTGATGTGGTGCATGACTAGCCGTTCAAAGCACTTCATGAGGATGGGGGTAAGTGCAACAGGACGGTAGTCATTGAAGCAGGATGGAGATGGCTTCTTCGGGACTGGGATGATGGTGGTAGTTTTGAAGCATGTGGGAACAACAGCCTGACTCAGTGAGATGTTAAAAATGTCTGTGAAGACATCAGTGAGTTCTGCTGCACAGACTTTCAGTACACGCCCAGGGATGTTGTCAGGACCCGGAGCTTTGCGGGCATTGATCCTACTGAAGGATCTCCTCACGCTGTCTGGGGTCAGCGTCAACACCTGGTCGCCGGGAGGAGGTGGAGTCTTCTGTGCAGTGGTGTTGTTTTGTTGTTCAAAGCGAGCGAAGAAGGTGTTCAGCTCATTTAGCAGAGAGATGTTGTTGTCACAGGTCCGTGGTGGGGGCTTGTAGTCCGTAATGGTCTGTATCCCCTGCCACAGGTTCCTAGTGTCTCTGCTGTCGCTGAATTGGTGAGCTATCCTCCTGGAGTGCTGTCTCTTAGCCTCTTTGATGCCACGGGACAGGTTGGCCCTAGCTGTTCTCAGGCCCACCTCATCTCCAGCTCTGAAGGCAGCGTTCCGTATCTTCAGGAGTCTGTAGACCTCCCCTGTCATCCATGGCTTCTGGTTGGCCCGGACAGTGATGGTTTTGTGACTGTTACGTCATCAATACACTTATTGATGTAGGCAGTAACAGTCTCTGAGTACTCCTGGAGGTCAGTGGTGTTATTGCGTGTGGCAGCCTGCTTAAACATGTCCCAGTCAGTTGTGTTGAAGCAGTCCTGAAGAATCTCTGATGATCCTTCTGGCCACACTTTAATCTGTTTGTAAACTGGTTTGGCGACTTTAATAAGTGGTCTGTATGCAGGCATTAGCATGACAGTGATGTGGTCTGAGGCTCCGAGGTGGGGAGGGGAGGGCTTTGTAAGCTCTTCTCTGTGTGGTGTAAACAAAGTCCAAAATGTTATTACCTCGTGTTGGAAAGTTGATGTGCTGGTGAATTTTTGGAAACACACTCTTAAGGTCAGCATGGTTGAAATCCCCAGCTATGATGAGAAAAGCATCGGGGTGTGCTGTCTGCTGCTCGCTGATGTGCTGGTACAGTTCATTAAGTGCGTCGTTCCTGTTGCTGATGATGTTGGACGGGGGAATATAAACTGAAATGAGCAGTATAGCAGTATATTCCTCGGCAAATAGAACGGCCGCACTTAATAATCATAAACTCCACCAGGGGTGAGCAGTGCTTGCTGATCACAACAGTATCGCGGCACCACGCGTCATTGATGTAAACACAAAGCCCACCGCCGCGGGTTTTTCCTCCCGCGACGAGGGCTCTGTCCGCTCGATGGCATGTCAGCTGGTCGAGCTGAATGGCGCCGTCCGGAACGCTGTTGCTGAGCCATGTTTCCGTGAACACAAAAACACAACAGTCTCTTACAGTCCTCTGGGTTGAGCGTAGTAAACGAATGTAGTCCAGTTTATTGTCCAACGAGCGTACGTTTGCCAGTACGATGGTGGGGATAGATGGCTTGTGTGGGTTAGCCGTTAGCCTAGCCAGGATACCTCGCGCTTACCCTCTTCTGCTTCCTCTCACGCCGCTTGCGCTCCGCTGCGGGCGAGATGCAGTGGTGGGGGTCGATGATGGTGAAGGTCTCCGTAGCAGATCGAGATCCCGCAGCTGTTCCGCGTACGCGGAGTTTAACTGTAAAAATGCGGTTCTGCCGACATCGAGCAGAAACTCGCGACTGTATTTGCGCTTACAGACAGGTAGACGCGACGACAACGCATAAAACACTGTGACTCACAAGACAAAAAACACGAAAACACCGTTCTGTCGGGACAGAGAGAAGCCGCTGCGTGTGGACGCGCCGCCATCATAATGGAAAAAGATTCACAACATGGGACAAAATTTAATAGAATTTTGCAAATATGTCCAGGATCCTTCAACAAACAAAAAAGCCAAAGGAACCCATGCCCTAACTTTAATTATGTTTCCGTGGTGATGACCGAATTTGAAAAATTACGTCCAATTACAAAAAGTCTGTGAAGGTTCTCAGTCATCCAGGACATCTTGAAGAAAAGGTTAAAGCAAAGGCATCTGGGATAGGTTCTCAAGATGAAGATGTTTTGTCTCTTCTCCAACAGACTTTGTCAATTTTTGTCCCAATACAAAATCCGAAGATTTTGTTTGTCATAAATGTACTATTTGGTAGGCAAATTTCTCATGTGACTACTGAAAAGTCTATGGGTGCCAGATATTATCTTTCACAGTGTTTCCATGGGAACACCGAAAAATTTGTTAAAATGAATGGAAAAAGATACAAAAAATGGGACAAAATTTGGATTCTTTCAGCAGAAATGTATAAAATTTTGCACACATGTCTATGATCTTACAAGAAACAAAAAGCCAATTGGACCTATGCCCTAACTCCATTTGTGTTTCTGTGACTACGGCCCAAAAATTCATCATGACAATACACAAGTATAGGCACCATCTAAATACATGGATAACAGATAGATTGGCAGCCTTTGTAAGAACCCCATCAGAGATAGCTACATAGTTTAACCTAGGCACCAGCACCGGGTCGCGATGCCAAGGGACGATCATCACCGTTTTTAATTCTTCTTCTTCTTCTTTATACCTGTATGCCAAGGTAGATACATAATAATAAAATGTGTAAAATTAATGATACTAACAACTTTAGGCAAAAGTGAAGTTCTTCAGTACACTAGTTCAACTCTGCCTCTGCCTCTGACAGGAGTACACCATGACAGTGTACCTGCGTCAGAGCTGGCGCGACGACCGCCTGTCATTCAACCATACAAACAAGACGCTGGGTCTGGACAGCCGCTTTGTGGACAAGCTCTGGGTGCCCGACACTTTCATCGTCAATGCCAAGTCTGCCTGGTTTCATGACGTCACAGTGGAGAACAAACTGATCCGCCTGCAGCCCAACGGAGTCATTCTTTACAGCAGCAGGTACAGGCTGAACGACGGACTTCACTTACAGTCTAGTTTAATTTGACATTATAGGTGTTTAGATACATAATTACACACTTAAATTCTCTCAATGGACTATCTAAAACATGGGTGTCAAATATACGGCACCTTATTATCCAAAATGTCTTTGTCTTATTTATTCACTGTGTGCATGGCAGCCCCCTCTCTGTCTGCCCCAGGTGTGAATGTGTGTGAATGGGGTAAATGGAAGCATAATGTAAAACGCTTTACAGAAAACGCGTACAGAAAGCACTATATCAATGCACACTATTTACTATTTACTGGTTCAGTCCACTTCAGATCCAAATGGGCTATATGTGGCCCCTGAACTAAAATGAGTTTGACACCCCTGATCTAAAGGATGAGGCAAGTGGTATAAAGTACATTCTATTTTAAGATGCTCTACTGAACAACATGGACCATCCCCTGCACTTGGCTTTAGAACAACAGAGAGCAGCCAGTGGACGTCTGAGATCAGTGAGCTGCCATAAGACTGTTCAATCAGTCAGTCTGTGGAAGATGAAGTCTGAATCAGAGACCCAACAACTGAATTTCCCCTTGGGGAATAATAAAGTTGAATTGAATTAATGTCTTTGGGAAAACGTTATGATAGAATGTTTGAACACAGAACATAATGTTGACACTAAACAACTGCTCTTTCTTGTTCATAGGATCACATCGACTGTAGCGTGTGACATGGACCTCACCAAGTATCCCATGGATGAACAGGAGTGTATGCTGGACCTGGAGAGCTGTAAGTTGGGATTTAGCCATTGATTGAAATACTTTGATGCCATTTGTGATTATTTGAATATTTGAATACTATTTTGGAGTAACTGATATTTTTAAAATAGAAAAGAAGAAAAAAGAAGTGTCCCTAAGGTAGAGCCCTGAGGCACACCCACAGTTACATTTTAAAAGCTGGATTGGTGTTTATGAATATTTACACACTGTATCCTGTCCGGCAAATGGTTATCAACCAACTGACAGTATGCTAGAGTTTTGCTATAGTTAAGTATAGCTAATTTTTTGTTTTAGAACAGAGTGATCCACAGTATCAAACGCTTTGGAGAGATCAATAAAGAGAATGGTATTTATTGTCCAAGGATTCAATGATAATAATTTAAAACCTACAGAGTTGTAGTAGTTATACTAGGCTGCTTTCCAATACCAGACTGACCAATCACAGATCACAGAAGAAAGGGAAATACAGTAAAACTAACAGAGAGAACATAGTAAAAATCAATATTTGTAAAGGCGTCTGCCCCTAAAAATAAACAAAATAACTGTTCTAACCCTCTTCAATCCCACTGGTCAGATTTGATCACACATAATGGTACGGCAGGTAAAATATGCAAAGGCCATAAGCCATCTGTTTTATAGGACGCATGTGGGAATAAACCCGGAAGCCCTAAAATTAGAACTTCCATTATAAATGAATAGCGCCAATGACTTATTCAGGATCCTAGTCTAATAATAAATCACTGACAGGGCTGTGTTTTCTCTACAGACATTCTCTTGAAAATCCTGCAAAGTATGCCTTTCATGATACTGTACACTTATTACCTTTCTGACCAATAAGAACTGTTTATCTAAATTGTTTAATTCAATGCTTTGCGTGCATGTTTTTTTAAATTGCTTCTGAATTCCGATTGATTATACTCTGTCCAATTACCTTCAGAGGTAGTGTAATCTGTGTCTGTTTGTTCCACCTCTTGAAAGTCAAACTCAAATTGACAGAGACCAGATTAATTCTTTGTATAGAAGGTAGTGGTGGGCGGATCAATCCAAATTTCGATAATATCGATACCAACGTTGGTATTTATATTGATTGATATCAATGTAATGATACTTAGGTTTCAGGCTCTCTTCTGTTCGACTGCAGCGCTTTCATAAAGATGCGACTGACTGTGTTCGTCTGCGACTGTCACAGAACCCCGTGTGGTTGTTTAACCGTCACGTGACTCAGCGGTGCCATGCAACCAAGCACCGCCCACACTACCGACCACGCCTCCAACAGCAGCGCATTACACACACAGCACAGAGACAATGGAAGCAGGAGAATGGCAGAAAATATTTTGAGATTTTTTGTGAAGTGATAATTTTGTACACTTTATAAAAAACAATGAAGGGAGAGATTTAGTTTTATCATTGTATTGTAGTTTCTAAACACTGTACGTGTTGTTTCTGAACATTTAGATCGATGATGCGTCCACCTTAATTATTTTAATTGGTATTAATAGAAGGGTTAGGCCGTTATAGCAGTATCATAAAATAAATTAAAAGAAACACCCAAATCCACATGCTCTGTGATTTCAGATGGCTACTCCTCTGAGGACATTGTTTATCACTGGTCAGAAAGTCAGTGGGACATTCACGGCTTGGACAAACTGGAACTCTCGCAGTTCACCATCACAGACTACCGCTTCGTCACCGAGATGATGAACTTCAAATCTGGTGAGTGGATGCTGTTTTTGTGTGCTTTGTCTTTTAAGAACGTATACTCCAAAGCAGAGCGTTTGAAAGCCTCTTGCATGTTTCTCCAGCGATTCATCCATTATGTACTGTTTTCAGTTTTTGGACCCAGCTTTCCTCTTGATAGAAAACTCCTTTTGAAGCAGTTCGTCCTTGAGGTTATTATCTATGCACAGAAGGAAAGGATGGACTCTACTGCTGAGCCAGGCAGGAGGTTTAGCAGATGACAGGAGCCGTGGCAGTTGCAATGCTTTGCAACATCTTGCGTCTTAAAGCACAGGCGATAGGAGCATGAGTGGAGAGGTGTGAAGAAGGCCATTTTTGTTAAAATGTTAAAGCCCTCTTTGAACAGAGGAGGTGGCCTCAGATTCATGTTGCCTAGTATTTACAACAGTGTTTTGAAACCTAAATCAAAAGAGTTTCTCTCTGAACAACAACAACACCTGAATGGAACAATGACACTATCGACTCACCTGAGCCTTTAATGACTCTCACATCAGGAGTCACACTGTCCTTTCAGAGCTAACGACTATGAGACCAGAACTGCCTGGCCCCACAGGTTTAGTTTCAGGTCAAACCCCTCCCTCTAGAGATATAAGCTCAGCTCTGGTATCAGTTGAACTCAGTCTTGGAATAAGAGATGAAACAACACCTTAAAAGCTGAGTCCAGATGCCTTTGCTTTCATCTTTTCTTCAAGATGACTTGGATGAGAACCTTTACAGATAGTCCAATTTAAAAAACAACAACCTTTAAAGACTGTTCAAGATAACACGCCTGTCGTTTGAGCCTCTGTCAGCGCAAGTGGTATAATCACTTGATAGAGTCATCACTTAAGTAGGACTGGGTCTTTCCCCCTTTTCAAAGAAGCTCTTCAGTGATTGTTTACTTTTACTTTTTGCTAGGTTTAGTGCGTAGCGGCGCATAGAAAAACTGAGCGAGTCAAGAGCAGGAAAGACTCTCAAGGCCTGTTCACACCGGGACAAATTTCGTGCGCGATATTCGCCAACGTTTAACGCCTCGTGACTAAACAAAGAGCGCCAATGTGAGTGTGCACACCGACGCGAAAAACGCCACGCGTAAAAGCGTCATTTTTTTTAAAAACGCCTCGGGTTTGTTTTTTTGGTTTGACAAAAGGTTTCACAAAACTCTCTACCATTCCTCTGTACTTCTCCTCATTGTCATCAATAACGCTGCCAACAATAAGGGAGTCTGAGAACTTTTGTAGGTGGCATGTCCCAGAGTTGTTGTTGTTTTTGGAAGCAGTTTTAAAAAGTAAACTCTGCAGCCACAAGAAGCTATAGTTGAAATTTGTTTACATTCAAAATGGTTGGAGAGTTAAGATAGGTGAGCCTGGCTTCAAACTTTTGTTAACCAGGACTTTTCTGTTTCCAGCGGGACGATTCCCAAGGCTGAGTCTGCGCTTCCAACTAAGGAGGAACCGCGGCGTCTACATCATCCAGTCGTACATGCCTTCAATACTGCTGGTCGCCATGTCCTGGGTGTCCTTCTGGATCAGCCAATCAGCAGTTCCGGCTCGAGTGTCCTTAGGTGGGTTTTGGTTTTCTTAAAAAAAATAAAAATTCTCAAAATAATAGCATTACAATGTGACTAACTAGAATAATCCAGGTTTTTAGTATATTTTTTATTGCTAAGTGGGAAACAAGTTACCATGATATGATATCATATGACCTTAAGAGCGTGGATGAATGCTGGGTCTTGTTTGTTTATTGAGAATCTACTGCACCTATGGTAACTTGTTTGCCACTTAGAGATAAAAAGGTCACAAGTAAACACTCTTGTCAGGACGGGCAGAAGGACTCACAATGCATTTTGGATTTTATACTTCTGCTTTTTGGAAATTAAACTATTGTGAAACATCTACCTTTGTGGGGTACGAAGGTAGATGTTTCACAATAGTTTAATTTCCAAAAAGCAGAAGTATAAAATCCAAAATCCAAAGACGTGGTCAAAACAAGGCTATGGTCAAAACACTAGAAGACTTAATTCAAGCGGTACAAGGAACTGCTAGATAACACACATGAATGTAAGGCTACTACCTGGCACAGGACAGGGGAAAACACACAGCCCTTATAGGGAACACAATGAGGCAAAGGTGGAACACATTAGGGCGGAGCAGGTAATCACAAAGGAGGGGAAGGCACAAGGGCAGGAAGTCAATCTGACATACAGACAGGGGTGAGACACTTCACATTAAGACACAGGAAATGAAATACATTATATGAGCAGACTAACACATAACACTAGGACATGACAGTACCCCCCCCCTTAAAGGCCGACACCAGGCGGCCTCAGATCCTGTGGGCGGTGACAGAAAAAATCCAGGCTAACGAAGCTCCCCCGGGGGTGGCGGGGTCAAGGAGGCAGGGAACAGAACAATGGGCCACTGGCAAGGGCTGCAGGAACAGGAAACCCGGGAACAATATCACAGAAAGAAGCATAAAATAAAGGTCCAGGAATCATACTCACTTAATGACACTTGAAACATGTTACTGAAGAAAATGTACCTGTACCTGTTTTCTCAGGAATCACCACAGTCCTGACGATGACCACACTGATGGTCAGCGCCCGCTCCTCTCTGCCCCGAGCGTCAGCCATTAAGGCTCTGGACGTGTACTTTTGGATCTGCTACGTATTTGTGTTTGCGGCGCTCATTGAGTACGCCTTTGCACACTACAACGCTGACTACCGGCTCAAAGAGAAAGCCAAGGTGAAGGCCAGCAAGCTTAGCTCTGAGGTGAGACCAGACTGCAGACAATTCAATAATCCAGAGGCAATAAAGCCTGTCTTTTTTCTTATTACATATACGTAGTTACATTTCAAGAAGAAATAATAATATATGTATTTACAAAGGACAGATTCTTTTGCTTTTTTAAATTCTTGGTTATTGCAGTGTTTAGAACATTGTGTATTACTTGTATGCTTATTTTTGACACTGAAGTTTTGAGAACTGCAATATTGTGGAAATGTGAATAAAGTGTGTTCTGTAAACATCACAGAGTCTCCAGTTTACACCGGCTCAATATAAATATAAATCCTACCTCTGTTCATCACTTTTTGCAGTCTATCGTGAAAAATGGCAAACAGGCTATGGTGCTGTTCTCGCTGTCGGTGACGGGAATGAACCAAGGGTTGATGATCTCCAACCGGCCGGGACAAGCCCAGCGACCCAGCAGGGAGATCCCAGGAGGGGCTCACCGAGGAGACCGAGGCTCGGCAGAAATGCTCTCGACAGCCGGCGGAGGACAGACAGGAGGAGAAGAAGTGCTGCTCCAAATGCGCGTGCAAACCGATCGATGCTGACACGATCGACATCTACGCCCGGGCCGTCTTCCCTTTTACCTTTGCCGTGGTCAACGTCATCTACTGGGTGGCCTATACCATGTGAAGCGGCCTCCAGCAGTGGGACTATTGGCTTGTGAAAGCAGAATGAGCTGCACAAGAGCTCGTAAAGTATACCACTGGCTCCAAAAACTGATAATGAAAAGCAAGCTAAAAATCAAGAAGCGAAGGAAACAATGGATTGAAGTAAAAGATTTGAATCAGTGTTTTAATTAAAGATATAGTCTTGTGTATTTCATAGTAGTTTGCACTGGGGCCCTCTGTAATGACCTTCACTGCTCTGAGGATGTACAGAGCAGACTTTTCCAGGAGCATATGAAATATACTGTAAGACAATATGAACAGAATACACTTAACCGTAAGAGAACTTTAAGTGTTACGGGAACATGGTATTAATATGGATATGATTGGAAGGGTTTAAGAGTTGGTTGAAGTTGAGTCACATAATTGTAAGTAAAGATACTCAGACCCCCACCTCCGTCTTGTCACATGCACTAACTCACCTCAGTAGACCAGACCTTGCTTCAATAACGTGAAGCTGACATTATTCACTCTGGAATACAAGCATGTGAAAAAGGTTATTGCTCCCTTCTGGAATAGTGTGTTTTATGTGAGAGAAGTCAAAGCAGTAAGTGGGTATGTAGAATTTCCACTGTTCCACTCTTTTTTTTTCTTTTCATTTTGCCTTTATTACAATAAATAAAAGCACAATGAAACAAGGGATTGTTGTTCAATTATATACCTAATACTAGAAACCGCTACAATCCCATCATATTTTTCCCTTTTTTTTTCCTCCCAAGAAAACAGAGTTGAATTGCACTAACTTTTTCCTCATGCTTGTATGATGCATTTTAATCTGCACAGATGTCAATATATGTCATGCAATTAAAGCCCTGCCTTTAAATTACTCCTTACTAATAATAAAACAACAGTCAAGACACACGGCCTTAGATTTATACGTACGCATGTATTACTTTAATGTTATCATCAAAAGACAAGTTTTAAAGAGCTGAATTTAACCACTGTTGTATTACTGCCTGTGTGTAGCCAGCAGCCAATAGCTGTTACATCAACGGTTTCACTGGGGACACCGTCTTCAAAGTTTACACAACAACGGAGCGGGTGCTGCAACCACCCCTAAATCTCAGTGTAGTGCTAATTGTGTAAAATAAAACTCAGTTGAAATGTGTTAATCCATTCTTAAAGTTAGGCATGCTTGTAAAATTTTAAATAAATCCAATGATACTTTTTACAATCTCTGTAAATTTTGAGTTTGTACAAAGTGTCATTGAAACCATAACAACTGCGTGTTTTACAAGCACAAAGGGAGGGTAAAAAAATAATGTCATTCCACTTGAAACTTACTGCAAGAAGTAGAATTCTTTAATGCATTCATTCTACTGCTTTTCCTCCCACTGGTGTAACCTGGAGCCTATCCCAGCTTCATGGTTGTGAGGTTCACCCTGAACAATGTTTGCACCAAAACCAAGTTCAGTTCAGTCCACTGCAAAAAGCCCAGGTCCAGCGAGTGTTCACAGCTGGCATTTTAAACTGTGGCCAAACACAAAAGAACAAGGCCATTCTCAAAAAACACAGTATTGCATTTTACCTTCTCAGTGCTCCATGTTAGCCCTCTGTTGATGAACAGGCTCTTCCTGTTTGGGCTCGTTAAGATGTCTGCGTTTCACATTTTAATTGAACTGGAGAGTTCAGCAAAAAGAGGGTCTGATGTGTGCATTGAGGTTTATGTGGTAGCATTCACACTTGTCCAAAGTCTTGTTGTTTCTATTATCAAAATGAATCTGAAGTGTCCCCAAAAAACGTACAGTACCACTTTGAGAATGCCTCGGCTTAAGATCCCAAGCAGTACCAAGTGAGTGGTCAGCTTTGGAAAAGATGGAGCTAGATACTGCATTCAGCTGGATGAAAGATATCCCCCACTTGAGCCAAGACAAGAAAAGAAAGAAAAAACAGAAATGTTTCCTTTTAGTGATTATTATCTCCAGCTGTTTCCAGTTTGCAACAGTCTAGCAGCTCTTGCTTTGTGAATTAAAACATTGCATTCTCTGTCTACACTGCATTTAACTCAAGCAGAACCTGTAAAAATAGTGAGTCCCTAAATTATAAGAAATAGGTGCCGCTCTATGAATTTAATAGTCAAAAAGCTGTCAGTATTACAGGAAACAGTTTAATGTTCACCACAGCACAATGATTCTACTGAACGATCCATTTTAAATATAGTCTAACCTAAATCTCAGATCATCAACAGAATTTGATTAGAACAAAGGATTTCACAGCTCGCTGCAATATCATGAAGTTAGATATAATTTGAGCTTCTTAAACAGTTAAATCTTGTCAGTGTTATCCAGTCTATGGGATGAGCTAAAAAATAATCCACCAAGTTTATCAAACATGTTTCAAGGCTGTTGGTGAAGAATTCATCTCAGTTTCATGTCTACATTTAATCTGGGAACGTGGTTTTATGAAGTTGTGTTAAGGGTAATTCACTGTTGGTTCTTTGTTGCCAGATGAATTACAAAATAATTGTAATTCATCTGGCAACAAAGAACCAACAGAGGCTGACAGATGGAAGTCATGTGACATTTCTGTAGCTTCTCATGCTTTTGACTCTTAACTCGATCACAAGAGAAAATGTCACTGAAGTGGGTGGTGCTGTATCAGTAACAATCTCCAAAGGCGCTGTTCGAACAGAGTCTGAGGTGTGGTACCGTGCATGGGGGATACTCCTCTGCTGCACATGTTTTTTTTTGTTTTTTTTTCTCGTCACCTTTCTTGAAGGACTGCATTGTTATATTATATGTTTCCTCACCATTAAAGGACTTACACCAACACCAGAGTTTGTGTGTTTGTTGGATCTGGATACTGTCAAGATTAGGGTCACTTCCCAGATTCTTCTTATTAGTAGCTATAAAAAACCCTAACAATTTTCAAGCTCACAATACAAACAATGACAGAGTTAGATTATGTGTTTGTAACGGAGGGCTCCCCGGCAGTGAATATATTGTTTATTAGTAAAGGGAGGTCCCATAAAGTGAAAAATATATTTTATATATATATAAAATAGAAGTTTAGATTACACATTTCTTGTCTTTGTGATAAAAAGGCTCCTTGTTCCTCCAAAGGAATGGCCAGCCTGAGAAATGAGACACTACCACACCTGCAGATGCATTGTTGTATAACACCTGTAAAATATATCATGTACAGTATGCTTTATGTACTATACTATACTTAAAAGGTCTCCATTAAAAAAAATATGTTAGTAACATAACTGACTGCTATAAAACTGTAAAAGGGAAGTCTGAACCAACTAATTCAACATGAGGAATAACATGACATGAGGGATACTGTTATTGTGCTATTGACTGAAACTATTGACCTGGATATGTATTTTCATTATGGGACAGTCACTACATGATACAGGCCAGGGCTGTTCAACTACAATGGAATTATTGGACACTAAAAACTAAAAACAAGACAAGACATTTATTTTTGTATAGTTTTTGTATATCGCAACAACAGCCACCTCAAGGGCTTAACAGACTGCGCTAGACAACATCCCCTGTCCTTAGACCCTCCATCAAAGCCGGGAAAAAACAGAAACCTCAGGGAGAACCACAGAAGGAGGGATCTACTCCCAGGATGGACAGGCCGTGCAGGAATGTGTCCAGGGAGAGTCCAGGGGCAGGGGGTACACATCACCCAGCAGGTCTACCCTAGGTGGAGATAGAAAAGTAAAAGAAGTGCTAAATACTACTACAACAATAAGCAGGTGTAAAGAAAATGAGAGGTTGCGCATGTACCTACAGCTACAAGCAGTGTGAGTGAGAACCTACAGCTACAACCAGTGAGTGTGTACCTACAGCTACAATCAGTGAGTGTGTACCTACAGCTGCAACCAGTGTGAGTGTGTACCTACAGCTACAACCAGTGAGTGTGTACCTACAGCTGCAACCAGTGTAAACGTGTGCCTACAGCTACAACCAGTGAGTGTGTACCTACAGCTGCAACCAGTGTGAGTGTGTACCTACAGCTACAACCAGTGAGTGAGAACCTACAGCTACAACCAGTGTGAGCATGTACCTACAGCTACAACCAGTGAGTGTGTACCTACAGCTGCAACCAGTGTGAGTGTGTACCTACAGCTACAACCAGTGAGTGAGAACCTACAGCTACAACCAGTGTGAGCATGTACATACAGCTACAACCAGTGTGAGTGTGTACCAACAGCTACAACCAGTGAGTGAGAACCTACAGCTACAACCAGTGTGAGTGTGTACCTACAGCTACAACCAGTGAGTGTGTACCTACAGCTGCAACCAGTGTGAGTGTGTACCTACAGCTACAACCAGTGTGAGTGTGTACCTACAGCTACAACCAGTGAGTGTGTACCTACAGTTACAACCAGTGTGAGTGTGTACCTACAGCTACAACCAGTGAGTGAGAACCTACAGCTACAACCAGTGTGAGTGTGTACCTACAGCTACAACCAGTGAGTGTGTACCTACAGCTACAACCAGTGTGAGCGTGTACCTACAGCTACAACCAGTGAGTGTGTACCTACAGCTACAACCAGTGTGAGTGTGTACCTACAGCTACAACCAGTGAGTGTGTACCTACAGCTACAACCAGTGTGAGTGTGTACCTACAGCTACAACCAGTGAGTGTGTACCTACAGCTACAACCAGTGTGAGTGTGTACCTACAGCTACAACCAGTGAGTGTGTACCTACAGCTGCAACCAGTGTGAGTGTGTACCTACAGCTACAACCAGTGTGAGCGTGTACCTACAGCTACAACCAGTGAGTGTGTACCTACAGCTACAACCAGTGTGAGCGTGTACCTACAGCTACAACCAGTGTGAGCGTGTACCTACAGCTACAACCAGTGAGTGTGTACCTACAGCTACAACCACTGTGAGTGTGTACCTACAGCTACAACCAGTGTGAGCGTGTACCTACAGCTACAACCAGTGTGAGCGTGTACCTACAGCTGCAACCAGTGTGAGTGTGTACCTACAGCTACAACCAGTGTGAGCGTGTACCTACAGCTACAACCAGTGAGTGTGTACCTACAGCTACAACCAGTGTGAGCGTGTACCTATAGCTACAACCAGTGTGAGCATGTACCTACAGCTACAACCAGTGTGAGCATGTACCTACAGCTACAACCAGTGTGAGTGTGTACCAACAGCTACAACCAGTGAGTGAGAACCTACAGCTACAACCAGTGTGAGTGCGTACCTACAGCTACAACCAGTGAGTGTGTACCTACAGCTGCAACCAGTGTGAGTGTGTACCTACAGCTACAACCAGTGAGTGAGAACCTACAGCTACAACCAGTGTGAGCATGTACCTACAGCTACAACCAGTGAGTGTGTACCTACAGCTGCAACCAGTGTGAGTGTGTACCTACAGCTACAACCAGTGAGTGAGAACCTACAGCTACAACCAGTGTGAGCATGTACCTACAGCTACAACCAGTGTGAGTGTGTACCAACAGCTACAACCAGTGAGTGAGAACCTACAGCTACAACCAGTGTGAGTGTGTACCTACAGCTACAACCAGTGAGTGTGTACCTACAGCTGCAACCAGTGTGAGTGTGTACCTACAGCTACAACCAGTGTGAGTGTGTACCTACAGCTAAAACCAGTGAGTGTGTACCTACAGCTACAACCAGTGTGAGTGTGTACCTACAGCTACAACCAGTGAGTGAGAACCTACAGCTACAACCAGTGTGAGTGTGTACCTACAGCTACAACCAGTGAGTGTGTACCTACAGCTACAACCAGTGTGAGCGTGTACCTACAGCTACAACCAGTGAGTGTGTACCTACAGCTACAACCAGTGTGAGTGTGTACCTACAGCTACAACCAGTGAGTGTGTACCTACAGCTACAACCAGTGTGAGTGTGTACCTACAGCTACAACCAGTGAGTGTGTACCTACAGCTACAACCAGTGTGAGTGTGTACCTACAGCTACAACCAGTGAGTGTGTACCTACAGCTGCAACCAGTGTGAGTGTGTACCTACAGCTACAACCAGTGTGAGCGTGTACCTACAGCTACAACCAGTGAGTGTGTACCTACAGCTACAACCAGTGTGAGCGTGTACCTATAGCTACAACCAGTGAGTGAGAACCTACAGCTACAACCAGTGTGAGTGTGTACCTACAGCTACAACCAGTGAGTGTGTACCTATAGCTACAACCAGTGTGAGTGAGAACCTACAGCTACAACCAGTGTGAGTGTGTACCTACAGCTACAACCAGTGTGAGTGTGTACCTACAGCTACAACCAGTGTGAGCGTGTACCTATAGCTACAACCAGTGTGAGTGTGTACCTACAAAGACAGCCAGTGGGAGTGTGTACCTACAGCTACAACCAGTGTGAGTGTGTACCTACAGCTACAACCAGTGTGAGTGAGAACCTACAGCTACAACCAGTGTGAGTGTGTACCTACAGCTACAGCCAGTGTGAGTGAGAACCTACAGCTAAAGCCAGTGTGAGTGTGTACCTACAGCTACAACCAGTGTGAGTGTGTACCTATAGCTACGACCAGTGTGAGTGTGTACCTACAGCTACGACCAGTGTGAGTGTGTACCTACAGCTACGACCAGTGTGGGTGTGTACCTACAGCTAGATAAAGTAATATAAAGAGAACTTTCCAACAGTTAGGTGTAGATAGTAATTAAAAGGAATCGTGGTCTCTTGGAAAGTTTAGGTTTATCTCAAATTTGGGATTGGTTGTGGTGCAAACCAGCACTTCAATTATTCTATTGAAGGGATATTTAGAATTTCTAGCAATGTTTCAGATCCACGGCTGGACATCACCGCTGTTAGGAAATTACTGTGGGAAGACAAAAGATTTGTGAGCGTTTAAAAGTCCTGAAAAAGAAGAGAAGAAAATAGTATTAGTATGCCGCAAGGCAACAAAGGTGGGAATAACTATTAAAGAAAAATTAATTAATTACTTTAAAAAGTATTAATAGGAATAATTAAAAGAGGGTAAATGGAATTCTCATTCCTTCAGCGGCATCAGGATGGGAGGCAAAATAACTAAAATTGGAGATGTTTCGACTCCACTAGAAGTGATTGTTGGACAGAAACATGTGGAAGTTTATAGGAAGAAAAAGCGAGAAGAGGGAGAAGCTAATAAGACTTTGATGAAAAAGCTAACACTACTGCAATTCTCTGTTTCAGTCTCCTACAGCAGAGGCAATGCCACTGTAACTGGCTAATTATAAGAGATCACTTACTTTAAACGGGGGAAACAATTGAACAAGTTCTATTTAAGTCTGCCTGTGTGTGCGTGTGCAGCTCTGTGAGCTCTTTCTGTGAGCACGCAGCTACTCAGCATGTCTCTGTGAGCAGCTCCTGCTGCTGTCGTCTCGTCAGAGCTCTATTGTTGTTTTGCCTAATGGGCGAGCCGCCTCTGACTTTATTAATAATTTTGCCGATAATAGGACTGATATTAATGTAGGAGATAATGTGGAAGACAAGACTGGTTTTGAACAAAGTAGTTGTGTGCTAGTTTTGAGCATATATACAGCTGGAGCAGAGGATTTACCATTAGGAAACGTAACACATAAATGTAACATATGTAAGATCAAATACTTTAAATTGAAGCTGGATTGTGGGACCAAATGAAAGAATGCATGAAAATTATATGTACATAGCCAGACGCAATGTCAGAAATTACAATTACAAGTTAAGAAGCTATCAAATTTGTGAAGATTAAAACAGAGAATAGAGGAAATACAGAGGTTAATTCAATATTTCAGGGCAGAAGCAGGAAAGAGTCGGTCCATATAATTTATTTTATCAGTGGAGGAAATCTTCAGCTAGACGAGTCACACATAAGGATTGTCTTCCAGATTAGTTCAGGATTTGGTTAAGCCAGTTCACATTGCCAAAATAATTTCAAATTATAGGTTTGGACTATATGGTAAAATTCAATTTGAAAGGACAAAAACAATGGAGACTAAAAGTAGACATTTTACAAACTAACTTAGTACTTAGTAATATTAATAAGAGAATTACGGAAATTCATAAAGACTTTATGCTGCAGTAAATTAGTTTGATATGATCTGCTGTAATCTCTGTGGCTTCTTCTCAGCTGAGTGTAGAGGGACGAGGTACCAGATGGACCAGTAGGAGAATATCAAACCTGCCATTTTTAGGGAAAGTCATTGAAATAGTTATATAACAGCAACTTAATGACTTTCTATTACTTAACAACTGCTTTTATCTTTTTCAGTCAGGATTCAGGCCCCATCACAGACTGAGACTGCACTTATCAAAGTCACAAATGACATCCGTCTGAACACTGACACGGGCCTCTGTCTTAGTTCTGTTGGACTTGAGTGCTGCGTTTGATACAGTGAACCATGGAATCCTGTCACAATGATTAGAGGAATGGATAGATATCACTGGAACTGCTCTTAAATGGTTTCAGTCCTATCTTGAAAAAAGGAAGTACTTAGTTTCGGTTGGTAACTGTGTATCAGACCAAATGGCCCTGACATGTGGGGTTCCACAGGGGTCTATCTTGGGACCCCTATTATTCAATCTCTACATGCTTCCTTTAGGCCAGTTAATACGCAGCTGTGACGTATCATACCATAATTATGCAGATGACACTCAGATTTACATTTCACTCACAGCAGGTGAAAATGGACCAATCCATTCACTGTGTCACTGCATAGAACAGATTGATGTGTGGATGCAAAATAATTTTCTCCAATTGAACAGAAACAAGACTGAACTAATCATCTTTGGGAACAGAAACAAAGAGAAAGTGTCAGCAGTCACCTCTCGTCTCTTTCTCTAAAATCTAAAAACCAGGTTAGAAATCTAGGGGTCATCATGGACACAGACCTGAATTTTCACAGTCACATTAAGTCAATTACATCATCTGCATTTTATCACCTTAAAAACATTTCCAAAGTTAAACGTCTAAACCAGACTTAGAGTGACTTATCCATGCTTTTATCTCCAGCAGGTTAGATTACTGTAACGGCCTGCTCACTGGTCTCTCAAAACGAGGGTTAAGACAGCTGCAGCTTATTCAGAACGCGGCTGCTCGGGTTCTCACCAACAACCACATCACGCCAGTTTTAAAATCTCTGCACTGGCTTCCTGTTGCTTAGAGAATAGACTTTAAAACAGCACTGCTGGTTTATAAGTCTCATAATGGTTTAGCACCAGAATATATTTCTGACATGCTAGTTGCTTATGAACCTCCTCAGACTCTGAGAACATCTGGGACAGGCCTTCTGCTCGTGCCCAGAGTTAGAACTAAACAGAGTGAAGCGGCATTTAAGTGGCTTGCAGAAAAACCATAGGCCTAATTACATTTTGCCAGTATCTCCTACTTGCCACAGCGCTGGTGTGGGGGGTGCAGCAGCAGGAACAGTGGACTGTAGTTGCCTTTTGTGCTTCCTGAGCACAATCTTCTCAGGTGATAAGTTTACCGGCGCCCTTAATGAGAAAAAGCACAACAATCACTATTGCTCCGTAGCCGCGCTCCGCTCAGTGTATTTCACCAACATTGGTTTGTAGACAAATAACTACAGCTAAACCTTTGTGAACCTGGACATGCTGTACCTCAATTGAAAGCTTTTATTCTCCACAGTTCAGTCGCACCCCTGCCACCCCACAAAATCTGCCTATGTAACTAGCTCAGTTAAGAAAGTTTGTCCCATTGTCTAAAGTTTGTAAATTCAAATCCAAATCTTAAGTTAGTATCACTCAGAGCCTTTTATTTTAACCCAATTTAGCAGTTTACCATAGTGAATGTTTTTTTTGAGTTGACAAGCAATTCTTTTATTCATTGTTTTTAATAAAAAACTTATTTTATGAATGTTTTCGTTATAAAAATCTAAAACTTTAGATGGAAGAACTGAACACAACAACACCAAAGTCTGCACTCAGCACTGTGAGATGCTTCTTTTTTTCTTCTTTATTGCTCAATTCTTAACTTTGAATGTACCTGCTTTCAAATCTGCCTCTCTGTGTTTATGCCTGGCTAATACTTATGCCTGGCTAATACTTAATTGATATTGATTGCGTTTGCGTTTACATTTTGATGCCCTATTTCTCTAGATTATGTTGACAAATTTAGCTCTATCGGTTAAAATCCCTAGGAGGAGATAAAAAAAAATACAGACAAAAAATTTTGAAACACCATTTTTAGAATTTTGATCAACGAGGGCTGTGACACACTTGGGTTGCCACTTCCAGTGTGTCACCGTAGCAACCCAAGACTAGACCAGATCCTTCAAAAAGCCCACCGTGGCTCAAGCAATTGTTAATGAGAAAGTAAGTCAAAAAATAATGATTAAAATAGATTTCATTTTGAATAAATTCATTTTTAATTTAGCATGAACCTTCTGGAAAGTTGGACTTCATAATCTAACCATGTTCAACTATTGCAACCATTAAAGTCTGTCCTCACTGCTATATCATAAAGAAAATCGCAACTATCAATATTACTTCAACCTTTACCACTTAGAACACAAAACATTAAATACAATATTAGTTGTCTCTGCATTCAAAGCAGTGTTAGGAAACTTCAGAGTTTTCTTCCTCATTGTCTTCCTGCTTTGACACTTTTAAATCACTATCTCTTCCTCATCTTGGAAGGTCAGTTCAAGGGCCTGTGCACATTAAGTCTTGCTGCCATAATCTTAGTCACTGAAATAGCAGCTCAGGTACCTTTACAATATTATAAACCACCCACCACCACCTCCCAACCCAAATTGATTCAAATATGTTACTTTTTTGATTATTTTATGACAAACGTGTCCCAAATTTTACATTTACATTTACATTTAGTCATTTAGCCGACGCTTTTATCCAAAGCGACTTACAAGTGAGGAAAAACAATGGAAGCAATTTTAACAACATAAGGTACAAAAAGCATGAGTGCACAAAAAACTAGTCAGTTTAAACCCAGCACAGTATACAAAGCTAAGGATGAGGATTTTTTATTTATTTATTTTTTTTAAAGAAAGGAATCAATAGAAAGGAAGTAGAACTCAGTGTTTGTCAGTCAGCTGTTGACGGAAGAGATGTGTTATCAGGCGTTTTTTAAAGATGGCTACAGAATCTGCTGATCTTGTAGCAGCAGGAAGATCATTCCCCAAAGTGGAACAGATCCAGAGAAGGTACGCGAGAGTGATTTTTACCTTTTTGGGACGGTACCACCAGACGTTGTTCATTTGCAAAGCGCAGGGATCTGGTAGGAACGTAGGTCTGTATTAGTGAGTGAAGATATGAGGGGGCAGAACCAGTGGTGGTCTTGTAGGCCAAGAGCATAGCTTTGAACTTGATGCGGGCGTCAACCGGGAGCCAGTGTAACCTAATGAATAGAGGAGTTACGTGCGCTCTCTTCGGTTCATTAAAGACCACTCTTGCCGCTGCATTCTGGATCAGCTGCAGAGGTTTGGTTGTGCAGGCAGGAAGTCCAGCCAGTAGAGCATTGCAATAATCCAGTTTGGACAAGACAAGAGCCTGGACTAGAATTTGCGTAGAGTGCTCTGATAGGAAAGGTCTAATTTTCCTAATGTTGTAGAGGATGAATCTACAGGACCGGGTGGTGCTGGCGACATGACATGAAGTTTAGCTGATCATCAATTACCACTCCCATATTTCTGGCAGTGCTGGACGGTGTAATGGTTGATGGGCCTAGTTGAATGGAGAGGTTATGGCAGGTCCCTGGTTTGGCCGGAATCACAAGCAGTTCTGTTTTTGCAAGGTTCAGCTGCAGGTTATAGTCCTTCATCAAAAGTGAGATGTCACTCAGACATGCCGAGACACGAGCAGAGACCGTCGGATCGTCAGGTTGAAATGACAGGTGGAGTTGAGTGTCATCTGCATAGCAGTGAAAGGAAAAGCCATGCTTCTGGATGACAGAGCCAAGGGATGTCATGTATATGGAAAAGAGTAGCGGTCCAAGCACTGAGCCCTGTGGCACCCCTGTATTGAGATGTTGGGACTCGAGATCTCGTTGGATACTCTGAATGACCTATCCGAGAGGTAAGACTTGAACCATTGCAACGCCATTCCAGAGACACCCATCGCACTGGTAGATGACAGGAGGATGTGATGATTAACAGTGTCAAAAGCAGCAGACAGATCCAGTAAGATGAGTACGGAAGACTTGGATGTTGCCTTTGCCAGTCTCAGAGCTTCGATGACTGAGAGCAGGGCAGTTTCGGTGGAATGTCCGCTCTTGAACCCAGACTGGTTCTGGTCCAGGAGGTTGTTCCGTGTGAGAAAGGATGAGAGCTGAGTAAACACAACTCGCTCCAGAGCTTTGGCAATGAAGGGAAGGAGGGAAACCGGTCTGTAGTTTTCTAGCAGTGTAGGGTTAAGTATGGGTTTCTTCAATAGTGGTGTGATGCGGGCCTCTTTGAAAGCTATGGGGAAGGACCCAGTGGAGAGAGATGAGTTGATGATGTGGGTGAGAGCAGGCACGACAGATGGAGAGATGGCCTGAAGGAGATGTGTGGGGATGGGATCCAGCGGGCAGGTAGTAGGGTGGTTAGAACTAATGACCTTGGAAACCTCTGCTTCAGTTAGAGGAGAGAAAGAGGGGAGCAAACACATATCAGGGGTCTGAATGAGCTCGACAGGTGGTGGCGCAGAGAACTGACTGCTGATGGCGGTCGTTTTCTTTATAAAGAAAGACGCGAAATCATCAGCTGTTATCAAATTTTATGACTCTATGACAGAAAAAGATTTTTGTCAGGGACCCATTGGCATAATCTATTTTCAATTTTGTACAGGCCGCCCCCTTGTACTGTTTTAAAAAAGTGAAATTACTACATCAAAATTGCACACATACTTGAAACACATACAAACCAAACTTTTGTGCAAAGTTTGGTTTTTGAAAATGTTAAGGAGGTCAAATTTGCAAATCCGAGCAAAAACAATATAGCCATTTTTCTAACTACTACATTTTTGGAAAGCTCTTGCCATTCCCCACGTGTCCGTGGGGTCCATAGTCAATGGTGAGCGTGTTGTGCTTGCCATTGACCCCCCTTCAATGTGGGTTCACCCATTGATCTCCATTCATTTGATTCTAAATCTAAGCAATTAGAAGTATGCCGCGTCTGTATATATATATGCCCGGGTTGTGCACGTGGCCACAAATGTGCAGGTTCAAATGAATGACTCCTTAGTCCTTTGCCATACATGGTAGACTCGGGACTAATAATAATCCGAACAATAACAATATAGCCGTTTTCTAGCACAGCGCTTGCAATTCCCCCACGTGTTTGTGAGGTCCATAGTCAAAACCGACCTTGTTGCGCTTGTCATTGACCCCTCCATGTGCGTTCACCCATTGACCTCCATTTATTTTTTTAATTTAAGCAATTACTAGGCAAGGCAAGGCAAGGCAATTTTATTTATATAGCACAATTCATACACTGGGTAACTCAAAGTGCTTTACAGGAATAAAAGACAATTTATTTATTATTTATTTATATTAAGAAACATAAGAAAAAATTTAAAACATTTTAAAAAGAAGAGTGCAGATAAAAGAAAAAAACACTTTAGGTTGTCGTGTAGACGGAGCTAAAGAGGAAGGTTTTTAACCTCCCCTTGAACATTGTTAAAGTTGAGGCTTGTTTTACTTCATCTGGGAGGCTGTTCCAGGTTTTTGCTGCATGAAACTTAAACGCTGCTTCACCTTGTTTAGTTCTAACTCTGGGCACGAGCAGAAGGCCTGTCCCAGATGTTCTCAGAGTCCGAGGAGGTTCATAAGTAACTAGCATGTCAGAGATATATTCTGGTGCTAAACCATTTAGAGACTTGTAAACCAGCAGTGCTGTTTTAAAGTCTATTCTCTGAGCAACAGGAAGCCAGTGCAGAGATTTTAAAACTGGCGTAATGTGGTTGTACTTCCTGGTTTTGGTAAGAACCCGAGCAGCTGCGTTCTGAATAAGCTGCAGCTGTCTTAACCCTCGTTTTGAGAGACCAGTGAGCAGGCCGTTACAGTAATCTAACCTGCTGGAGATAAAAGCATGGATAAGTTTCTCTAAGTCTGGTTGAGACATCATCCCTTTGACTCTGGAAATGTTTTTAAGGTGATAAAATGCAGATGATGTAATTGACTTAATGTGACTGTGGAAATTCAAGTCTGAGTCCATGATGACCCCTAGATTTCTAACCTGGTTTTTAGATTTTAGAGAAAGAGGCGCGAGGTGACTGCTGACACTTTCTCTTTGTTTCTGTTCCCAAAGATGATTAGTTCAGTCTTGTTTCTGTTAAGTTGGAGAAAATTATTTTGCATCCACACATCAATCTGTTCGATGCAGTGACACAGTGAATGGATTGGTCCATTTTCACCTGCTGTGAGTGAAATGTAAATCTAAGTGTCATCTGCATAATTATGGTATGATACGTCTCAGCTGCGTATTAACTGGCCTAAAGGAAGCATGTAGAGATTGAATAATAGAGGTCCCAAGATAGACCCCTGTGGAACCCCACATGTCAGGGCCATTTGGTCTGATACACAGTTACCAACCGAAACAAAGTACTTCCTGTCTTCAAGATAGGACTGAAACCATTTAAGGGCAGTTCCAGTGATACCTATCCATTCCTCTAATCATTGTGTCAGGATTTCATGGTCCACTGTATCAAACGCAGCACTCAAGTCCAACAGAACTAAGACAGAGACTTTGCCTGCGTCAGTGTTCATACGGATGTCAGTAATTACTAGTATGCCAGGTCCCGATATCTGCCCAGATAGTACACATGGCCACAAATGTGTACGTGCTTCGCTCGTCATTCATTTGTCTGACACTCGGAGATTACTGGTGAGTGCTGCACAGCGATTACAACAGTCACTTGCCTTTCATGACTGGCTCAGGACTAATTAAATACAGGAATGAAAAGGATAAAATGTCTGCTATATGTAGTATAAACTTATGTTTGTACAGAGTCAAGTGAATTAGAACTTTGAATATAAAAGAGGACATGTAATAATACACATAGGAGACATTTTTACATTTTACATTTTAGTCATTTGGCAGACGCTTTTATCCAAAGCGACTTACATTCACCAGTTTTACATTTATGGATGACGCTTTCATTTAAAGCGACTTACATTAATCACATTCCATTCACCAGTGTCACAGCTGGAACACCACTGGAGGCAAGGTGGGTTAAGTGTCTTGCCCAAGGACACATCGACAGTACTGTGACAGTACAGTGAACTGTGGGGTGAGCGGGATTCGAACCGCCTACCTTCCGGTTGAAGGACGACCGCTCTTACCACTGAGCCACTGCCGCCCACTGACGACTTTCCATACTGGAAATTTACAGTGCCTTGACATAATATTCTATGATGGATGTATTAGGATGTTGTATGTTGTGATTGAATAGTCAGGGATGTATAATGTCCAGCAGGTGGTTAAACATAATCTAATCTAATACTTAATACTAAATTTAATTCTTTAGCAGTTACTTGCAGAATGGATGTATTTCCAGAAAATTCCAGAGCTGCTCTGCCTTTCTAGCTAACTGTCAGACATCTTGAGATTTGAGGCAGTTTTGTTGCACTTAGATTGCTTTCACACAGGACACATTTGGTCAAACTCAATCAAATTCTGTCCGGTTTGTTTGATAGTTTAAGTTCATTGGAGCCACTGTGAAATTGGTTGCAGACTGACGAAGCAAATTCAGGACACATTAGTGTAGTTCATTTGTGGCGAGAACACAAGCTTTTAACACTACTTTCTGTTTCCATTCTCCTATGGTCCAGACTTTCTGACCAGTCCTCCCAGTTTAGTTGATTTTTTCAAACAAACAACATATTACAAAATAATGATATTCAAAATAAATTGACATTCAAAAGTTGGTTAAAATAAAATTGATTGTACTACTGATTTTATACAGTCTTAGACGGGGGTACTCAATAGGCGGACCGCGGTCCGGATTCGGACCTCGAGAGGTTTTGATCTGGACCGCAAGACATTATTCATAATTACAAGCACATTGTGTAAAACATATTTTTGAACCGGCACTTCTAGGACAGCTATGTCAACACGCGCGGGTCGGGTCCTCCGGTTATTATGATTACGGACAGAGCAGTGGGAAATTTCAACATTTACATTTACATTTAGTCATTTAGCAGACGCTTTTATCCAAAGCGACTTACAAGTGAGGATAACAATGGAAGCAATTTTAACAACACAAGGTACTAAAAGCATAAGTGCACAAAAAACTAGTCAGTTTAAACCCAGCGCAGTATACTATGATGCTAAGGATAAGAGAATTATTATTATTATTATTATTATTTTTTTTTTTTTTTGTTAAAGAAAGGAATCGATAGAAAGGAAGAAGAACTCAGTGTTTGTCAGTCAGGTGTTGACGGAAGAGATGTGTTTTCAGGTGTTTTTTAAAGATGGCCACAGAATCTGCTGATCTTGTAGCAGCAGGTAGATCATTCCACCAATGTGGAACAGAGCCAGAGAAGGTGCGTGAGAGTGATTTTTACCTTTTGGGACGGTACCACCAGGACGTTGTTCATTTGCAGAGCGCAGGGATCTGGTAGGAACGTAGGTCTGTATTAGTGAGTGAAGATATGAGGGTGCAGAACCAGTGGTGGTCTTGTAGGCCAAGAGCATAGCTTTGAACTTGATGCGGGCGTCAACCGGGAGCCAGTGTAACCTAATGAATAGAGGAGTTACGTGCACTCTCTTTGGTTCATTAAAGACCACTCTTGCCGCTGCATTCTGGATCAGCTGCAGAGGTTTGGTTGTGCAGGCAGGAGTCCAGCCAGTAGAGCATTGCAATAATCCAGTTTGGACAAGACAAGAGCCTGGACTAGAATTTGCGTAGAGTGCTCTGATAGGAAAGGTCTAATTTTCCTAATGTTGTAGAGGATGAATCTACAGGACCGGGTGGTGCTGGCGACATGACATGAAGTTTAGCTGATCATCAATTACCACTCCCAGATTTCTGGCAGTGCTGGACGGTGTAATGGTTGATGGGCCTAGTTGAATGGAGAGGTTGTGGTGGGTCTTTGGATTGACCGGAATCACAAGCAGTTCTGTTTTTGCAAGGTTCAGCTGCAGGTGATGGTCCTTCATCCAAAGTGAGATGTCACTCAGACATGCCGAGACGCGAGCAGAGACCGTCGGATCGTCAGGTTGAAATGACAGGTGGAGTTGAGTGTCGTCAGCAGCAGTGATAGGAAAAGCCATGCTTCTGGATGACAGAGCCAAGGGATGTCATGTATATGGAAAAGAGTAGCGGTCCAAGCACTGAGCCCTGTGGCACCCCTGTAATGAGATGTTGGGACTCAGAGACCTCATTTCTCCAGGATACTCTGAATGACCTATCCGAGAGGTAAGACTTGAACCATTGCAATGCCATTCCAGAGACACCCATCGCCCTGAGAGAAGACAGGAGGATGTGATGATTAACAGTGTCAAAAGCAGCAGACAGATCCAGTAAGATGAGTACGGATGACTTGGATGTTGCTTTTGCCAGTCTCAGATCTTCGATGACTGAGAGCAGGGCAAACATGTTTAGCGTAGACTGATAATGAGTTAGAAACTACTAAAATCTAAAAGCTGAGCCTTGGCAAAACATAACGAAGATTCACTGACGTTATGGCCGGAGAGGGAAAGTTTATTTTAGTTTATTCAGCTCCTCAGCTCCGAGTCAGTGTCAAAGCTGAACAACAGCCCTTTATCCTCTAGTCCCGGCTGCTTTGATAATCAAAATGAATTCAGAACTGAACCAGGACTGGACAGTCGGCTCAGAGGGAAGTGAGGACGTCTAATGTGGTGAGTTGTACATTTGTCTGTCAACTTCTTTATTCTGTTGTAAGTTAGGTACTTGACTCGTTTGTCGCATATTTGACCTCGTTTACAAACGTGAGTAATTAGCATTCACGTTCATTTGAACCTAACGTGTTTATTTGGGTGATTAAAAACAGAAAAGGTGTGAAAGGAGGGTTTGGAGATGAGTGACACATGTTAAGTCTTCCTTAAGTTGTGTCAGTTTCTGTGTGAATCCTAAATCCTGTTACAGAACTAATCATAAGCATTTTAATTAAAATGTTACCCCACACGGGAAAAATACAGGAAATAAATCTTTCTATTCTAAATTTTGTTTTAAGAGGAACCTGCAAATTAAACAATAACAGTTAATTATTGGCAACAGCTAATGCTAAAGAAATGCTCAGTGCTTTTTCCCTTGTTCCTGTTGTTTTCAGAGGAATGGCAATAGAAAGAGATAAATTATGACAGGCATCTTTGTCATATTTGTTTAACAAATATGTTTTGGCTTGAATTGATGATTTTGTATTTAAAATGTTCTCATACATGTTTTAAAGGAGTATTAGGCATTATATGCAGGATTCCAGGCTGTTGTCAATAAACAACCAGGTCTTGAGCCTTAGCCTCTTTTGACTTTGTAGTATTTTCATTTTGTCTGTGAGCTGTGTTGGTGAAAGCTAAACACTCAAACATCCTCCTCATGTAAACAAAGGATAAAATACAGAAAACAGTGGATTATCTACATTCATTTCCATTTTGTTTATGAGGCTGTAGGTGTGGAATAAATGAGACTTTACTTTAAAGAATTATATTCAAACGCATATCCTTTTATTTAAATTTTCCGGACCCCTCACGGTGAGGAAAGTTAACTAAGCGGACCTCGGCTGATTTTAATTGAGGACCCCTGGTCTAAGAGTTTGTTTCCCCCACCCAAGTGGTTTGGCACATTTTTTGAAACATATCAACATTTCTCAAAACAAGAAACAATTGACAATTGACAGAAAAATTCAAGAATTATTTAAAAGTCTTCCCTGTTTGCAAAAAGGTAGTTTCTTAGTGATGGGACTACTAACGGCTTTACTTTTTTTTAGTAACGAGTAATCTAACAAAATGACTGTTTCCCTGTTACAACGCCATTACAGTTACTGACAATAAATTGCAGCTATTATTGAGCTTACTGAAGTGGTTTTCATCCGAGTAGGCATTACAACAATAACCACACAGAATTACAAAAACATTTTTCCTAATGTTGTGTGGCTATTTCCAGTGCAGTTAAATGTTGTTGTAATTTTGTTTGGCACTTCCTTTTTGTGAAGTGTGTTTCAGCTTTTGTATTTGTTTTGTTGAGGTCTCTGGGCTTATACATTTGTATTTGTCTGCATGTTTACAGGAATAATAAAGAAGAGCCACTCCTGCTCTACTTGCGCTACTAAAGCTTATAGGAAGGACAAAAAAGGGTTATTTAAGTTATTGCCTTGGAACACTGATATAGTGCCTGTGTGACGTCTGTCCACAGGCAGGAGGCGACCAGCAGTTAATAAGAAACACCTTTTCTCTACTTCTCTCACTAATCTTTGGAGGAATTTCTCGGTTAGAAAATGCATCCAACAGGTGGCCTTCTGACAAGGCCAAAGCGCGTTGATGGAGAAGCTGTGTTCCTCTTCAGAGCGGCTTCATTAATATGTGAAGCTCATAGAAATGTATGCTCTGTCACTTGTCACCAGAGAGAAAAGCAGTTGAGGGTGCATGCATATGCAGCGCCTCATTCTTCCAGGGCTTTAGTTGGAGGGAGTGAAAGTGACAACAGACTTCTCTCTTATCGGCTGGCAGAGATATTATTTATTCCCTTCATTTAATTCCCACCCACCAACACAGTGTGAGAAGGAAAAGACCCACGCACATTGAGCAGCAGTGGTGGCACACCAACCTTCTGCCACATTGTGAGTGCTTTGGCGCTGACTGGATTTCTAATATGCAGGGTATTTTCCTCGTGGTGATGCAACAGATGAACGGAACACGCAGAGCCTCCAGCTGCAGATTAAGATTTAGCAAAGCACCCCTTATGCACCAAGAACCTATTGTAACGCAGACAGAATAATTTGTTTATTTAGGTTTGGATGACAAACAACAATGTCATGTCAATAATACTCACTTGCAGCAGCAGTACTCAAATACTTTCATTTATACTCAAGAACAGGGATGATACATTTCCAGAAGTTAACTAAAGTAAGGGGTTCACAGTGGCATAGCAAGAAGTTTGTGGATACGATCCCTGGACCAGCCATGGCCTTTCTTTTATTTGTTTTTTTCTGTGAGGAGTCTGTCCTCTCTATGGTAGTGGGAGTTCTCTCCCAACAGACTTTTTCCCCCGTTCAAAGACATAGGTGAAATGGTGAATCTAAATTGCCCAGTGTAAGTCTCTAAGTGTGAGACACGTGATTAACCCTCATGGCACCTTCGGGGACCAAATGTGTACATTTTGTGCTTATTTTATGTTTTTGATTCTCAATGTATTGGTTAGTTTAAAGACTAAATGTATAAAACTTGCCCAGGATTAGTTTTCTATCATTATTCTTTTAATTCCATGATCCCCACAGTTGCAAAGAGATATGCATTTTGCCTACACGTTTTACCCTTGGGCCCAATTTGGTCCCATTGACTCCCATTATTAACCAGATACTTCTGATAAACTGTATTCCTGACATACAGTGCCTTGCGAAAGTATTCGGCCCCCTTGAACTTTGCGACCTTTTGCCACATTTCAGGCTTCAAACATAAAGATATGAAACTGTGACCTTCCTGATGTTCAACTTCCACAAATGACAGTATATACTTAAAATAAATGTCCTGAACCTCGCAATGGTCTTGGAGCACAATGACTCATCGTACGGGACATGGAGCATCACCTTCTGTGAGGGAGACCACAGAACATGTACAGTTGAACCTTGGCATAGAAACTTTTGAGGACCATTCTTTTGTAACTGAGGCATCCCATCAACTATCTGCATGTCGTATTTGTGGCCTCCCATCAGATCTTCCAATGTGTCGCCAGCCTTAAAAAAGGTATTTAATTTCCAAAATATCCCCTAAATCCAGAATGCCATCAGGACTCGCGGAAAACCAGGGCTTTTCAGGACAGACTACGTTTCCTTTTTGGGTCACAGTGTCCCCACACTCCTCCATCCACTTCACAGCCAATGCTTCCCCTTCCATTCCATGTCTTGTGGCAGCGCCACCATGAAACCTTGGGTAGACATGTGATTTAAAAAAAAGTGTTAGGGCTACCTCTGATGGGGACTCTCTTGGCAGAGCTGGCAGTGACTCTTATCTTGTGGGAATCATGCCACAGATGAGATGTGAATAAATCTAAAGTGCGATCTCTGTAAGACTCAGGGTGACCTACCGAGTGCAGTAATACGGTTTTGGTGTTAACTTCATTGTACAGTCAAGCGATCTGTATGATTGTTGGTGGGCCACACAGTGGAACACGGAGGTCAGCTCAGCAGCAGCTATTTTATTATACATCGAATCATCCTGCTTCTTTTTTTAAAGAAGGACGAGACCAATGTGTTAGTCTGTACAGTCGCGGTGTTGGTACAGTGTAATTTGCTGCTAGCATGCAGCCTAACATCTGCCTCCCCTCCGTGAGAAACACCAAACTCTTTCCTACACACTTTGCAGAACGCTTTGCTTTCATCGCTTAAGGCTGTAGCAATCCATGGATACTTCCCCACCCACTCCTAATGGTACCTGCAGAGGCGTTTTTGCTTTTTAGCAGCATGTTGGGGTTCCGGTACACCAGCGGTGTCAATGGAATGAATGAAAATTATCTTATCAATATCTAAAGTTGCGCCTAGCCGCATAAGTTTTTTTTTTTTTTTTTTTAAACTTATGGGATGGTTGAAGGACGGCTCAACCTCCGCAGACAGTTTTTATTCAATTCATTTTTATTAAATAATTATTATTTTTAATGTTTATCAGTTTATGTTTATTAGGGCCAGATTCGGGATTCGGGACAACAGTTTAGATTTCGGGACTATCCCGAATTTTTCGGGACGTCTGATCACCCTAAATATGAGTAAATGATAACAAATTAAAGCCTGAAATGTTTGTGTACCTGTTGAGTTCTTGGTGCAGTTAAATTGTGCATTATTGTATTTTACGCCCTTATAAAAGTCAAATGAAAGTTTTTCTTACCTTGACTTTGTACGGCACCAAAGTCCTTGATGGCCAGGCCTGTCCAGTTCTGCACAGACACACATTTTAGTATAAGCGCATCAGTTTCGATGGTGCGCTTGGGAGCTGGTTTCCACAACCTCACAATCTCCTCAGGCTTGGGATGGTTGGCCTTCCACCCCTCCTGCGCAATCAGTCTCGCCACCTTTGCGGCTGATGGCTTGTGGATTGTGAAGTGTGCTGAAAGACAGAATGAAGTAACTTTAATTCAGTGACGAGTAACTTGCATGAGTAATGGCCTAGTTTGTGTCGAGTCAATGAGTGTTGATGCTGTATTGATAGATTTGGAGACTTACCCAGCATATATTTCTCCCTCTGGGCGAACTGTAAGGCACGCCACTTATCATAAAAGACACGGTCTTCAGGAAACTCTGAATCGACCCCCTGCTTTTTAGGATGGGGCCTGGCCTTTCAGTAAAACCGGGAATCTGGCCAAAAATGCAGAGAAGTCCTTTCTCAAAGTTTATTCCTCTAGGCAGGTTCCAGCTGTACACAGTTTGTCTGAAGAAGTGCTGTATAGGTGAGGAACACAAGGTTTATAAAATATGAAAAATGATAACAACTTGGCAATTTGCTGTACAAATTGTTAGAATAGTGGCTAGCTCTCCCTGGTGGTGTATTGTGCTTTTCAGAAGTGCTCATATATAACAATAACCATCTAATTAGTAAAAAAATCCAGTTTTATTAGAAAACTTTTAAAAGTAGAAAAACACTTGCATGCACTTACTTCCTGACATTAAACAACAAATAAAACATTGTAGTTGAACATATTACCTGAACACAACATCAAGCTTCAGAAAAGCCTTTAAAAAGGTTGGTCCAATTCTAGACCATGAAAGCAGAACTATAATTTTTGGATGTGAGTTAAGGGGTGGGGCAGGTAAATAGGTTGGATCAAACTCATTTACTTTCTTCAGTGTTGTACGTGTGTGGTGTACATGTGGGTCTTGAGAGCACCTCCTGGTGCCTATCTGCTGTACAAATTGTTAGTCATGTGTTGTTGCATCATATTTGGATGAAGAGACATACGTAGACAAGGAGTCCAGCATCAAAGCTGCGTCCACAACATCCTGAGGCTGTGGCGTTGCGTCCTGCTGCTGGGCCGCACCAGCGCTACCGACCAGGTAACGGTCCACTGCCTCTCACTGGTGCGCTGGGAGCTCACACAAGAAACAATAAGAAACACACACACACACACACACACACACACACACACACACACACACACACACACACACACACACACACACACACACACACACACACACGGAGATGATTCATGTCTCGTGTGACACATGACTCTTGTTGAATCTTGTCAGGCCGGATAAGTTGGTATTACACCTGAAACCACTATGAAAAAAGACCAAGAGTTATGAAATATGAAACACTGGTGATAATCAATCTACCGTTTGTATCGTAGTAAAACTCACAGCTTCCTCATCTTGTGTCAAGGCAACTTGTTTTTGAAACAGTATTATTTACTTATGCATCTGTGTGCAAATATTACAGAATATCAGTATAAACGTCTTAAAATACATGAACTTACGTAAACCCTTCCACAGCTCTTGGACTCTGCATGTGGTGGAACACCAGGAGCGCCTCGCAGTAGTAGCGGAACAGCGTCTGCTGCATATTAGAGATCTTGGTGCCAGACAGCAGATCTCCGTGAACCCTGAGAAAGTCTGCTTTGGCAACGTTTAAACAGTTTGTTACAGAAATGTAGTGGAGCACGCAGCACATTAAACAAATGCGAATTTGTGTCCGTCCACCAGAGGGCAGGCTCCAAAAGCGGAAATATAAGGAGAAACCCAATGGCGACTTTACAAGTGTAAAACTCATGTTTACAGCCTGGTACAAAAGATGGCTCCGGTCTCTAGAGCTAAGTTTTTATTACATGACAACTCTGGGGGGGGTGCATTTTTGATTAATATGTTTGTTTATGCTATCTAAAAACCATTGATTTACTATGGAAAAAGACAGGATATAACGGCCATTTTATTGCCCATTCGTAATGACATTATTAAGCAGGCCTCTGCTTCTTCTTTAGCTTATTTTAAAACCACTCTTAAAACCCATCTTTTTTCTTTGGCTTTTGATACCCAGTAAGATGTCGACCTTATTTATTCATTTACTTTGTTTACCTGATTCAATTTGTTACTTTATTGTCTTTCTTTCTCTGTGGTTATAAATGGTACATATGTATGTATCTATTTTTATGTTATTTTATTACTCTGTACAGCACTTTGGTCAACTGTGGTTGTTGTAAAGTGCTTAACAAATAAAGTTGGTATGGTAATATTGGTGAATAGGGGACCAATGGGCGGTTATCATCCATATTTATACAATCTATGGCGTTACAGCACTGAATCAGAGATCCTAGCTACTTTGATTAAAGCCAAGAAATGTCCACACATTCCCAGAAGGGGCGGTTCTGGGAATACCAGCAGATTGTGGACATTTTAGAAAATGTTAATCCTCTTGCCAGGTGTGGCATTTATGCTTCACTGCTGTGTCATGTCCTGTTGCAGTAGAGTGCTCAATATTTCATCAGACGTGGTTTGTTTTATTAGGTTCACTGTGGTTTGTTTTATTAGGTTGTTAAAAGATATGCAAAAGAAAGGCTTGGTAATAAAAAAACATATCCAGGAAGATTAGCTTTCAGCTTAAAAACTACTGAGAGAGAGAGAGAGAGAGAGAGAGAGAGAGAGAGAGAGAAAAGACAGACAGAGTAAAGTGGGTTAACACGTGTGTGATACAAAACACTTAATAAACTAGGATAGAGAGCCAAGCACAGATGGGTTCTGAGTGTGTTTGACTGTGCTGTAATGTTTCTGGGCCAAGCACTGAACTTCACATTAAGTTTAAATACTAGTCTAAAATTGTAGTTTTTCTTTTGTGGTTTAGACTTTTTTTAAATAAAGAAAGATACGTAGATAGACCTGTAGTGCTACAGTAAGTTATAGAACGGATGAAACGGGAAAAAAGAGAAACCTCAGGGAGAACCACAGAAGGAGGGATCCACTCCCAGGACGGACAGGCCGTGCAGGAATGTGTCCAGGACAGTTGAAAAATACATAGAAATACACAAACATATTCACAAAAAAAAAAACATTTATATTGGCAGTGTCCAGTGTCCACTCTGAGTGTGCAATAGGGGATGGGGCCGCAGCCAACATCAAGGTAGATGACAGATGGGGTGGGGGCCCTCACACTGGAGCACAGGCGGGAGGGGGGAGGGGGGGTACACATCACCCAGCAGGTCAGAGGTTTGCGTCCACCCTAGGAGGAGTGAGAAAAGAGAAAAAAACCAAACTGTAATAGGTAGATGTGATAATAGTATGAGCGGTTTAGTGTGTACAACCAGTGTAAACGTGTACCTACAGCTACAACCAGTGTGAACGTGTACCTACAGGTACAACCAGTGTAAACGTGTACCTACAGCTACAACCAGTGTAAACGTGTACCTACAGCTACAACCAGTGTAAACGTGTACCTACAGCTACAACCAGTGTAAACGTGTACCTACAGCTACAACCAGTGTAAACGTGTATCTACAGCTACAACCAGTGTAAAGCGTGTACCTACAGCTACAACCAGTGTAAACGTGTATCTACAGCTACAACCAGTGTAAACGTGTATCTACAGCTACAACCAGTGTAAACGTGTACCTACAGCTACAACCAGTGTAAACGTGTACCTACAGCTACAACCAGTGTAAACGTATACCTATGATCAGTCTCCATACGTTTGGTGAAATAAGTATGTTTTGAATTTGCTTTTGAAAACCTCAACAGAGCCAGCTCGCCGAACTTCCACCGGGAGCCCATTCCATAAAAAGGGGGCTCTATAAGAAAAGGCTCTGTAGCCAGCCGACTTCTTCTTTACTCGAAGAAGTTGAAAGAGGCCAGCGTCCTGAGAGCGAAGAGTACGAGCTGGAGTATACTGGGTGATGAGGTCAGATAGGTAAGAGGGCACGCGTCCACAAAGAATTTTTTATGTTAACAGGAGAACTTTGAAATCAGCTCTAACATGAATAGGAAGCCAATGTAATGAAGCCAGGACCGGAGTAATGTGATTAAACTTCCTGGTCTTTGTTAAAAGTCTGGCGGCTGTATTTTGGACCATTTGTAGTCTGTGAGTACTTTTCTCGGCAGTCAGAGAATAACGCATTGCAGTAGTCCAGCCTGGATGTGACAAATGCATGAATGAGAATTTCAGCATCAGCTAAAGAGAGGCAGGAGCGAATTTTTGAGATATTCCTCAAGTGAAAAAAGCCCAGTTTAGTGATCTCACTAATGTGCTGCTGCAGTGATAGTGTGGAGTCAAAAATGACACCAAGGTTCCTCACAGTGTTGCCGTGCTCCAACACACAGTTGTTGATCGAGACAATAAGATTGTTGAATTTGTGTCGATGACTGGCAGGACCAATTAACAAGAGCTCTGTTTTATCCGAGTTCAAATGGAGGAAGTTTTGAGACATCCATGTTTTAATTGAAACGAGGCAGGCCTCTAGACGCTTGATGTCAGTAGCATTATTCGCTTTTATTGGTAGATACAGCTTTGTATCATCGGCATAACAGTGGAAGTTTACTCCATAACTTCTGATGATTTGTCCCAATGGTGTAACATATAGTGAAAAAAGTATGGGACCAAGCACAGACCCTTGTGGCACACCGAATTTCACTGGTGCCGTGGAGGAGAAGGATTTATTAAAGGAGACAAAATGAGACCTATCACACAGATAGGATTCTAACCAAGCAAGAGCAGAGCCAGAGATGCCAAACACATTCTTTAGTCTGTTGATTAGCACTGCATGATCAATCGTATCAAATGCAGCGCTGAGATCTAGCAATAACAGTAGAGCTGATGAGTCCTCGTCAATCTGAAGGAGGAGATCGTTAGTCACTTTAACTAAAGCTGTTTCAGTGGAATAAGAGGCCCTAAATGCAGACTGAAACGGCTTGAGGAGGTCATTTTCCGATAGATATAGAGTAAGTTGCTTTAACACAACTTTTTAAAGGACTTTAGATAGAAAAGGTAAATTGGAGACAGGACGGTAATTATTTAGGCATCCAGGATCCAGAGTAGGTTTTTTGAGTAGGGGTTTGACCAAAGCCTGTTTGAAGAGGGAAGGAACGGTGCCAGTAGACAGGGACAAGTTTATAATGTTTAACATAATTTTCCCCACATAGGGCCACAGTTCTTTAAGCTGTTTTGCTGGCAGGATATCCAGAAGGCACGTAGTTGCTTTACATGAAGAAACCGCCTTTGTCAGCTCATCGAGGGATACAGGATCTAGGACTGAGAGACGAGAGGTCAGTGGATCCAAGTGAATGGGACCCGGAGCTGAGGAAGACAAAACCAAAATATTATCCTTGATATCTTCAATTTTATGTTTAAGAAATCTAAAAAGTCTTGTGCACTAAAGGGAGAGGAGTCTTCAGTTTTTCTTGGTTGGATTAGTTTAGCAACTGTCCCAAATAGAAACCTGGGGTTATGCCGGTTTTCTCTGATTAGAGATGAGAAATAAGCCGTCTTTGCAGTGCTGAGGGCGTGCTTATAGGTGTTTACAAACAAACACCACTTTTGATAATTTAGATTAGTTTTTGACTTGCGCCATATGCGTTCAAAACTCCTGCAGGCCTGTTTTAAAGCCCGGGTTTCCTCGTTATACCATGGTGTAGGTCGTCTGGTTGGTCTGGGCTTTGTCCTGAGGGGTGCCACTGAGTCAGTGATGGCCGAGAGGGTTGCATGGACTTCCTTTGTGTAGGCTTCTATTGAGTTTCCAGGTGGAGTTAAATTAGGAAGAACATCTGTCAGCCATGTGGCAAACATTTCCATTGCAGCCGCGCTAAAATTCCGTGTAGACACTACGCATTTGTCGGAATTTGAGGGGAGTCTATAACTAATCTCAAATTCCACCAGTGAGTGATCTGAAACAGCAGATGAAAGAGAGGAGACGAAGAGATGGGATAAATCTATTCCCCGAGCCAAAACAAGATCCAGATAGTTTTCACTAATGTGTGTGGGCTCATGAACAAACTGGTTGAAAGACAGGGTTGTAAGCAGTGATTGAAATGCTCTGGCCAGAGGATCACACTCCTTATTTAGATGAATATTAAAGTCACCAACTAGAAGGATGTTATCAGCGTGGGTTATTAAGTCCGAGAGGAAAACTCCAAACTCATCCAAGAAAGAAGAATAGGAACCCGGAGGGCGATAGACTACAGCTAAATAAAATGGCTTCCTTCTGTTAATTTGAGAAGGAATATGTTTGATGAGTAACACTTCGAATTAGTTAAATTTAGTGGCAGAACAACATTGGGCCTAAGCCATGTTTCACAAAGACAAAGTAAATCCAAGCAATGTGAAGTAATAAGATCATTAATTAAGAGTGCTTTGGAGGATAGAGACCGCACATTCAGGAGACCAATCTTCAGTCTTGACCTGCATTTGAGGGCTGGTCCAGTGGAGCGATAGTAACAGGAACAAGCTGTTGAGCTCTAACAGTTCTGCCGGGTTTAAAAGAATGCCTCTGAGTTATAATAACATGAGGACAGGATGCTTTTGGGTCACTGACTCTGTGAGTTTTTAGATGTGTTTGAGGACTAAATAAATTCACTATATCTAATAGATTTAGGCAGTAGACATCGGATTGATACGGTCTAACCAGACAACTAAAAGCTGCTACATACTAATACTAAATTCTATGTTAGGATTTGCTTGTCTAAATAAGTCAGTATTGTGTAACGTATAAATAAAGAGAAAAAAAAAAAAACACACATATGGCTCTGTTGTCTTGTTTGTATCCACACTGTATTTTATTCACGGATAAACTGTAACTTTGATTTTAAACGTACATGTTCCTCTTCATCCGTCAGCGTTACTCCTGCAAGTGTTGCAGCAGTTTTGTTTCACCAGTGCGGTCAATCTGGTTATGTTAGCATCCTAATAAATGAAGTCATTAATCACATTGGCAGAAGGATCCTCCTCTTCTTCACTGTTGCCTGTTTCCAAACCTCCACCACGACAGGATTCTATCATCAGGGGTGTAAATCCATCTGAAAATACAAAGAAAAAAGAGAGGCCCATAAACTCAGGCACTTGTTGCCAAAAGACTGCATGAGCAGCACAACACAAGCCCAGTCACTAGACAGAGGGCTACACTTCAAACCGGCGAAAAGATCAGAACAAAGTAACAAACTAATTGAACGTGGATTTGACACTTTGTCTTGGGTTCAATCATTATAGCCCTCTCTTTTCAGTAATGGATTCTGATCAAGGCCCCAGCACTACTATTATTCCTAAAATATTATCTGGGCAATTTTTTTTTACCTGGTCCATGGACTTTCATATCCATGCAAGCATTCTCAATCTCGCTCTGAGGCGGTGTTGGAGCGATGGAAGGGATATGCACATCTGTGGCGTCCAGGTGCTGCTGGGTCCACTGACGGTCAGTGTTGTGCCTGAACGCGTTCATTGAACGATAGTTCATGAACTCGTTCATATTTTGGGCGAACGTGAACTGAACGTGCTGTATTACTGCCTGATGAACGTTACTGTGAACTCGTTCATTCTGGTGTCTGTGAACGGCACGCTCTCTCAGGTTAACTTCGTTCAATAGGGTGCCAGATTTCTATAGAGCCTTCCAGGCGAAAACCTAAAACACACCCCAAACCAGCCGCAAACGGGTCTTAATATGTAGCGGAAAAACACCAAACCTGGCAACACCAGCCACCAGTGTCGCACCGCCGTCCGCCGCATGCGTGACGCGTCATCAAAAAATAAATAAAAAAAGAAAGCATGGAGGCGACAGCAGCATGTAGTAAGGCCTATGATCAGTTAAATTAATTCATGTAACTTGTTTGTTGAACCTGCCTGGTCTATTTTTCCAGGATTCAAATTTTCAAAATTCAAAAAATCTGTTTTAGCATGTGGACAATGGAAAATTATTAAAATTTAAAAACGTTTTCACCTTAATGATTACTGTCCTGTGTTTCTTTGAATAATTCCTCATTAAAAAAGACCATTCAAGCAGCATGTTTGTCCTCATGTTTTTGAGAATGTACTGTAGGGTTGAAAGCTGCAGCTGCTACTAGTGTGGAGTGAATGGACAGCAACAAAGCATTAAAGCAACAATGGGGAAATGCTGTCCCCTCAATGCTAATGTAAACCCTGGTTGGATAAGGATTGAAAATTGGATATGAAAATTAAATCTGACGCATAGCTTCATTGTTAAAACTGATAAAATAATTGCTGTCTGTGATTCTACTGTATATGGGCTGTGGCAATAATTTTGAAAAATAATAGCTCGCAGCAACATATGGAAAAAAAGAACTATGAACTAGTTCATTTTTGGAACTGTGAACTTAGTTCAAAATTTTGAAGTTTGAACTGAACTGAACTAGTTCATTTTAAAATTTGTGAACTGAACTTTGAACTAGTTCTTGTAGAAAGTGAACTTTCCCAACACTGCTGACGGTGGTCTGCCTGGTCATCTGTGTCTAGTATTGCATGCTCATCAAAATGCTAAAACAAAAACAAGAATTAAACAAAATTACTATTATTTTTTTATTATTTTAATTATCATCCAAAATGTGTGATGTACAAATAATCTGAAAAGTCATATTTTTTATAGTAGTATAGTAATGAATTTTGTAAATTGAGTTACTTTGAAGCGTTTCACATCTGAAAGCTCATCTTCTCCCCATTCGTTCTGGGCATCATCCATGAGGGATATATCTGATGTGTTTTTCAGTGGCCTATGATCAAAGAGAAAATTCTGTGAAATGCCTTTTTCAACGAAGGCACTGACCCATAATGGTGCAGCTGCACCAAAAAAACAAAAGCATTGATTATATTCACACTCCAACAAGTCAATTAAAACTCACCTAAACCTGCTATGTCATTATCATTAATGATCCAGACCTGGCATTTTACCTTCTGAAATAGCCTTTCACCTGACCCGCACAAAAGGCACCCAACAGCACAACAAATAACACTCAAAATCAAACTTACTTTAATCCAACTGAATCTTCTCCGACAGGCTCACGTCTCTTCTTCTTACTTGTCTCTGTAGTCTTGAAGCCCTCAGGGAGCCACAAACGCCCATGCTCATGGCGGCGCTTTCGGGCAGCCACCACTTCCACACCGAGGAAGGCCAGTAGCCCTACGCTGCCTAAAACCAAGATTGGGTAGAATTCCTTGGGATGCTGGGGGTCCACACCGCCTGGTGGTGGCCTTGATTTGCAGCAATTAACCATTTTAGAGGCTGAAGTCAGTGGATTTACACACAGAGTGAAGGATTGATAGTTTAGTACATGAGATTCACAATTGCATTTGTTCACTGCTGCATAACAAATACACACTCAAAGATCACAGAGGTTAAGACATGAGGTATAGCAGAGGCTTCCAGTTCAAAAGTGTGTGTGTGTATGTACTGTATGTAAAGTAAACTACGCTCATTTATAAAGAAAAGGGTCTAAAAATAATTTAAACTGATTATTTTTACACAAACTGACCTGGCATTAAGTGTGTGTTAAAGCAGCCTTTTTCACATTTGGTGTAACTTTGGATCAAACATTGAGCTTTATTTATGTAAAATATACACATTTCCATGAGATAAAACCAGCCCCTCTTCTGTTGGGTTTAGAATTGACTCTAATTGTAAAGACATTTGTCTTTAGCTCTGAGAAATACACAGTCCATAAAGACAGGTCGGCTCATAGCCTGTGGCAAAGAATGAGGGGACACAGACAACATGGGTAGGCCAATGAAAAGTATTTATTAATTAAACTAAGAACCATTAACTTTAACAAAGAAGAAGGAATGGGGTGTGAGTATATGTCAAAATAGGAGGTGTATGTCGGGTGCATGGATGTGTGAATCTGTATGTGTGAAATGACTGAGTGCAGACCTAAAGAAGACCACAAAACATAACCAACCAAACCATACCTGTAGGAACTGAGAGAGCCACCACAAAGCAGAATTAGCAGGAGTTTAAATACCTGAGCCCAGGTGGCTCCAATTACTCACGACCCTCCTCTGCCTGGCAGGGGTGGTTCCTCCTGCAGGCAGAGGAGGGGCCGTGACACAGTAAATAGATAAATAAATAAGTGAGTAAATTGATAAAACACATGAAAACCATATTAATCTTTTCAGAATTATTTAGTAATGATTTAAAACAAACCCTTCAGTGAAATAATTAAAACTATTCAGAAGTGACCAGGCTTGTGAGAGTTTTGGGTCTGGAGGTGAAAGTGAGCGGGGCCTGGAGTCCAGCGGGCGGGGCCTGGAGTGTCCAGCGGGTATGATATATACATACAATGATCTTAGAGCAGTATGAAGTAGTATAGATTAGCATCTTAATAACAAAATTATAAATAAACAAACAAATAAACAAACAATAAACAACAGCAAACATGACAAAAAGGTTACAGTGGGACCAACAGAGAAGTGATCCTAACTATTACAAAAAATAAATTAACATACTTTTTCTGTTTAGATTTTTTTCATATTTTTTTTGAGACTCTGGCTAGATACATACAGAAACTGATTATCAACGTTAATATAACCTTTATTGTTAGTTGGGTTAAATAAGAGGCAGGGCTGCCCAGAGAGAAAGAGAAAACGGCCAATAGAAACAGTTGTAGGTCTAAAGGGGTGACGGAATCTGAAGGAAGAGAATTCTTCTGGTTTCGAATTTAACTTAATATAAACAGTGCACTTATGCTTTTTGTACCCTGTGTTGTTAAAATTGCTTCCATTGTTTTGCCTCACTTGTAAGTTGCTTTGGATAAAAGCGTCTGCTAAATGATTAAATGTAAATGTAGAAACATTAATGTCTTTTATGGGATTTTATTAAAATTATACAAATGAACAATGGTGAATAAAATGATGGGAACACGGGGAAAGCATTAAACACAATAAGGGTTGAACACAATGAGGGATACACAGAGATAAACATTTGCATGGATGATATGTGAAACCAGGAATGTTTGGCTATTTTAATCTATGTTATCAAAGTCCGTAGGGAGAAATAGGATCCGAGTGCTAGAGAGGAAGCAAGAGAGCAAGATTTTTGGCTGACAGCCAGGTTTTATCACCTTTGGGCCGGGGGCCTGTCTTACGCTCTCTTCCGGAGAAGGGCGTAACTCTGGGAAGTTAAACTAAAGTTTAAAATGTGTAAACTAAGTTTTACAAACATTCCTTGCTTCGCGATGTATTTTATTTTTTTTATAAAACACACAAACATTCGTGCTTGTAGGATTGTACAGAGAAAATGCATGTGAGAATATTATGGGAACATTCATTCCATTTCATTAAAAACAAAACAGAAACCGTAAACTGGGGTAAGGAGCCATTCTGCCTGGTTACGCTCTGCCTCCTAGAAAGAACAGTATAAACAACACAATATCGTAATATATTTTCCTTTTAATGGAATAAACACGGAAATGTCCTTTCGCATTCCAATGTCCTTCAGGATGGCTAAAGAACGTTGTGGGTAAAGCTGAATCTTTATCTCCAAGAATTCACGGTTATTTGACATGGCGCCAGAGGTCTGTCCTGGTCCTGAGTCACCTTTGACCTGGTGACTGGTAGACCCAGGTTCCACTTCTTATGAAAGCAAAAACAAAGTCATTAATAACATTTCCTGTCCTTAACAAAACACTTGGCCAGATATAAATATGCAGTGCGCGCTGTTGGGAAGCATGAGCAAGCCTTAAGCTCATTCTATGGCTAAAAACTTGCTTGGTAATAATGTCACTGAGTTCTGGAAAGAGGTAAAAGCTACAAATAGGGCCAAAGCAGTACTCCCATGCCACATTGAAGGGGTATCTGGTGCAGACAATATAGCAGAGCGGTGGAGGCAGCACTACGCAGCTCTGTTTAATTGTATAAAAAGTGAGCCCTATTGTGTGGGCAAGTTAAATGAGGAAGTGATTCATTTTACTCCCAACGAGGCTTATCAAGCTATAGAGCAACTAGCGGACAAGAAAGCTAGTGGCAAGGATGACATCACTGTGGAACATTTTAAGTTAGCTAGCCCCAGAGTAGCAGCTCTGCTGTCCATTTGCTTCACAGGGCTGATGACACATGGTATACTGCCAGACACCATGCTGACAGTCACATTAGTGCCAATCATCAAGGACAAGGCAGGTAAAATAGGGAGTTTGGACAACTATAGACCCATCACCTTAGCCAGCATTCTTTCGAAGGTGTTAGAAAAGATGCTCCTAAATAGACTGAGTTCATCTACACCACAGAAAATCAATTTGGTTTTAAGTCTAAGCACAGTACAGATCTATGTATATATGCTTTGAAAGAAGCTGTTGAATCCTACAGAAGGCAGGGCTCTACAATCTTTCTAGGGTTTATTGATGCTTCCAAGGCATTTGACAGGGTGAATCACCATAAGCTTTTTGCTAAACTTTTTCTTAGGGGTGTGCCTGGATGCATCATACGTATCCTGGTTTACTGGTATGCCAAACAACATATGCAAGTTAAATGGGGAAATAGCCTATCATTACCCTTCAGTGTAGGCAATGGAGTACGGCAGGGGGGGCTTCTGTCTCCAGCCCTGTTTAACCTATACATGGACAACCTGTCGAAACAGTTGGGGAAGTGTAAGACAGGTTGTCTGATTGGGAATGCGCTGTTAAACCATCTGATGTATGCAGACGATTTGGCTATTATGTCCCCCAGCAGTGTTGGGTTCCAGCAGCTGTTGGATATATGCTCTGAGTATGGGGTTGAGTTTGATGTACAGTACAATGCAAACAAGAGTGTTGTATTGATATGTAGGACCAAGGAGGATCAGAAGCTGCACTTTCCAATGTTTTACCTGTCAGGGCAATCACTCTGTGTCTCTAACTGTACGAAATACCTTGGGCACATCATCACTGACAAGATGGAAGATGATGCTGATATGTATAGGCAGAGACGAATGTTGTATGTCCAAGCAAACATGTTAGTCCGGAAATTCCATCACTGTTCTGATGATGTGAAAGTAAGCCTGTTTCGTGCATACTGCACCCCTATGTATGCAGCACCATTGTGGGTCAGCTACAAAAAAGAGACCCTGCGCAAACTTCAGGTAGCATATAATGACTGCCTGAGGATACTGCTGAAAAAGCCCAGGAGTAGCAGTGCAAGTAAGCTTTTTTGTGACTTAAGGCTAAGCACTTTACAGGCTCTCTTCAGGAACCTAATGTTTAAGTTCATGTCCCGACTTGATGAATCTCAAAACTGTATTATAATGATGCTCACAAGCCCTGGGTGTAGCTCGGTCAGATATCAATCATATTTGTGGAAACATTGGTATGGGTGCCTGTTAAGGCTCTCATGAATCAAAGTATGTCTGTAGGTGTGTACGTATCTATGCCTTGTTTTTTTTTTTTTTTACTTGATGTTGTATGTCTTGTTGTTGGGCCTAGAGCCTGTAATAAAGTTTATATACTTGGGGCGTCCTTTTATCTGAGAGAAAACAGTGTTAACCAAGTCTTCCCCAGGCTTCAGATACAAGCTTGTCTCTGAAGGCCATTGGCAATGATGAAAGCGACAGGAAAGTTAATCTGTGGGGAATTCGAAGACTGATCTGCTACAATCGTCAGGAGGAGGCTGAAGCTAATGCTAAATGTCCCCATGGGGTAAAGGCTTCTTCTTCATTATATGGGTTCCCGGGAGAAGCAGTCGGCACTTTCACCCATCTACCAGGGGCAAGCAGTTAGCTGCAGCCTCAGTGGTGCTTTGGAAACACTCTGTGGACTGCTGTAAGGACTGATGATTATCCACCTCCAAATGGACAATTAAACTAAAGAGATAGACATAAAGTCACAATAGTGAAGACTCCAACTGTGATGCCGTCAGAGAATAGTCAATTCAAAATTTAATGAAGTCAGAAAATAAACATTTTAATAGTCTTACCCTTTAATCTGTGATGGATACAATTCCCTTCTTGCCCGTCTATTTTCTGTTGCAAAATCATACAAACTTCTCTTGGCAATATTCTGTAAATATTGTCAAGAGAACTTTGTATATAAATATATAAGGTTTGTAATAAATAAATAAAATTCTCTCTGTTGCTCCAACATGTGGAAGAGCACTCCCATGGTGCTAATGGGTAATGGTGGTAATTGATAAGCAAAGGGTGATTGATTATTACGGTGGCGTCTGACGGTGGTGAGTTCAAGGGGTTTAAAGAAAATTTGCTGAACAAATGGATCTATCTATTTAATTTAGTCAAAAATCAAATGAAATACAGTTTATGAAGTTTTAAGAAATGCAAAGAAAGCACGCCGTCCTTAACAACCTTAGCTTTGCCTGTTGCGCTTCATTGAGCGCGGGCATCGCTTGCTCTTGTGCGGTGCTCCTCAGAGCACTTGGTTTCATACGTTATCTGCGTAAAGTAAAGTAATCTACGCAAAGTAATCATCGGCACTGACACTATTAATTATAATCTTTATTGATGCTATCTTCCTTATTGTTTTAATTTGAGGCTATGTAGGCTATGTGTGACGATGTGAGCAAGGGACTTCTCTGTAATTTCACTCGGGATTAAAAAAGTATTCATCTATCTACAATCCAGTCACACATTACTTGTAACCTTCCACGTATGTGCGGATTGATACACTTTGCAAAAGTGGTGTCCCTCATAGTGCAGAACGCTGGACCTTTTCGGATTCTGCCGCAACTGGAAGACCAATCAGCGTTGAGTCTGTTAAATAACACTTTTTTTTTTACTTAACACCTTCGATTCAATCATTCAACGTCTGGCCCACAGCCACAAAAAATTGATAACTCCTCTCTGGGCGTCATTATTTTGAGAACACCTAGAGGTGTTTGAAGCGGCAGGACGTATTGTTCAATCTCGACGCTAACTGTTCATAATTAAAGTTTTCTAACACCGTTGTTCAGGTAAGTTGATTGCTTTATTATTAATATACTTCCTGAGTTTTGTTTGTTAAAACTTTGCCGTCTAGTTTAACAGTTTAACGGGTTATCATAGGAGTGTGCAAAATTTTGACGGGTGAAGGGCAAGGCAATTTTATTTATACAGCACAAATCTGTGCTCTAAAACTGTTCTCAGTTTCCGAGGAGGTTCATAAGCAACTAGCATGTCATAAATATCTTCTGGTCCTAAAATATTAAAAGGGCAAGAAGATTTCTATCAGTGCGTAAAATGTAGAAAAGGCAAAGGGCTGGGTGATTATGCTTACATGCATCAAAACTCTTTCCTTTTACTCTAGAACAGGGGGTGGGCAATTATGTTTCCCCATAAAATTTCAACCTTTAGACAATTAACAACACTACATCCATTACAATGCATGCTTTATTACTAATGTGTTGAAACACTATTTTGATTTTTTTTTTTAGAATGGAACCTAGGGAGTGTCCGCTGTGCAAAAAACAATATCGCCAGCTCAGCCAACATCTGAGAGTATCCCATTTTGTACTTAATAAGGATGAGCGGAAGCTCCTCCTCAACCTCTCCTCCGGCAGGGTGGATTTCAGGGTCAGCATGTGCCCTGTGCTAGGCTGTGGCCAGTCATCCACAAGGATGGACCGCCACATGCTTGCGCACACGGAGCTGAGGGCCGCGGCTCGGAGAGGCTTCATTTCCGGCATGAAGCAGCAGCGGGTGACCGAGTCGCTCGCTGCGCTTGGGGCCAGCAACCCGGACATGGCCCTCGTATCCACGTTCAACCTTGAAGATGAGGCCAGCCCCCTTGAGGAGGAGAGGGAGGAGGAGGAAGAGCAGCAGCAGCGGGATGAGGAGGAGACACCACATTGCTCTAACCCTCGGTGCCAGGTGGACCGTAGACAAATTGAAGACCTTGAAAAGCAGGTGGAGACCCTGGCCGACGTTACCGCCTGCTTCAGGGCGGGTGCAATCCTCCGGCTCCAGCCAGCTCTGCCGGGTGACCGGGAAGCTTCTGGCTGCCTTACGGTCCCCAAGAAAGGGGGCAGTGGTGGCAGCAGCGGTCGAGGAGGAGGAGCAGCCGCCGCCAGCCGCCCAGGACCAGCCATCTACAAGCACGTGGGTTAAGGAGGAGGAGCTGCCCCAATGCCCTGACCACTCGGTGGCTCTGAGTGAGTACAACGCTCTGTGGCTACCCCCTTCTCTGGCTCTACAGTCGTTGTTTTAACCCTCTTCTTTTTCCCGTGTGTGTGTGTTTTCTTTTCGCAGATGTGTATTTGGACGAATACAGGGGGCACCTGGAGGGCACAAACCCCTCCCCAAAACTGCTCAACAACGTCTCCTCCAAAATGTACACTTTCACCGACGTCCCCACCTCCATCGCCACCCATGTAAGCGCTCCTGTGCAACTTCCTGCCGTGTGACTCCATGACCGTTGTGAGTGTTTGTTTATAATTATGCTTTCTTCTCTCCCTGCACAGGCCAGGAACACACACAACCCCGGGGACAGGCACAAAGTGGCACAATTCATGTGCCACGACACCTCCACGGCCGACAGGTTCTATGCCTTAAACCTGAACGCCAAACAGGCAGCAGAGCACCGGCGTCTGTTTGAAGCGGCCGTGGAGGGGGACGAAGCCATCCCGAAGACCGGGAAAGAAGACGATGAAGAGGCACAGCAGCTCCTCATCCCCCAGCCCGCCATCCGCCGGCGCCTCATCCCCCAGCAAACTCGTGGGTTTTTTTTCAGTGTTTGTGTGATGTGTAGGCATGTTCACTGACTCTTTGCGTTTTACAGTCTATGCAGAAGAAAAAGAGACGACCGAGCATAAAATGGCAGCTGGGAGGCCAAACCAAAAAGTTTTGTACATTTTTGTTTAAAATATTGTGATAAAAAACTATTTAGCTATAATCAGCAGGATCCCCTGAGTAGGGAAAATCAAATCCCGTTGACAAATTCAACTGTCCACGAACATACTATTTTGTTACATTGAATAAATATAAAGTGGGAGCTCCGTATCTTGGCCCTCAAAAGGGTTAGGGCCACCAAACCTGGGCTCCTGTATTCATCTCAGAGTCCTCTAACAGGATGCAACGTTTTAGAAAGATCAGAGAAACTTTTGGGCCTAAAAAAAAAGTTTCTCTGATCTTTTTGAAAATCTGCACCCTGTTAGAGGGCACAAGGATGAATACAGGTATGATTGTATTATAGGTCGCGCTAGACTTTCTCACTCTCCGTCATTTTGACAGACGGAGTTGTAAAATTTCCGTCCTCGTCTATCATTACCTGTCATTTTTAATTTTCATACTTTAATAATACTTATAATGGCTTTTTGTTTTACTCACGTTTCAAGAATTTCAAGACAAGCATAGAGGACAGATTATTTGTTTTATTTTAGTTAACGTTACACAAAAAGTAAAAGGATATTTTGTGATTGAACTCTAGAGCACGCAGTATATTACCAAATATGATTCCGACAAAAATGAACTGAACTTAATTTAATCTCTGTTGTTGTGCACCCCCGACAAGTCCGTTACTTGTGTTAGCTTTTCTACAGATGTCGCAGAACATTTTTCCTCCTTCTCACCTCAGCCACGTAAACTCCTGTTCCCACTGAACACGATACTCCCTCTTCTTCACTTGCTTTTTGCTGCTTGATTGTCCCGTAACAGCTGTCGGTGACTGCTCAGTGTTCTCAGTTTTTCCTTCCTCACCCTCCACTGCATCATGCCCTCTTTTTTCCCCTTTATTTACAATATCAGAACTTTTTGGCGGTTTGAAAAAACTACTCACACTCAGCTGCCGTGACCTTTTTGCAGCATGACAAAGACGACACGATTCAAGATAATTGCTGATTGATATGTACATTCCCCACCAAGTGGTCAGGAGTAGGAATTACAATAGATCACCCTCAGAATAAACCGTCAAAATGACGAATGGCATTCAGATTTTTCCGTCCCTGCTAAAAAAAAACAACGTCAATGACGGGAAATTTTCGGTTAATGCGACCTCTGGATAGTATGTTTGTGGACTGTGGAATTTGACAACGGGACTTGATTTTCCCTACTCAGGGGCTTGCTGACACCAGCTAAATCGTTTTTATCACAATAATTTAAACAAAAATGTACAAAACTCTCTGTCCACGAACACACAATCAAAACCATTACATTCAATTCAATTCAAAGTGTTTATTGTCATGTGTACAGACAGAAAGCATGTTTCCTGTACAATGAAATTCTTACTTTTCCGTCCACAGTAAAAAGTCACACAAGTAAGTCACACAAGTAAGTTAAAAATAAAAATAAGATAAGTATATAAGTAATAAAAGAGCAGCAAATATATATAAAAAATATATAAAAAATTGTGATGGTGTGGTTGTGATGGTGTAAAGTGAGGTAGTGCAGTAAGTAAACAATTGTTCATGTAATGTGATTGTAGACTCCTATCTGCTGTTTAGGAGTCTTATAGCAGAGGGAAAGAATGAGTTCTTCATTCTGGAAGTCCTGCATTTCACACTTCTGTACCTCCGTCCTGAGGGTAGAAGTGTGAACAGACCATGTTGGGGGTGGGAGGGGTCTTTGAGGATGGAAGCAGCTCTTCTGTGGACTCTGCGGTGGTAGATGCTCTGCAGAGAGGGCAGTGGAGTCCTGGTGATCTTCTGCGCAGTCTTCACCACTCTCTGCAGGCGTTTGCGGTCCATGACAGAAGTGCTGCCGTACCACACAGTGATGCAGCTGGTCAGGACACTCTCAATGGTGCAGCTGTAGAAGTTGCTGTAGAAGACATGCCAAACTTCCTCAGCCTCCTCAGAAAATACAGCCGCTGTTGAGCCTTCTTGACCAGCTGCGTGATGTGAGGTGTCCAAGTGAGGTCCTCATTGATGTGGACACCCAAGTATTTGAAGGTGCTCACCCTCTCCACTTCAAGCTCCCGGATGAACAGTGGCTGAGGCGTTCTCCTCTCCCTCCTCATGTCCACTATCATCTCCTTTGTCTTGTCCGTGTTGAGGGTGAGGTTGTTGTCTTCACACCATGACACCAGACTGGCCACCTCCCTCCTGTAAGCTGCCTCGTCACCGCCAGCGATGCGTCCTATCACTGCGGTGTCGTCAGCAAACTTCAGGATGATGTTGTCCTTGTGAGAGGCGACACAGTCGTAGGTGTACAGGGTGTAAAGGATGGGGCTGAGTACACAGCCCTGTGGAGTGCCAATGTTTGTGATGGTGCTGGCTGAAGTCCTATTTCCAATCCTGACAGACTGAGGCCTGCCAGTCAGGAAATCTAGGAGCCAGTCACAGAGGGTGGGGTGCAAACCAAGTGTGGACAGTTTGTGGGTGAGTTTGTGTGGGATGACCGTGTTGAAGGCGGAGCTGTAATCTATGAAAAGTATCCGTAGGTATGAGTCTTTGTTCTCCAGATGTGAGAGGGAATAGTGGACGGCAGTAGCGATTGCATCCGAGGTAGACCTGTTGGGCCGGTAGGCATACTGCAGGGGTCAATGGTGTCGGTATGCTGCTCTGAATGTGGGCCAGCACCACTCTCTCAAAACACTTCATGATGATTGGAGTGAGTGCCACTGGCCTGTAGTCATTCAGGCAGGTGGGTGGGTTCTTCTTAGGGCAGGGGACGATGGTCGTGGTCTTGAAGCATGATGGTACAATGCGCTGGCTGAGGGAGAGGTTGAAGATGGAGGTGAAAACATCAACCAGCTCGTTGGCACATGCTCTGAGGGCCCGCCAGGAATGTTGTCTGGTCCTGCTGCTTTGGGGTTGATCTTCCTCAGAGCTCTGTGTACCTGGGTTGTTGAGATGGTTGGTGGAGGGAGGGGTTGGGTGATCCAGGTGTGTGTGAGCTCCTCTCTGCAGTGTCGCTGGGAGCCTCAAAGCGGGCGTAGAAATTGTTGAGGTCATCCGGCAGGCTGTCTGTTGAGGCGATGTTGTTGGTGATGGTCCTGTAGTCTGTGATGTGCTGCAGGCCTTGCCACATCCGCCTGAATCAGCAGTAGAGTAGAAGCTGTCCAGCTTCTCTATACTGCCTCTAGGCCGCTGTGATGGCTTTTCTCAGTCCATACTGCAGCTTTGTACTGCTCATTGCCTGATCTAAATGCAAGAGAGCGAGCACGCAGCATGTGACACCTGACTGTTTATCCAGGGCTTCTGGTTGGGAAACTTCCTGATTCGTATGGTGGGCACGATGTTATCAACACAAGTGCTGATGTACCCAGACACATACTCAGCATAATCCTGTACGCTGATGGAAGAGTCCTCCACAGTGGCTGCAGCTTTAAACACATCCCAGTCTGTCAGCGCAAAACAATCCTGCAGGGTGATCTCGCTCTCCGGGTCCAGAGTTTGATCTGTTTGGTGACAGGGTGTGCTTGTTTCAGTCTTTGTCTGTAAGCAGGGTACAGGAACAAAGAAATGTGGTCCGAGTGTCCGGCGGGGGCGGGTGCAGCCCTGTATGCACCACGTATGTTGCTGTAGACGTGGTCAAGAGTGTTTTTATCACGGGTGGGAATGTCAACATGCTGGTGGTATTTGGGAATACAGTCCGCAAACTACAATGGTTGAAGTCACCAGCAACAATAAAAACAGCGTCAGGATGAGCCGTTTCTAACGCGCTGATGACGTCATGGAGTTTGCTAAGTGCTGCCGCGGAGTTAGCACGCGGGGGGATGTAAACAGCGGCCAAAAACACAGCAGTAAATTCCCTCGGTAGATAATACGGACGGCACTTCAGCAGTAATAACTCCACATCTGGTGAACAGTGCTCGTCAACAGTCCGTATATCTTCGCACCACGAGTTGTTTACAAACACACACGCCTCCCTTTAGACTTACCGGACGCCGCCGTTCGATCACCTCTGTGAAGCAAGTGAGTCTGTAGCTGAATGGCGTTCTCTGGGACTTTGTCTGAGAGCCAGGTCTCGGTGAAAATCAGGGCGCAGCATTCTCTGATTTCCCGGTGGGTTGAAATCCTGGCTCGTAGCTCATCCAGTTTGTTTTCTAGAGATCGCACATTCGCTAACAGGAGGCTGGGTAGCGCCTAGCTTCATGCTAGGCGAGATTTTAGCCTAGCATGAAGTCCTCCCCTCTTGCCTCGCTTGCGTCGCCGTCCCCGAAGCACTCTCCTGGGGTCAGCGAACTCACTCGAGACCGGTGCTTCGTGGCCCCCGGGGTAGTTTCGGTGGTGACTCTGTGGGCGAACAATGAGTTGTAGCTCCAGCGGAATAGAACTACTAAAATCAAAGTTTCGTGAGTTGGCAATGTCCAATAATGCCTGTCGGTTGTATGTTAGCAGTGCATGGCATTTGTGCACTGCAGAAAGAACGAAAAACACGAAAAACACACAAAAAAGAGGAAAAGTTCAAAATTGCCTGGGTGGTTCAGGCCATGATGTTATCAAACCATTACATAAGCCTGAACTGGGATCATGGAAAACACCGGGGCTGAATGATGACTGGAGATATTTATTCGTGGTCCTGTCATGATACAAACTTCATTACTTCACTCAGCTGGTCCTCTTGAGTAGGTAGAACCGAGACCCGTTGCCCAATTCCACCGTCCGCGAAAGCCTTATGTGTCCATTTCACCAAAGTGTTTCGGGAGGGCCCAAATTTTGCACCCTGGCTCCTCGGGCCCTCCCAGTCGACATATCCAAAGCGGCTGTTCCTAGCTCCAAGGAAAAACATTTTAGCCCTCGGAGAAAACCTCTTTCTCAGCCCTCACATGCTCAGACCGGCCTTTGGTTGGGTTCAGAGCGGGGGAGGGGACAACCGTAGCTCTTCTGTCAAATTAAGCCCCTTAACAATGTTGTAGCCTCTCCAAACTTTACCGCACGCTTCCACGCACTGTGACTAGAAAATGGAGTCCACTCCCAAGTCGATGGGACCTTTCTAAGCGCCGTCCGTGAACACACTACAAAATACATTGAAATAATGGCCTATTGGGAGTTTTGTATAAAGTGGCCCCAAATTTTGCACACTAGCTCCTGGGGCCACCCAGAACGACATATCGAAGGCGGCTGGCTCTAGAGTGAAGGGAAAAAAGGTTGACTCAAAAGATATCCCTCCTCTTTTGGGCCTTTAGCGCATACCCTTTTTGACCTTTTGACCGCTTAACAATGTCGTAGCCTCACCAAACTTTACCACACGCATCCAGATACTGTGATGAGAAAAAGGAGACCACGTTTCAGTCGATCGGACCTCGGAAATTGGCCGCCAGCGCCCCACTAGGGCAAATACATTGAGATAATGGGCATGTGGGAATCTCAAATTTTTCACCCTGGCTCCTGAGGCATCACTGAATCACATATCCAAATCGCATGGCTCTAGAGCAAAGGGGAAAAAAATATGATCAAAAAGACACCTTTCTTTTTTAGGGCCTTTAGGTAGTACCCTTAGTTGACCTTTTGACCGCTTAACAATGTTGTAGCCCCCAAACTTTACCACCCGCTTCCACGTACCGTGGCGATCAAAATGAGTCTGCTCCCGAGTCGATCGGACCTTTCTAAGCGCCGTCCGTGAACAAACTACACAAAATACATTGAAATAATGGGGACCTTGGATTTGTTCAGAAAGGTCAGTTGTGGTCCAAAATCAAACTAGGAGCTCAGCACAGGGCAGGTCTCCCGGAGCAACTTTGGGCCAAATGTCAAAATTGGCCAGAGGGGGCGCTACCGCGCGCATCCTCTTGTGACACATAACCGTCTGACCGCTTCTGAGCCCATTCTGAAAACCATCAACACCTCCACCACTGAAATGGACCCTCCCAATAGGACCATTGACCCCCCCAGTAACATCAACACCTTCTGCGGACCTCACCATCTCTGTCCCATCCACCAATGGGATTACCAGATCACCTGGAAATTTTAGTAAAATCTGGAATTAAGATGATACCCCTTACACCTAACTTGGCCAGGTCACGGGTTCTATCATCATCCCTAAAAACATCACCCCCAATACCACCCAGGAGTACCACTTCTCCACCTCGGCCACTACCTAGAGTCCAATGCATCCCTGTCAGACCCTCCACCCCCTCCCAGACCAACTCCTCCCTCGACTAGCATCAAGGCTACTATCAGTGATTAGGACACTGAGGGCCTCTGCTGTTCCAGGACTTTTTGTCATAATAAACCACTTATACACCTGAGGCCCTGGGAGAGAACAGTCCCTCCTAGCTCCATAACTACACTGTAAAAAAAAATCCTAATTTTACAGAAAATAACTGTAAATTTTTTAGAGTATTTTTCTGTTATTTTTAATTACATTCAAAACTCTGTAAAATTACAAACAATATCTGTAAATAAATGAATTGTCTGTTAATTTAAGGATTATATCAGTAATGTCAAATTACAGTAATGTTTATTTTTATACAGTACAATTACTGTATTATTTATACAGTATTTTTCAGTTTTCTTAAATTACGTATAAAGTAGTGTAAAATTACAATAATAAAGTGTAATTAAATGTGTAGCTCATTATTTTAAAGGTTTATATCCATACTAATAATCTAACATATTTCCTTGTTATTTTAAAGTAAATATTTTTTTTTATACAGTACAATTACTGTATTATTTATACAGTGTTTTTCTGTTTTCTTAAATTACATATTAAGTTGTGTAAAATTACAATAATATATCCATACTAATAATCTTACATATTTCCTTGTTATTTTAAAGTAAATATTTTTTTAATACAGTACAATTACCATATTATTTATACAGTATTTTTCTGTTTTCTTAAATTACATACAAAGTTGTGTAAAATTAGAATAAAATGTGTAGCTCATTATATTAAAGGTTTATATCCAGTTTAGATTAAGACAGGATTAGACCTTAGTTTAATTAGGGCATGCGATTAGCTTTTAAAAATGTGCCTTAGATAAAAAAAAAATACATTATGTGTGCATAATGTTGAGACAAAACAATGGCACTGACATATTTTAAGACATGTCAGTGCAAGTTGCTTTCAGGTAAAACAGCTCAAACATGCATTTTAGTCTGAGACTACAGGCTTAATGATTGGTTATTCTGAGTGTGATCCAGGAATCTGGCCAATAACAACTATGCGCGCCTTTACAGTTCAAATTTGAATACGTCAGTTGGAGTGAGTGAGTGAGTGAGTGAGTGAGTGAGTGAGTGAGTGAGTGAGGGCGCTGCTGCTCGGGATATTCAGTATTAACTTACTTCTGTTCTGTGGCTTTTTATATTGTTTAAACATGGATTGGTTTACATCGGACTGCTACATTTTTATTTTGAGCGAGTTGCAGGATGTAAATGAAGAACAAACTTCATTTACATGGACAACTTCATGGACAACGATTTTTTTTTAACAACGCGTAAAGGACATAATGCAATCTGCGGAAGGTAACGTTAAATAACTTTTTATTTCATAAAAAAATCTGCTAGCGTTACATCAAAATATAGTGTGTTAAGTTGATAATCTAAACGCGATTACATATTTCAATGTAGTATGCTAATATTATGTGTTGTTTGCATGTGTAAATATTGTCAGCTAACAGTTATTTAGATTAGCATAGGAGCTTTACAATGAGTGAAATGAGAACATTGTCTTTTTAGACAGAGAGGAACTCGAACCATAACGTTACTCCTTGACTCTAGAAGAATCTGCAAACTATGTTTTTGAATCTACTGTTGATGGCGGATATAGGCCCATATAGTTGTGATGTGTGTGACTCGCGCTAGCCTAGCCGGTGCTAGGCTAGCGCGAGTCAATAGATCCCTGTAGCCTGCCATTAAAACGTCTCGGGTTATGCATATAACCCTTGTTCCCTGAGAAGGAACGAGACACCGCGTCAGAAACGACACTTTGGGAACGCCTCAGCGTGACGGCTCTGAAGCATGAATGAAACTTAGACCGATCTTGATTGGTGCTACGCCACGACGTAGTAAGTGCCGCCTACCCGAAGTATAAAGGACGCCTCTCACAACCACGCCAGCCCTTCGCGATGAAGCAAATCGCCTCAGGCGGGTAGGCGTGGCGGAGTGACGAGTGTCTCGCCCTTCTCAGGAACAAGGGTTATATGCATAACCCGAGACGCTCTTCGAGGGAACTCAACACTGCGTCAGAAACGACACTTTGGGGAACGAATACCCACTATGCCACGACGAGTGCCTGCCCTAGTGTGAGACTGAATACTCAGGCACACTTAGGACGAGCACCCTAGCGCCAGGCGTCACAGGGAGATGTAGACTATAGAAGTTAATGAAAGTGTGTGGGGTAGCCCAGCCGGCTGCCTCGCAGATCTCCTGAAGCGGGACCCCATCTGAAGGGCCCGAGAAGAGGCCATGCCTAGTGGAATGCGCCCTTAGGGCCACAGGTGAAGGCAATCCGCGCACCTGATAAGCCAAGGCAATAGCCTGACAATCCAATTACTGACCGTCTGCTTGGTCGCTGGCCGACCTCTCCTAGGAGACCAAACACACAAACAACTGTTCCGACTTTCTCCACTGCGAAGACTTCTGTATATAAATTCGCAGTGCCCTAACGGGCAGAGCAGATGAAGTCTCCTCTTCGCCGGCCGACACATGAGGTGGAGGATGAAATGCCTGCAAAACCGTCGGCCGTGCCACATTAGATGGCACCTTAGGCACATAGCCTGGCCTCGGCCGAAATGGCCTTAACCCCATCAGGGGCAAACTCCAGGCAAGATGGCGTTATAGCCAGTGCCTGGAGATCTCCAACCCTTTTAGTGAGGTGATAGCCAAAAGCAGCGCCACCTTGAACGACAGAACTCGATCTGTTGCCAACTCGAGTGGCTCGAAGGGGCCTCAGCCAACCCTTCAAGCACCACCGCCAGATCCCAAGTTGGAACCTCAGGGCGCGTTGCAGGCCTCAACCTCCGGGTGCCACGGAGGAATCAGACGACCAATGGGTGCCTCCCAGAGTCCCCTCACTTATAAGCGTGGAATGCCCCAATGGCAGCCACGCACCCTAAGAGTAGACGGGTAAGCCCCGCAGAGAAGCGCCTGGAGGAACTCCAGGACCGGCCACTGGGCAGCTCACTGGGTCCACCTCACGCCTCCTGCACCAAGTGGAAAAGATATTCCACTCGAGCCGCAACCTCCTCGTGGAAGGAGCCCTGGAACTGAGTACGGTCTCGACTACCTCTGCCGATAGGCCAGCCTCTAGGTACTGATCCCCTCAGAGGCCAGACCCAGAGTTTCCACAGCCCGGCTGGGGATGCAATATTGTGCCCCTGCCTGGGACAGCAGGTCCCTCCTCAAAGGGATCTGCCATGGAAGACCTGCCAGCAGTGCTATGATGTCCGAGAACCATACTCGGGCCGGCCAGTATGGGGCTACTAGAAGTAGACTGATCCTCCTGCCGGACCCTCCCAGAACTCCCGGAAGCAGCGCCACCGGGGAAAGGCATACAGACGCAGCCTCGGCCACGCCTGCACCATGGCATCCAACCAGCGGGCTGGAGGCCTGAGGGAGAACCACAGTGGGCAGTGGACGCCTCTCGAGACGCGAACAAATCCACTTCCACTGGGCCGAACCTCTCGCATATAGACCTCACCACCTCTGGGTGAAGTCTCCATTCCCCGGGCCTCAGCCCCTGCCTCGACAGGGTGTCTGCTCCCTGATTCTGGTTCCTGGGTATGTACATCGCCCTGACAGACGATAACTTCCCCTGGGACCACAGGAGGATCTGATGCGCCAATCTGCACAGAGGGCGAGACCTCAGACCCCCCTGACGGTTCAGGTACGCTACCACCGACATATTGTCGGAGCGCACCAGAACGTGACAGCCCCTCAGGTCCACCAGGAAGCTCCTCAGAGCCCTGAACACCGCCAACATCTCCAGGCAATTTATATGTCTGGAGCGATGATGGTCCTGCCATAGACCTTGGGTAAAGCGGCCGTCATGACCGCGCCCCAGCCCGTAAGGGAGGCATCTGTCGAACATTTCGGCGACATGTTGCTCCCAGTACTGGTCCTTGGGACAGAAACCAGGGTTTCCTCCATATTACTAGGGAACGACAGCATCTGCGCGTAACCCTGATACTCCGGAATGGATTACCTCAGGAAAACCCCTGGTTTTCAGCCACCATTGCAGTGGTCTCATGTACAGCAGGCCAAACGGTATTACGTTGGCTGCCGCTGCCATTAGACCCAACAGTCTCTGGAACCGTTTCACGGTGACTTTGCGCCTAGTCTTATGCTGGAGACCATCGCCTGTATGGACCCGATGCGTGTGGGCGACATCTGTGCCCTCATCGCCGCCGAAGTCTCACACTACTCCCAGGAACGTAGTTCTCTGGGAGGGCGTCAACACGCTCTTCTTCGCGTTGAGTCTCAACCCCAAGCTCTGAATGTGGCCAAGGACGACATCTCGATGCTGACCTGCCACCTCCCGAGACTGGGCCAGAATGAGCCAGTCGTCAATATAGTTCAGTACTCGGATGCCCTGGAGTCTCAGTGGAGCCAGAACCGCATCCATGCACTTGGTGAATGTGCGAGGAAAGTGCTAGGCGAGCGGAAGTAGATATTGGGCAACCGCCCCGGCGAACCTCAGGAACCTCCTGTGAGAAGGATATATGGGGATATGAAAGTATGCGTCCTTCAGATCTATTGTGACAAACCAGTCCTCGGACCGGATTTGATTCACGATCATAGGTATTGTTAGCATCTTGAACCTGAGCCTCCTCAGAGACCGGTTCAAATACCTTAGATCTAAAACTGGACGCAGACCTCCGTCCTTTTGGGAACTATGAAGTACCGGCTGTAGAACCCGACTCCATTTCTGGCGGAGGAACCCGTTCTATGGCCTCCTTTACCAGCAGGCCAGTTCCATAACCCGGGCCCTTTCTGTGACCACTGCGGTCCAGACCACCCCCCCGAATCTCGGCGGGCTGCGGCCAAACTGCAGTCTGTAACCCTTCTCTATAGTACGCAGGACCCATGGCGAGACATTCCACAGGCGTTTCCACGCCTGGAAATATTCTGCCACGGGAATCAACCTCTCGAGGCCGATCCCGGGTCCGCCGAAGATCGTTGCCGCCCCTGAGAGGCGGCTGCGGGGAAGTCGTGCATGATCCTCGGCGCGCATACGTCCTCGCTGCCCGCCCAGAGCTGTGATGCAGCTCTCGTATGCTGGAGACCGATGTGGCCCGAAGCGTCATAGACGGCGGACAAACTACACCGGAGTCCCCGGGGCTCCGCAGAGAGACCGGCCTCAGCCGTCTCTCTCCGGAGGTGGGGCCTTAGAGGTCCTATGCCCGCTAGGACCTCTTCCCCAAAGCCTTCTTATTCTGAAGGAGGACCCTCAGGTCCCCTTCCTGCTGCGCCGGCTTTGGCGGCGCCGCCTCTGTTGCCGCGCTCCCTGGGAGGCTCTGGAGGCGACGCTCACTTTTGTATCTGTCGTCGTGGAGCTCGATGATGGCTGGGGCTGGTCGGTCCTAAACCCAGCCCCTGTGAACCTGGTGCGGCGAGGAAACACTGCTGAAACACCGACTGCCTCCTCCTCCTGATACCTTTCTACGACCGTACTCACGGCCTCACCGAACAGGCCTGAAGGTGAGAGAGGTGCATCAAGGAGAAAATCCTTCTCTTTCTCTTTTATTCCTGCTAAGTTCAGCCACAAGTGCCTCTCCGTGGCTACCAACGCCGCCATGGACCGGCCCACCGCACGTGCCGTTTCCTTGGTGACCCTGAGTGACAAATCTGTCGCTCTGCGGAGCTCGGCCACATCCTCAGATGTGGGACCCCCGCCTTCCTCCAGGTCCGCTAACAGATCAGCCTGGTATGCCTGCAATATAGCCATAGTATGTAGGCATGCACCCGCCTGACCTGCTGCCATATATGCTCTGCCCACCATATCTGAAGTTTTTCTATAAGGCTTCGTGGGCAGCACCGGGTTTATTTATAGAGACGCCGCCCCTTGAGAGAGGTAACTGGGCCTCCTCTCTCTCATTCCCTTATAGCCCTCTTCCCTCGCACCCAACACATTACTGTAATCTACGGGTGTTGGTTTGGAAATACGTGAAGAATATGGCCTATTCCAGGACTTACACAACTCGTTGTGCAATTCCAGAAAAAATGGTAAACCCCCTTGTTTGGGCCGTGCTCTGTGCTGCAGGAAGCGCTCATCCAGTTTATTTCTTTTTACTGTCGCTTCCTGCCGTTCTGATGGCCAGTTAATGTCTAATCTGGCCACCGCAGTCACAACCTCTATGAGCTCCTCATACGCTGGGCACACGAGGCGACCAGTGAGACCCCATGTCACCGCCTCAACGCTGAGCACGCCCTCAGGCGTGGACAGCTCCAGCATTGATCCTCTCCCGTGCCGGAGAAGCGCCTCGCGGCTCCTGCACAGGTGGGATTGGCATCGGAGCTGTCTAACGATGATTGGGAAACAGCCTCAGCTGGCCCAATCCCATCAAACAGCTCCAGCTGCGAGCCGACCGGGCAGGACCTGAACCACGGGAAAGCGAGCCTGGGCCTGGTCAAACACAGCCAGGCGGGAGCGCAGCACTCTGTCAGGAGTGCCTCACAGTGCTCGCAATCAGCTCCCTCGAGAGCTGACCGAGCGTGCTGTGCCCCCAGGCAGACCACACACAGCGAGTGCGTGTCCCTACCCGTGATGTGTAATGAGGGCAGGGGTAGACACACTTTTAAACTGTTCCGCCATTTCACAAAGTTTCTCACACAAGTCTCTCTTTCACACACAGGGCATTTGCTGAAGAGTGAAAAAACTGGCGGTTGTGAGAGGCGCCCCTTTATACTTCCGGTAGGCCGGCACTTACTACGGTTTATGAGCACCAATCAAGATCGGTCTAAGTTTCATTCATGCTTCAGAGCCGCCACGCTGAGGGCGTTTCCCAAAGTGTCGCTTTCACGACGAGGTGTTGAGTTCCTGCCATTAAGGGAACAGTTTTACCCACTCCACAGTACACCAAAAGCAAATCGATTATAACGCCAGACTACCGATGTAAATGTCTGTTGAGAGAATAATGTTAGAACTCAAACTACACTTGCATCTCAATGTTTGCATTACATTTACTGGAACTAGTTTCTCAGCAGCGGCGAATTATACTTTGCTCCGGTTAGTACTGCGCCGGAAAGTAAACAGAACAGAAGCGCACTACAGTCGGGACGGTAGGTTGCCTAGGTAACTTAATATCACTCCTCCGCTGCTGTAGACTGTGCTAATAAATACAGGAACAAAGTCTAACTATTACATGTGATGCAAGGTTACACTGGCCCTCCAGGAGTTTGGCACATTCTCCCAAATAATTTACTCACCCTCATGTTATTCCAAACATTTATGCATTTTGATTGCCAACATTCTTCAAAAATATCTACTTTTAATGCTTGACAAAATAGAAATTTCAGGTTTGAAAAGACATGATGGGGAGTAAATTATGACAGAATATACATTTTTGGGTGAACTATCTCCAGTACTTTAATAATCGCACTCAAGGAGATTAGACCTTCTTTTTTTTTAACGCATAATCATCATCAATCCTTTATTGAGAAAATTGAGAGAAATAATCCATTGTTGTTGTGAATCTACATGTTCCTTCTTTTGGTGATGCACATTTTTGTCACATCAGACACAAGTTTTAAATACCAGACAAAACAGAAGACAAACAGACAATTTAAATACAATTTATTGCTTGTTTAAAAGGAAACAAAAATAATTTAAATCATCCTTTTTAAGAGAATCATAGTGTGTTTTTTTTTTTTTCCTCCCAGATGCACCAAGGATCCAGTTGATTACTGGCCGCTTGCAGGATTGCTGTGACGCTGCTGAGTCTTGGACGCGGATTGACAACAGACCCGGAAGAGAATACAATGCTGAATAACGTTTTTTTTGGACAAAACTTTATTTTTGATGCTTCAAAAAATTCTAACTAACCCACTGATGTCACATGGACTACTTTGATGATGTCTTTATTACCTTTCTGGACATGGACAGTATACCGTACATACATTTTCAATGGAGGGACAGAAAACTCTCGGACTAAATCTAAAATATCTTAAACTGTGTTCCAAAGATGAACGGAGGTCTTACGGGCTTGGAACGACATGAGGGTGAGTCATTAATGACATAATTTTCATTTTTGGGTGAACTAACCCTTTAATGTTTAGAATCAATAGTGGTGTGAAATCTTGTATGTATCAGTTTTGTGTAGAGTATGTTTAGAAAATTTCACTTTAATCCTAAAGTTTGAGAATTTGATAACTGATCTATAACTACTAGTTAAAACGTTATATATTTAAGATATATACTGTAATTTATCAACTGAATCATTCCATTTAATTTAGATTATATGTTTACGGAAATGATTTAAATCCGTTTTATACAGTTTTTTTTTACAGACTTATTTTGTCTTCCAAAAATAAAACTGTTAATGTACAACCTTGAGCACGTCTTGACAAGTTATTGAATGTGTTTGATCGTTATAATTTAGCAAAGGTCTGTTAAATAACAGTGTTTGTCATTAGAACCTTTAGTGCTGTCACTTTGTTGAAGGTGTTTGATTGTAATAATTTAGAAATACCTGTAAAATAACAGCGTTTTTCCATAAAACTATTAGTGCATCACTTTATTGAAGGTGTTTGACTGTAATAATTTAGGAAATACCTGTAAAATAACAGTGTTTTCCCATAAAACTATTAGTGCATCACTTTATTGAAGGTGTTTGGTCATTACAATCTAGGAAAAATCCATAAAATAACAGTTTTACCAATGAAGACGGTTGTTAAATAAAAACCGTAAAATTAAAGTATTTGCACTTAATTGGATTTAAGATATTTTACTTTAATTTTACGGTTTTTGTTTGGCAGCCGTAGCTGCCAGTCATTTGACCGTTTTTTTACGTTTTTTTTTTTACAGTGTACAGTCAGAAGTCGCAGATTGGAGAAGAGAATAACAGTTAGATTGTCTAATCAGACAAATCTGATTCAAATCCCCTGCAAACAGATAAAGTCAGGTCCTGCTCAAACGGACTTAAAACTTGCACTGTTCAATGTCAGGTCTTTGGGAAACAAATCTTTTTTAATTAATGATTTTATAACTTCAAATAAGCTTGATTTTATGTTTTTAACAGAAACATGGTTAGACAGCAGGACTGGAAATGCGGTCCTTATTGAATCCACCCCATCGAATTTCACATTTTTATCCAAAATGCGAGAAAACAAAAAGGGTGGTGGTGTATGTGCCTTTTTTAGAGATAATATTCTTATCCAGAAACTATCACTTGGGGAGTTTTCATCATTTGAGTATGTGTCATTCAAAATGGAGTTGAGGTTTTCTCCATCCATTTTATATGTAGTTCTTTACAAACCACCCCAACAATGTCATGATTTTATTGATGAGTTTACTAAAATGCTTTCAGTTATCTGCACAGAATTTGAACAAATAGTCATATCTGGTGATTTTAATGTGCATGTGGATAATGTTTGTGACAAAAATGCCAAAGAACTTTCTACTATTCTTGATACTTTTGGTCTCCGGCAGCATGTTAATGAGCCGACCCATAACAGAGGTCACACTCTGGACCTGGTCATTACTAAAGGTGTTCATATTTCAGAAGTCACTGTTGATGCAACTGATGTTGCTTTATCTGATAATTTTTGTGTCTTTTTCCATCTGTCCATAATTCCAAAAGTAGCTGTTGGACCTACACTTGTACATAAGAGACACATTAATGATAACACCAGGACAAAGTTTATGGAGGCAATCAGGTTTAAAAATGCCTCATCAGGTCAAGTTGATGATTTGTTGAATCGTTATGATTCAGGTGTTTTAAATGTTATGGACACCATTGCTCCTGTTAAGGTTAAAGTGATCAGGACGAGGCAGAAGGCTTCATGGAGCAATGCTCACTCTGTCAGGGCACAGAAAAGGGAATGCCGAAAAGCCGAAAGAAAATGGCGTAAATCGAAACTCTTAATTCATTATGAGGTATACAAAGAAACTGTGCATGTTTTCAATCAAACTTTGCAAAAAGCAAGAGAAATATTCTTCTCAGAGATCATCAACAACAATAGTAACAACTTGCGTGTCCTGTTTGCTCCAGTGAACAGATTAACAAACCCTCCTGCTCCATTTCCTCCAAAATTAGTTACCACCACTAAATGCAATGAGTTTGCATGGTTTTTCAACAACAAGGTTCAAAGCAAACAGTCAACAGGACATACAACAACACTGCAGCCATCTAGGAGACACTTGGTTGGGTTAACACATTTTACACCCATTAATAATTCCTTACAGTCTGGAACATTTCCAAGGGCCTTGGACTGCTGTCATTAAGCCTCTCCTAAAGAAGAGCAGTCTTGATGCTACAGTGCTCAACAAATATCGGCCCATATCAAACCTGCCATTTTTAGGGAAAGTCAATGAAAATATTGTATATCAGCAACTTAATGACTTTCTATTACTTAACAACTGCTTTGATCGTTTTCAGTCAGGATTCAGGCCCCATCACAGCACAGAGACTGCACTTATCAAAGTCACAAATGACATCCGTATGAACACTGACGCCCTTAAACGCGGGCAAAGTCTCTGTCTTAGTTCTGTTGGACTTGAGCGCTGCGTTTGATACAGTGGACCATGGAATCCTGTCACAAAGATTAGAGGAATGGATAGGTATCACTGGAACTGCCCTTAAATGGTTTTAGTCTTATCTTGAAGACAGGAAGTACTTTGTTTCGGTTGGTAACTGTGTATCAGACCAAATGGCCCTGACATGTGGGGTTCCACAGGGGTCTATCTTGGGACCCCTATTATTCAATCTCATCATGCTTCTTTTAGGCCAGTTCATACGCAGCTGGTACGTATCATACCAAAATTATGCAGATGGCACTCAGATTTATATTTCACTCACAGCAGGTGAAAATGGACCAATCCATTCACTGTGTCACTGCATCGAACAGATTGATGTGTGGATGCAAAATTATTTCATCCAACTGAACAGAAACAAGACTGAACTAATCATCTTTGGGAACAGAAACAAAGAGAAAGTGTCAGCAGTCACCTCGTGTCTCTTTCTCTAAAATCTAAAAATCAAGTTAGAAATCTAGGGGTCATCATGGACTCAGACTTGAATTTCCACAGTCACATTTAGTCAATTACATCATCTGCATTTTATCACCTTAAAAACATTTCCAAAGTCAAAGGTATGGTGTCTCAACCAGACTTAGAGAAACTTATCCATGCTTTTATCTCCAGCAGGTTAGATTACTGTAACGGCCTGCTCACTGGTCTCTCAAAACGAGGGTTAAGACAGCTGCAGCTTATTCAGAACGCGGCTGCTCGGGTTCTAACTAAAACCAGGAAGTACAACCACATCACGCCAGTTTTAAAATCTCTGCACTGGCTTCCTGTTGCTCAGAGAATAGACTTTAAAACAGCACTGCTGGTTTACAAGTCTCTAAATGGTTTAGCACCAGAATATATTTCTGACAGCTAGTTGCTTATGAACGTCCTCGGACTCTGAGAACATCTGGGACAGGCCTTCTGCTCGTTCCCGGAATTAGAACTAAAGAAGGTGAAGCAGCGTTTAAGTTTCATGCAGCAAAAACCTGGAACAGCCTCCCAGATGAAGTAAAACAAGCCTCAACTTTAACAATGTTCAAGGGGAGGTTAAAAACCTTCCTCTTTAGCTCCGTCTACATTACAACTTAAAGTGTTTTTTAATCTGCACTCTTCTTTTAAAATGTTTTTTTTTTTTTTTAATTTCTAATGTTTCTTAATCTAAATCTTGTAAATTGTCTTTTATTCCTGTTGAGCACTTTGAGTTACCCAGTGTATGAACTGTGCCATAGAAAAAAAATTGCCTTGCCTCTGGCTAAGATTTGGACATTGCGGCCCTAAAGGAATGACCTTTCTCTTTTAGGTGTCTCTTCTGTGCTGATAGATCCTCTTGTGAAGCTGTTGTTTTGTTTCCCCGATGTAACTGTCACTGCACTGAACAGCATAGTCTATGCTGTTTGGTGTAGTGAAAGCAAAAATACTGTATATTTGTTAAACAAAGATGACAAAGGTGCAATCATAATTGATCTCTTCCTATTGTCTTTACTCTGAGGTCAATAGCACTGAGCATTTATTTTTAGCATTATTTGTTGACAATAACTAAAAAATTAACTGTTCAATAGCTGTAGTATGAGCTAACATTTTAATTAGAGTGCTTATAATTATAATTTAGGATTCTCACAGAAACTGACACTGAACTTAAGGCCGAATCTTTGATCTTAATGTGTGAGTAATACATACTTATATACATTATTTGTCACTCATCTCCAACACTCTTTCACATCTTTTTAGAATTTTTTATTACCCAAATGAACATGAATAGACATGAGCTAATTACTTTAGCAAGTTTAAATTAGGTCAAATATTTGAGACAGAGTCAAGTACTTAACTTACTACAGAATAAAGAAGTTAACAGACAAATGCTCAACTGACCACATCATTGGAGGTAAAAAGACACCGACAGGTGATAGAAGAGGGGCCTAAATATGCTGCAGGCATGGACATTTTAGGCTGTAAACAGACAGGGAGCTGTTTATTTAAATCATGTTCTGTTCTAGACATACAACAAACAGGGACAAGTTCCGTTTGAAGTTTTTGTGACTGTTATGTGTTTATGGTAGTGCAGTTGAAGGCTAGCCTGTATACCAGACCCGGTCTGGTCCCTTTCGAATGCATTATTTCGGCAATTTTGCGGACTGACCAATCACAAGCCACTGGCCACTTCGGATCGCATGGCTAGTTCAAAACATTCAACACTGGAGACGCGGCTACCAAGATGCAGTTTATTTCTGCTCTTGCCTCGTTTTTGGATAACCAGCAAAGTATAAAAACAATGAAACCGCTCTGGTGTTCGCTTTACTGCTGGTCATGTTAACTAGCGGCACTAACGTGGCTTCCTTGTTGACAAACAGCTGTGTAGTGTTTATGCGTCACATCTGGCGTTTTTCTGATTGGTTAACATTACGCCCTTAAACCCCTTTCGGTATGCCTGGTGTGCTAATATTGGGATAATGAGTCATAAAATCCGAGTGTACCTAATGTAATTATGTTATAAAAGTAATCAGGTAAACTAAAATTATTCAAAACCGTTAGGTTTTCTCTTTTACATTAATATGTTTAAATGAATAACTAACTAAGTATACAGAATTAAAACACCATAACATAAAAATATTACACCACAATTTCAAACTGAAGATACATTTTTTCTTTTACTGATTGGCTGAAATGGCCTCCGGCTTACCTATGCATCTGATGGCAACACCAAAAAAACATCTAAATTAGTCGAACGGAGCCTTCTCAGTTTCATTTTACTCTGTTGCAGCCTGAGGGCCACCGTGGCAACTCGGGCACTAACAGAAGTAATGCAATCCAAGCCACAAAATGGAAAAGTATTTTGTTTACATATGCAAAATGGAAAATATGTTCAGAAGAAGAGATTCAAGCTGAAGAAGCACTGCAGCATTGTTGGGAAAAAACTTTCACATCATTTCACAAAGATTCATTCTTTTCAAGTTTCTGTCTTCTGTCATCAATAGCTGGCTAATGTATTTAATGTTTGAATCTGGTTTGTTTTATTCTTATAAGCTGACAGTAATTCAGACAGAGATTGAAACAGACAATTCAATAGAAAGTGACCCTTTGTAACTTTTTTTCATTCGCTCTCAAAACGCAGCCACCATTGACAGACCATTCTCATTCCTGAAGCATTTGTACAGAAGCACAGCACACAGTGGTCAGAGCTTCATAATGAGAGAGGTTGAATATGCTACAAACATAATGATACAAAACAAAATAGCCTTTTAAAGTTACATGAAAACACATAAGCTGTGCTTTGCGGACTGAATGGAACTATGGAATTAAAATAATCGTATATATCAAGGTGACAAAGGTAGGAAAAATGTTCATTTATCACTCATCATCTCCAAGAAATAAGCAAAGTTACAGTAAGTAATCTGATTAAGAAGGGCTTTAACCAGTTTAAAATAGATTTAACCTGGTTAGGACTGGATTTGGACAGTTTTAAAGTGGACCTTTAATGGTTTAGAATAGTTTAAACAGGTTATCACCAGATTTTGAAGGGTTAGTGTGATTTAATCTCAGACTTTAACCATTTAAAATGGTTTTAACCAAATTAAAGCTGAAAAGCTTAAAGGGGTTTTAAGCCACTTAACACAGATTTTAATCAGTTTAAAATGTGCTTAACCTGGCTAGTGGATTTGGACAGGTTTAAAGTTCTTCTTCGTAAAGACTACGCCACTTCTAGAAGATCCAGACTGTGACTCACAAGGTAAAAGCTAATGAGAGATAATAAGTGCTTTTAGAAAACATAGAAAACAAAACGTTTACACAAGCACAACTCAAATCATAAAATGTCTGTGGAAGATGGTTCACGAATCTTTAAAACCATCGTCCCACCAATGTAGAGTTTTATTTACATTTAATCCAGCGGCAGTGGCTCAGTAGTAGAGCGGTCGTCCTTCAACCGGAAGGTAGGTGGTTCGATTCCCGCTCTCCCCACAGTTGACACTGTCGTTGTGTCCTTAGGCAAGACACTTAACCCCCCTTGCCTACAGTGGTGTTCCAGCTGTAACACTGGTGAATGGAACCTTAATGTAAGTCGCCTTGAATGAAAGCGTCAGCTAAATGACTAAATGTAAATGTAATCCTGCTACCACAGACATGAGATCAGATCTACTACTTGGCTTTCTGTCAGTTTCAACATTAGAACTATTTGTTTTCTCTCTAGGAACATATGCAAATGCAGACTTGGTTTCAGATCCTATACAGAGAGACCCACTGGGAGTAGAATTATTATTAAGGAAACTGCATGTTCATTGGTCATCATTTTAAATATGTGTGTGTGTGTGTGTGTGTGTGTGTGTGTGTGTGTGTGTGTGTGTGTGTGTGTGTGTGTGTGTGTGTATGTGTGTGTGTGTGTGTGTGTGTGTGTGTATGTATGTGTGTGTGTGTGTGTGTGTGTGTGTGTGTGTGTATGTGTGTATGTGTATGTGTGTGTGTGTGTGTGTGTATGTATGTGTGTGTGTGTGTGTGTGTGTGTGTGTGTGTGTGTGTGTATGTGTGTGTATGTGTATGTGTGTGTATGTGTGTGTGTGTGTGTGTGTGTGTGTGTGTGTGTATGTATGTGTGTGTGTGTGTGTGTGTGTATGTGTGTGTGTGTGTGTGTGTGTGTGTGTGTGTGTGTGTGTGTGTGTGTGTGTGTGTGTGTGTGTGTGTGTGTGTGTGTGTATGTGTGCGAGACCTGTGGAAGTGTGTATGTGATATAATTATAGTGACAGCACAACTAAGTGTTTGCAGTATTTTTGACAAGGACATAAAGTATTGTTCAAAATAATATCAGTACAATGTGACAGATACTATTTGCCCAATTGCACAGCCTTAAGAGCGTGCATATCATAAATGCTGGGTCTTGTTTTCTGAGAATCTACTGCACCTACTGGTAACTGTTTGCCACTTAGCAATAAAAAATATACTAAAAACCTGGATTATTCTGGTTATTCACTGCTATTAGTACTGCTATTATTTTGAACAATACTGTATATTTTTGGTTTTAGTGAAGTGGAGGACTTGACCAGCTGTATTGGCAAACAACTGAAAGTACACTGCAAGGATAAAAACAACAATAAACAACAGTTGAATATTGTTTTTTTTTTTCTGTTCTTAAACGAGTTTTGTTTGAAAAGTAGGCTAGACTAACTCAAGCACTTAAAAATATCAGATCACAAACCATCTTACATTTTGTGATTAAAAACTCACAGATTCAATTAAATTAAATAAAACATATGTGTAATTTAATTTCACATTTTCTCAGTGTGTAGTGGTTATTTATTTGTCTTCATCTTAACTCTTTGCCTTCAGTATTTTATTTTGAAAAGCTGAAAAAAATTATTAATAAAAAAATGTACCTCGTTATACGATTTTTGTGGTTTAAATGAGCACTTGGATGAGTGTGCTGTGCGATATTCCAAACAGCAGGTGGCACTGTCCCAAATAATAAGGGGTCTGACAGTATGGGTCTGAGAGTGCAGGCTCCAAGCCTGCAGATTCATTGCATTGTTTATAACTGCGGACCAAACTACAAAAACAAGGCCTTTCTCAAGAAACACTAGATGGTGCTGTCGGCCTACATCTACCTCCTACGTTCCCCACATTTGCCCTCTGAGAGTTTGAGAGTTCTTTGGTTTGTTTTTTTCAGTTCTCAGGAAAGCTTAAAGTTATTCATGAGGCTCGCACATGTTCAAGTGAACTGCACTCACAGAGCACCAGAGTTTGGACAAGGGTAAACACACCCCAAGACAGTACTATTGGATATCATATTTTGTGCTTTTATTGTAAAGGAAATATATGGTATGTGAGAGGAGCTGTGTGCAGAGTACTACATGGTCTCCCAACTTCAACTACTCTTGCTATTTCAAACTAACACGTCAGGACTAAAAATAATCCCATAGGTTGCACTATAACATAAAATAACTTTAACTTTATTTTGTGAAAACAATAAAATATCTTGTTACACTGTAAGCATTACATTTGTAATAATGTGATAAAGCAATATGTTGTTATAACATGAACTATTATCATGTAAAACTTGTTTATGTTGTAAAAACATAATATAATTATGTTGGCTCTAGAAAAAAAAAACACACACAATATAGATGGAATTTATTTTGACTAACCAGCACAAATTAACCTACAATAGATCATCATTGTATTCAGATACATTCAGGATCCAGTTCACTGACAGCCTTAAAAATACCATAACATGCTTAGTTTTGTTTTGCATGCATTACAATAATGAACAATCAATGGCAGAGCTACTGTGTATATACAATAACTGTTACCTTGTCAGAATTAGACTGGTGTTTTGCATTTTGCATTTATGGAGTCAATAAATAATTAAAGATCCAAAGTCTATATTCCTGGCAGGGAGCATTGTAAATCATGACAGACATAAATCCTTTTATAGTCCTATAAAATAAAAGTAAAAAGCCTTCAGACATATTCCATCTTGTTTCTTCACTCTTGCACATTGTACCCCAACTTCCATGTTTTTAAGTGAACATGAATGACTGTGGGGTTACACACATTGTGACACAGAAGAGTTATATGCAGTCAATATGTCACATGTCCATGACTCCATTATAGGTCTGTTGGTGCTGCTGTTTTCTGCCTGGATCTCTTCTCATCTCCATTTAGTGGAAGTTGCTCTGAACAAGACGGTGGCACTGTCCTAGACCACACCACTGTAGACAAGGTGGGTTAAGTGTCTTGCCCAAGGACACAACGACAGTATGAACTGTGGGGAGAGCAGGAATCGAACCGCCTACCTTCCGGTTGACAGACGACCGCTCTACCACTGAGCCACTACATTATGTATGTTAACAATAGTTACATGTTACACAGTGTGTTACATTGTACTTAATGAGGTAGATACAATGTATCAATTGTAGTTTAAAATAAAGTGTTTGACATGACAACATTCTGGATTAGAATTAATTTTAAAATCTTTGTTTTTAATGCAAGCAGTGGCCTTGCACCTTCTTATTTGTGTGAGATTCTGACCCCTCACCAACCCAGCAGAGCTCTACGTTCTGCTGGGCAACATCTGCTGAAGGTCCCCCGGTCCCGGTTCAAACAGTGGGGCGATCGTTCTTTTGCAGTGGTTGGTCCTAAACTCTGGAACTCGTTGCCAATTGAATTACGTTCCATCACTGACCGGCCTATGTTTAAAGCCAAACTTAAAACCTATTTATTTAAAATGGCTTTTTACAATTAATGGCTCTGTGACACTGATCTGTTTTTATTGTGTAAATGTGTTTTTAAACCTATTGTAAATATGTTTATTTATTATTAATGTTGTTAAGCACCTTGGTTCAATCTGTGGTTGTTGGAAGGCGCTATATAAATAAATATTGATTGATTGATTGATTGATTGGATTAAATTTAAAGACTATAGAGTGCTACAAAAACACTAACCCTGCTTCCATTTCCAACATCTTAATGAGTTTTCTGCCATAACAGAAACTACAACAAGATTCTGGGGTATATTGGACATAAACAACACACTTCGAGTGTCACTGTCACCCATCTTTTTCTTAAACTTTAAGTACTGCGTAAGTAACCCTTAAGTTCTGCGTAAGTAACCCTTAAGTACTGCGTAAGTAACCCTTAAGTACTGCGTAAGTAACCCTTAAGTTCTGCGTAAGTAACCCTTAAGTACTGCGTAAGTAACCCTTAAGTATAGTGTAAGTACCACCAAAAGTACCAGTACAAAGCCCAAAGTCCCACTTTAGATTACAGCCCATTGCCTGGTTGATTAACCCTTGAGTACCGGTGCTAAAGCCAAGGTGCTGCTTACTTACATTGTACTTCATGGTCTTAGTCCCACCCAAAGGTAATGGTTCAATGTAAAATTTCACTTCAAATGTAAATGCTATGTGTTATGGTCAGATATTGAATTATGGATATGCTTGTTGTACATTTTTCAAATAAAATATCTGCATGAAATGTTTCTGTTTCATATTTGTGCCTTATTGGTTTACATTTATAATACACATATGAAGAATAAATCAGATTGGTTAAACATAAAACATTTGTGTTACATTTGGAGCCTCTTCTGGTGTAACTCTGAGCAAGTAAAATAATATATTTAGTTTTTAATGAAGATGTTTTGAGATGACCTACAACGAGCATGCCCCCACCCTCCCCCTCACAAACCTGCGATGAGAAATCTGAAAGACCAGTGTACAGTCCTGAAGCCTCGACCTACAGGTGTGCATCTCTAGTGTCTAATTGTCTGCTGTGTATCACAAATGTTTTGCATTGTTTATGCCATTTTATAATAAAGTCTGTAAATGTGTAACCGGGTAAAGCTTTGTATATTTTATATCTGCATAAATCTACATAACTAAACGTCTGTCATTATTACAATATGCTTTAGAGTAATTTAACACACAGCATAGTTTAAAATATAATTCTAGTAAAAGTAGACATACTCCGTAAACATTCTGTCGTATGATAAAAACAAAACAGAGTTTTTAAAACATAACTTTATTGAAGCAGAGATTTGTCTAAAGCAATGACATATGCATCATGAGAGGATTAGTCTTCATAAAACCCACTTATCAGCTTCTCCTGCAGAGTTCACCTGAGGACACAGAGGGTCAGAAACAGAGTGAGTTTATGATCATACGGCGAGGGTTTTTCCTAATTCTGAGGACATCTGGAGACATGCTGCAGTATAATGTTCACAAACACAACATGATTATTAGAAAAAGGACGACAATGTGAAAAGTGAAGAGATGTATTACCAACAGAAATAGGTCATATACTCAGCATTTATATTCTCTAAACCGCAACAATAGTGAGACACTCTCTTTTCTCAGCTAAGTGGCGCACACGACTGTTTCTCTGACCGTTTTCCTGTTCTTACGTGACATTGAACATCTCTAACACAGCACTGATTAGTGTTAGATTATTTTATCTGAACTTACAGCTGCTGTTTAGCTCGTAGCTACAGAGACATGCTAAAGTGAGTTTTCAGCAAAATGCTAATGGACCTGCAACAACTAACTGTTTCTGCACACTGCAGATGAAATATGAGTTTATAGTAACATATGAACTTTACTCTAATGTAAGTAATGTCTGGTGTAACTTTAGAGCTTTTACTTAAACACTATAATATCAGAATAGTGCATCTACAGACAAGGATACATAAATAATGAGAGTGTAAATACCTGAGCGAAATAATCAAAATATCTCTGACAGATAACGTTACCACAGCAACATTTCAAAGATTGTATCTACAGGTGCTGGTCATATAATTAGAATTATATCAAAAAGTTGATTTATCTCACTAATAAAAGTGTAACTTGTATATTATATTAATATATTACACACAGAATGATATATTTCAGTTTATTTCTTTTAATTTTGATGATTATAACTGACAACTAGACCAATACAAAGAAAGGATTTTTAGAAATCTTAGCCAACTGAAAAGTATGAACATGAAAAGTATGAGCATGTACTCAATATTTAGTTGGAACTCCTTTTGCCTGATTTACTGCAGCAATGCGGCGTGGCATGGAGTCGATCAGTCTGTAGCACTGCTCAGGTGTCATGAGAGCCCAGGTTGCTCTGATAGTGGTCTTCAGCTCTTCTGCATTGTTGGGTCTGGCATATCGCAACATCCTCTTCACAATACCAGGTCAGGCGAGTTTGCTGACCAATTAAGAACAGATATCATGGGCCTTAAACCAGGTACTGGTTGCTTTGGTGCTGTGTGCAGATGCCACGTCCTGTTGGAAAATAAAATCTGCAGCTCCATAAAGTTGGTCAGCAGCAGGAAGCATGAAGTGCTCTAAAACGTCCTGGTATATGTCGCCGCCTTCGGCTTCAGGTTCGTTGATCACCACAAAAATATACCACAAAGGAACACGAGGGGACTGAGTTTACAATTTTTAAAAGTATGAAATTTATTAAAAATACGCAGGATAAAAAGAAAACAAAACAATAATAAGAAGCCCAGTAAGCAGGCTTTAAAACTAATCCACGGGTTATAGGGAAGAGTCCGGGAATTGTGGGAAGAGCAGTCTTTGGGTAGAGTAGTTTGGATTGTGGGCCTCGGCCTCCCATCCGTGCCGCAAGACCGGCTCGTAGGAGTGCTGGCGCCCTCCCAGCGGTCTCAGTGGACTTCGAGGTCCCAATACGCCGCCACAGGACTATAGTAACACAAAAACGTCGGCTTAGCGACCACACAAATACACTCTAATAAAGTCACACAGCATGCGAGTAATATGGGACACGTCCCTTCACTTAGCGTTTAAATGGCGTTGTACAGGTTCCTGGTCCTCTCTCGGTCCGCGGAGATACGGCCAGTCGCTCCTCGAGTCCTGATTCGGTCCTTGCTCCGAAAGGGGAGACGGCACTGTGGACAGGGAAAGGCGGTCTTAGGCACACAGTCACAAACAGCTCGGGTAGGTATAACCTCCACACAGTTATGGACACTTCCCTTTACTTAGCTGAATTTGAGCGTTGTATGCGATGAGTCCTTCGGTTTCTATGGCTTCCCGTTGCCTGTCGTTGGTCTGTTTCTCCGTGCTGTCCAGTGCTCGTTCCTCTTTTCGTTCTTTCCTCCGTCTCTTCCTCTCTGTCTCCGTTCGTTCTCCGTCACTCTGTCTCTGCTCTCCTTCCGGGTTCTCTCTCCCTACTGTCTTCCCATTGGGCCTTTTAAACCGGACTGGGACACATCCTATTGGTCTTCGTGATTGTGCAGGTGTGGTAGGCATTCCCCATCACGAGTTTGTCCGTGCGTCACCAACATTTAAAGGGGCCGTGCGCTCGCCCAGAACACATAAGATAAATAGTAAGGAGGAGTAAGGCACCCTGTGACATTTACAACTGCGTTGACCTTGGACCTCAGAAAACACAGTGGACCAACACCAGCAGATGACATGGCACCCTAAACCATTACTGACTGGAAACTTTACACTGGACCTCAAGCAACGTGGATTGTGTGTCTCTTCTCTCTTCCTCCAGACTCTAGGACCTTGATTTCCAAAGGAAATGCAAAATTTACTTTCATCAAAAAAAACATAACTTTGGACCACTCAGCAGAAGTCCAGTCCTTTTTGTCTTTAGTCCCAGGTGAGACGCTTCTGACAACGTCTGTGGTTCAAGGGTGGCTTGACACAAGGAATGCGACAGCTCAAACCCATGTCCTGCATACGTCTGTGCGTAGTTGTTCTTGAAGCACTGACTCCAGCTGCAGTCCACTCTTTCTGAATCTCCCTCCCTTTTTAAATGGGTTTTGTTTCACAATCCTCTCCAGGGTGCAGTTATCCCTATTGCTTGTATTCTTTTTTCTACCACATCTTTTCCTTCCCTTTGCCTCTCTTGTTGATGTGCTTGGACACAGAGCTCTGGACAGCCAGCCTCTTTTGCAATGACCTTTTGTGTCTTGCCCTCCTTGTGCAAAGTGTCAATGGTCGTCTTTTGGACAACTGTCAAGTCAGCAGTCTTCTCCATGATTGTGTAGCCTACAGAATTAGACTGAGAGACCATTTAAAGGCCTTTGCAGGTGTTTTGAGTTCATTAACTGATTAGAGTGTGGCACCAGGGGTCTTCAATATTGAACCTTTTCACAATATTCTAATTTTCTGAGATACTGAATTTGGTATTTTCCTTAGTTGTCAGTTGTAATTATCAAAAATAAAAGAAATAAACATTTCATAAAAGTTTCACTTTTTTAATGGATTCAGTGAAATAAATCAACCTTTTGATAAACACTGATATTGGCTTTACCGCAGGGCAATACATTCGGGCTTTTCTTCTGTTACTGTAGTTAGTTTTCAGATAGCATAAATGGACATATTAATCAAAAATCCGGCGGGATTTATGTGAGCTAATGAGCACACATCAATGTCTTTACTCGTAGTAGCTTGTAATTTCTGACTAGACATTTCGTCATCAGTTCTCAAAGCAGACTGGGAAAATTTATAAATGCTTCTGATGCTTATGGAGACTTAGCATCAAAGCAAACATGAAGAAAATATGATCAACAATGGCAAAAAATAACCAAGTCCCAGAGAGTGACGGAAAAGCTTCTGTACATGCTGTGAAGATTTGGAAGACACCATGCTATCGGCCCTACAAGGGGAAAGAAAGTATGCCAGTAGGTCTCTGATTTTGCTGATTGCCACATTAGTTAGTTATAGTAACCAACATGACACAAAATACCATTCCTTGCAAATGTATTATGACTAAAGTGGTTCATTTCACTGAAGCACTTCACACACTTGCCTCACCTGTATTTTATCCTGAAGCCAAATGGATTGAAACAAGATGGATCAAAATGGAATGCAGTGGCTCAGGTGGTAGAGCAGTCATCCTATTACCGGAAGGTTGATGGTTCAAATTCATACTGTTGTTGTGTCCTTGGAAGAATGATTGGTGATGGTCGGAGAGGGTGTAGATGCAAAATGGCTGCCACGTCTCTGTCTGTCTGCCCCAGGGCAGCTGTGGCTACAGAAGTAGCTTAGCACCACCAGTGTGTGACTGTGGAGTGAATGAATAATGTGAGTGCTTTGAGTCTCTAGAAAAAAAATGCAATATAAATCAAATGCATTATGATTTCTATATCTATGATAAATTTACATGTCAGTCATTTTTTTTTGCACTCAAATGTTCCATTTTATTTTTCCTTGGTCCTCTTCTTTTCTTTTTTCATGTCTACCTGTCACATTCACTTAGACTGAGGGGGGCTGTTTTGTGCCCTTCAGTCTGCTCGGGCAACTACTCCCTAGAAATAAAACCAAAACCACAGGCTTTTCCACTCCACCAAACAATTCTGCTTGCCACTCCAATGAGATCTGCCGCTACAATCTATCACATTTCAAAAGAGGAAGGCTAGCAGGCAGGAAGGAAAAAGCATAGGCCCTGGTGCTACGTGTTTATCTTGAGTAATTAATCTTGTACCGGCTAAATACAGCCTCCTTTTGAGTTTGATGGCACTGTCCGGCATTTAGGCTGAACTTTACAGGGGCCTGAGAATGAGAGCAGGCACAGTTTGCCTTTGTGAGGTGTAGAGATTCTCACACTGTACTTGACAAGGTGACAGTGCCGTAACACACTGTTAAAGCTGTTCTTTTAATTTCACAATACCACAATAAGACAATAGCAGAAAGAACTAACCCATTGGCAAAACAACTCTCCAACTAGGGGTGTAAAGGGGTATCAATTTTTACCAAGTAAATACTGACCAATTTCAACGACACAAATAGCAATTACATTTTAATTATATAATCATACGTTATTGTTTCCCTCTTCAGTCTGCTCTGCACTTAAGCAGCCAGCTCACTACTTCTCTCTGCCAGATTGTTCTACTGACTCCACGAGTGAACGTCCAGCCCTGCTTGTTCCTGCTACCTGGTTCTGCTACCTGTCCAGCCGAATCTCCAGCTCAGGACATACCTAACACGCTGCGTTACTGCAGTGTCGTATCTCACACTTGTCAATCGCTTTCTGTTAGTCAGTTTGACAATTTACACTGGCTGCGTCTGAAACAAGTCTCAGAAGTGTCTCGACGTGACGGCATGCTATCAGTAGGTTGGACTTCTTTTTTTCTTATTTCTATTAAATAAATTTCCGTATCGCTATCAAAATAAAAGCTCACTAAAACATAGCGATAATGTAAACCTCGTAGTTTTGGTAATTTGTGTCGTCTGATCCCTTAGCGAGCTCAATTGTATCTCAATTGAGCTAAAGGATTAAAATACAATATAGTGCAACAAACATAAAATGGGAGTAGATAATGTAACTTAGCCGTTTAAAAAAGCAAGAATATCACAAAAGTATGGATAAGGTCGGCAAAAGAGAGGGAGATCCACACACGCAGGAGGATAGAGACAAAACAATGTGTTTTATGATTTCAGATTATTTTCCACAATAACATCTTTGCTTATGCTAAAATAAAACTATATTGATAAATAATTTAAAGTTTATCTAATGTGCTTTCGTCTACTTTCATGGTATTTAAAAGTTTCCTTAAAAATGAATCAAAATAAAACACTTTCTACAAGTTATTAACTGTACTTAAATATCTAGTGTATAAATCCAGATTTAAGAGCTTGAAATACAGTTTAAATATGCCTTCAAACCTAGAAACACATAAATAAATGGAGATTTGTTTGAAATTAAGTTTATTTAAAAGAAGCTGAAGTTGTAGATAGACCAGGATGTGAAGTCAGGTGAAGCTGAGGAAGACGAGGATGGGCTGTGTCAGCTGTGCAGGAGCAGAGAGGACCGACAGAGCAGCAGACCAAGGACTGGACTGGATTAGACTGGACTAGACTGGACTGGACTGGACTAGACTGGACTGGACTGGTCAAAGAAGAAGAACGACGAAGTGACAAAATGTCCAACAACTAGGGGCCAAACTCTCAGGTAGGTAATGTAAAGAAACAATAGACTAAGTGTAGTTGTTATGCTACCTATTGCCATTATTCTAAAAACGATAAATGCACAGTATCAAGCATAATTTGCCCCTAGTTTGGCTCTGACAAACTTAATACAACCAGTGTTGGAAGGGACGGTGTTAGAGTATAACAGCGTTACTAACGGAGTTTATTTTTCAGTAACGGAGTAATCTAATTAATTACTTTTCCCATCGTTGCAACGTCGTTATTGTTACTGAGAATAAAAATGGTCGCGTTACTACAATTTGGTTGAATAAAGTGTGAGGTGTCATGCTTTGGATACACATCAGCTGCTGCTGGAGAGAGCAGGGGATAATGATGGTGCCCTGCTCACAGAGTCTCACTGCACGCTCTGACTCTCACTAAACACAAGACAGTGTCAGCGACAATGGCGACGAGCCGGGAAATTCAAAGGTGGCGTTCTCGAACTGGAAGTACCGGCTCTACTTCTCGTTAATTTAAATTAAGAATGTTTCTGTAACATGCTATGCCCAGGAAAATAGACTTTATCCACGTCTGCCTCAAGTAACTCAAATCTTATGAAGCACCTCACATCAACACATGCTAACACGACACTTGTTTGCTTCTCTTCCAAAAACACTGGTTTAGTTGTTAGATGAGGAGTATTTTAGAATAGATTAATGTATTATTCATTTTCTTTGAGAATGAACAACATGTTAATCTACAGAGAGAGTTGGATTGTGTTCTGTTTATTGTGCAATAATTTACAGATACAGAGATATGCACTTAATGGCCAGGTCTCCCTTTGTTTCTTTTTATCCAAGTTTACATTTGTGTATTTTAATTTTGCACTTGAATTTTATTTTCAATATTTCTTTTTATATGTTTTTATTCCTATGCATATCATATGGCAGACTGCAATCTATTGATCTATCAAATGTTCTAAAATACTGTATATAGTGTTTTTATTCTTCATCAGTTAATAGAAACATCTTTGATATTAAAGATGTTATAGAACATAATAGCGTTATAGAACATAAAAAAAATAACTTTACAGTTACTTTTCTGAGTAACTAATAGTCAAACCTTGGATTCAGGAGGAATAACGCGGTTTTTGCACTGACCGTGGAACACTGGACCAGCTCTATACCCGTCTAAACCAGTCCACATGTGCTTTGTGGATCTGTGTCCCTCGCGGTGCCCTGGGGTGGGTGCTCTGGCAGTATCGTGTTTTATGTTTTAATTTTTTAATTTTTTATTTTATTTATATAGCGCTTTTCCACCTAGTTGGCACTCACAGCGCTTTACCAGTGTTACAGTTGACACCACTGGAGGCAAGGTGGGTTAAGTGTCTTGCCCAAGGACACAACGACAGTATGAACTGTGGGTGAGAGCGGGATGTTATAATGTTTTGGGATGTTTCGAGCGGGGGAACGTCCCACCAGTCGGTCGAAGGACGGCCGCTCTACCACTGAGCTACTCCCGCCCAGGGTCAGTGTTCAGGGCCCTTTACTAAGGGCTGTCCGGTCCCTGTACGACCGGAGCAGGAGCTTGGTTTGCATTGCCGGCAGTAAGTCAGACCTGTTCCCAGTGCATGTTGGACTCCGGCAGGGCTGCCCTTTGTCACCGGTCCTGTTCATTATCTTTATGGACAGGATTTCTAGGCGCAGCCATTGGCCGGAGGGAGTCTGGTTTGGGGACCACAGGATCTCGTCTCTGCTTTTTGTAGATGATGTTGTCCTGTTGGCTCCATCAAGCCAGGATCTTCAGTGTGCACTGGGATGGTTTGCAGCCGAGTGTGAAGCGGCTGGGATGAGGATCAGCACCTCCAAGTCTGAGACCATGGTTCTCAGTCAGAAAAGGGTGGCTTGCCCCCTTCAGGTTGGTGGAGAGTTCCTGCCTCAAGTGGAGGAGTTCAAGTATCTTGGTGTCTTGTGCAGTGGAACAGGAATGTGCATGGACAATCAAGTCCCAAACAATCCATGAACCAATAATTGACACGTCTCAATTGCACTTCATTTTATTGACCACTAGATGTCCTACTTTAACACTGTGCCATTGAAGCCTTGAGTAATGAACCATATTTTGAATACTGTGTTGAAGCTTCAACAAAGCCTCGATTATCACTAGTGAGAAGCAGGGAAGAGTTGATAACCCGAGTCAATTTTTCCCGATTTTCAGAAAATATAAATGAAAACACAAGAACCTTTTTTTCACTTATAGTTAATGGTTGGGTAAAGTCAACCACTAATGACAGCTTAAAGTCTTTTGTGGTATTGTGGATGAGGCTCTTTATTCTCTCAGATGGTAAAGCTGACCATTCTTCTTGAAGCCTCCAGTTCCTGTAAATTCTTGCATGAACTGTGCGTTTGAGATGTCCCCAGAGTGTCTCAATGATACTGAGGTCAGGAGACTGAGATGGACCGTCCAGAACCTTCACTTTATGTTGCTGTAGCCAATGACAGGTCGACTTGGCCTTGTGCTTTGGATCATTATCATTTTGGAACATCCAAGTACGTCCCATGCTCAGCTTCGGGGCTGATGAGTGCAAATTTTCCTCCAGTATTTTCTGATAACATGCTACATTCATCTTTTTCTCTGCCTTTGTTGCTCACACATCTCCAAAACATCAGTGATCCACCTCCAGGTTTCACAGTAGGAATGGTGTACGTTTCATCATAGGCCTTATTGACTCTTTGAACTTTACTTTAAACTGTATGGTTAAGGTCCTCACATGTACCAATATCTGTTGTTTCAATATTAGCACAAGAATCACCATCTTTGTGAAGGAGTCGGCTCATTTGTTTGTTAGCTTTGTGTTAGTGCCGTCAGGCTAAGTTAATCAAGCGTCCTCCCCACTCCCACACCCCCTATCTATTCTGAATGTCTTTTTACATCCCTTTCCTGTTTTATACAGTTCAATTACCTTTTCTCGCACATCCTTGACAGTTCTTTTGCTTCCCTCATGACTCAGAATACAGAAACATTAGTGCAGCACTGGATGAAAGATGCAAGGGTCTGTCAGGAGCCCCAAAACTCACTGACCTTTTATACACACACACTTATTACAAGCAAACAGATCACAGGTGATCACAGGGTCTGGAAATGCTGGACGTTCTCTCGATAAGTCGGTAAACAATTTGGAACCACATGTACTTGTTTCACAATTTCTACTCTCACCAACAACATTCTCCCCACCTGCCTCGTTGTGTCGCTTAAAGGGTTAACATGTATACATAGCCATTTTATGAAACATTAGGTCTTGAATATTTACTTCAAAGTCATGGAAAAGTCCTGGAATTTTATTGGTTAAAATGTGTAGATTAAACCTCAGCCCTAGCGTCGCCAGTTGCCATGATCAAGCCTCACTGGAGGCAGCAGGGGCACCTGCTGAGTGTGGTACTTGTTATAGTGAATGAACAGTTGCCCTTTTGTTCATTTTCCATGAGAAGAAAAAAGAAAATATGGACAGGTCTGTTACAGAGTGAACCCCTCACTTACATGCAAACGCCCTTTCAGTTTTCTGCCACAGCAGGAGCCGGGACCAGTGTCTGAGAGGGATTTTGCGAGACAGACAGACAGAGATGTGTTGGATATGGTTGTGAATATGTGCTGTCTACTTTTAATGTTGTGTTTGAGCAATCAATTCAGGACAGTGCGCCGGACAGTGAACAGACACACCTGTAACACTGGCATTTTCAGAGTATTGCAAAAGTCTTTAATAAAAGACAAAATAGGACAATAAACACATTACGCTGGACTTTTAGGAGTTGAGTGAAAAGCGTCTAACTTTATTTGTGGTCGGGAGGAACAGAGTTGGATATTGCTCATCTTTTGTGGATTTAAACAGTGTAACATGTAATGTAAGCTTATAGTTACATTGTTGTTAGGAAGGTGCATAATGTTTAAAAGACATGTAACAACATACTTGTAACAACATGTGTAACAACATTTAAACACAATACAATGCAATATAGTACAATACAGTGCTAACCCCTGATGCCAGCTAGTGCAAAAGATAGACACATAAACCCAACCGCTAACAAAAAAGTTGTGCGACATCATACTTTTGTAAGCTTTATTAATGCATTATAAGCTTGAAAACTCTGAGAAGTGAGAACTCTTGCTCTGTCAAAACGCATCCTAAACTCTAAGTCTGCCACTGTACTAAACATTTTATTCTTACCGTGTAATAATTCACATGACAACTTTTACTTCTAATTGAGTCTTTTGTATTTTTCATTGAAAGCCCAGATAGAGATTAATGATGTTCTGTCCTTGCAGGTTGTTCCATGAGCGTGTGAAACGTACTTGTAAACAATTGTCTTGTAACCAAAAAGACATGGATTTTTCTTGACAAACATAGCGTGCAGCAGAGGGCAGAATGGCAGAGCAGACCAGAGTAGACTGGGGTGAGGCTCTGACTGCTTAATTCAGATCAGGGTGAATAATTATCTAATCATTATTGTACTCCAGAGAGCCCCCGCCGGACTGTGCTCAGGGAAATACAGTGCACTAATCCAGGGACGCTGCTTGCTTTGTCAGAGGTTAATATGATGTGTTTGGAGATGGAACCGACTGAAACCTCTAACATGGGCAAGCCATTCATACTCCTCAGAGTCACCAATTACTTCCAATCATTTAAGTAAGAGCAAAAGGACTGCATTGTGTTTTATCTATTTATTTTATCTCTTCTCTTTAGGAGGCTGTACTCCCACAAGCAGCTGACAGTAAACACAACACCCTCCACCTCCCATCACACTGAGTAGTTGCCTAGCAATGAAGTCTCTGATTTTATGGTGAGTGAGGCTTGAATGTTGGTTGGGAGGAAAGGAAAAATCCATCAGGATTAGATTTGGAGTAGTGTAACCAACATCCGCCACTGTTTGTGCTGATGTGGACCAGGCCTGCTCTATGGACATTGACAACACAAAGTGCATCGCAAACAATGCTGCATTTCTAAACTGGTGCCTAATCTCCAGCAATGAGCACACGGCTCATTGATCCGGCTCTGTGGGCCATCCTTCCCTCTGTGTTGTCTGACAGTGTAATATGAAATATTAAACAAAACCTAATCTCCAAGGGCAGCGGTGGCTTGTTGTTAATCAAATTTGGAAAGATTGAATTCAGAGCTTGAGTGAGAAGAAAAGGAAGGCTCTGCTGCCTGCTATTTCATCACCAACATTTAACTTCCCACAGCATCTCAGAGGATGGTAAAAAATGCATGGGACTGTTGTTAACAGTGTGATCCTTCAGTGCTGTCTGTGGCTGTGTGCGGAGAGTGTCTGTGAACTCATCAGTGCTGCCCACATCTGCCGACCCTGCACTGTACACACATCTGTCCTAGGGATGACTTAAAGATGGAACAAATGTCTGCTCTTTCTCAAGGAACTCTGGGAAAACCTCACTCTTCAAACCAAGCTTTTGTAACAGAAAACAAAAGGTCTTGGTTCAAAATACACAAAATTTGCAATTCAGCTCCTATAAAAAGGTTCAGTGGTAGAGTGGTTGTCCCTCAACTGGAAGGTTGATGGTCGTTGTGTCCTTGGGCCGCTTAACCCCTCTTGCCTCCAGTGGTGTTCCAGCTGTAACACTGGTGAATGGAACCTTAATGTAAGTCGTGTTGGATTAAAGCATCAGAAAAAAAAATAAATGCATTTACACAATAATGATTGTGCGCCATCTTTACTGCTGTCCCAGAGCAAGTGGACTTAATATGGAAGGAGAGGCTGAAAAAAACAAAAACACGCTACTACTTGAAAATGCCAAGTCTGTGTAGCTCTTTGCCTCACATACAGACAGAAACTGTTTCTTTGAGTGGCATCAACAACAATAAAACAACTGAATGAATAATATTAATTTCTATTTATTTATTCATTCATAGATTTTTTTAATTTTTTATCTCATTATCCTAAAGAGCCCAAACAACAGTTCTGTGATGTATGTCGTTGTTTATTTCAGTTTGCTGTGTTCTTTCAATAAATGTTTGTGAACTTTATTTTCTATTTGTTTTCTCCATTCTATTTCTAACCACGTAGCTTGCACTACATTAATTTCACTGTTACACTATTACAGCATAACTATTCTGAAAGACCAGGTTGTCCTGAAAAAAAAGCAGCAGCAGTGATGTACAGTTGTGCTCAGAAGTTTACCCTGGTAGAATTTGTAATGTTTTTGGCCATTTTTCAGAAAATATGAATAATAACACAAAAAATAGTTTTTTTTTATTCATAGTTAGTGGTTGGGTGAAGCCATTTATTGTCAAACAACTGTGTTTACTCTTTTTAAATCATAATGACAACAGAAACTTGGCCTGATAACATGTACACAATTTGACACAAACACGTTTGAATGGCTACTAAAGGTAACCATCCTCACCTGTGATCTGTTTGCTTGTAATCAATGTGTGTGGTTGAAAGGTCAGCTCCTGACAGACCCGTGCATCTTTCATCCAGTGCTGCACTGACGGTTCTGTTATTCTGAGTCATGAGAAAAGCAAAAGAATTGTCAAAGGATGTGCGAGAAAAGGTAATTGAACTGTATAAAACAGGAAAGGGATGTAAAAAGACATCCAAGGAATTGAGAATGTTAATCAGCAGTGTTCAAACTGAGTAATTCTGTTGAAACCAAACCATGGTCAGGTAGAGCAACAAAAAATTTAGCCACAACTGCCAGGACAATTGTTTGAGATGTAAAGAAAAACTCACAATGAAAAAAAGTGGTGTGGCTGTTTCAAGATGCACAATAAGAAGGCACTTGAAGAAAAATGGAATGCATGGTTGAGTCGCCAGAAGAAAGCCATTACTACACAAATGCCACAAAGCATCCCACTTACCAATACAACAGCACAGAGACAAGCGTCTAAACTTCTGGAACAAAGTCATTTGGAGTGATAAACATAAAGTGAAGGTTCTGGACTGGCCTCAGTCCCCTGACCTCAATATGATTGGGGAGATCTTGTGTGATATTTTCAATAATGTGTTTCATTTCTGTGTACTTCTTTAGCTATTCACTTAAACATGTGTTCACATAATATGTCTAATGGTTTATGCTTTTGTATGTTTTATAATCAAGCATGGGAGGTTATATTAATACATCAAGAAACATATTACTAGGAAAGAGAAAACATAATGTGTAGAGTGTATGGTTTTAAAACATGATTAGTTTAATGTAAATACACACATACAGGAAAGATCTGGTCAAGATAAGGACATAGGTGCCTGGTACAAAGAGACACTCTGAGACTAGGGCAATGGTCAAAGGGCTGGTCAGGGCTCCACTAGAATTCTTGTGTCCCCTTTGTGGAGCAATCGTAAATCTGTGACATGTCATGCAAGAAATGTATAAAAACCTGTGTGCTTTGTGCAGACCTTCAGTAGAGCTGGGGATAGTTGACTTGGGTCATTTGTTATCGTTGCAATAAACACTCTATGGCATTAAACTTGTTGCCTGCTCATGAGTTTCTTGCTTATGGTGTTCTGATGGCTGAGGTTTCAGTGTCAGACGAGACAATCGCAAACGTGCAGTTCATGCAAGACAGCCCAAGAATTTACTGAAAAATGGCAGATGTTCTGCGGCATTGTTTTTTACTCTAGCCTCTCACTTCAGAACCCGCTGTAGCAACCAGTCGCTGGAGTTTTTAGGCTTTGGGTTAGACCATTGACTGTAGAAGGGGTACACATAGCAAGCCCGCTTCAGTGTTGGAAGTCTATAAGGAAATAGTTGTTGGCTCCATCCAGCCTGACCTCTATTGACATCCATTAAAAAATTGGCACCAATTACGATGTGAATATTTTTGTCACAGTCTAACTATGCTGTCTTTGTTTGAACACATTCTTATTATTCCTGTAATCGTTATATTGATATTTGTCACATAACTCAAGATATTAAGATTAATAACTGACCTATCAGCTGCCTCCATTCTGCTATGTCGGCTCATCGTCCAACTGCACTAAATGAAGGTGAGTACATTTTGCATGTGTTAAAATACTGTTCAGAATATATACAGTTGGCCTGAACTGCTCCACCATTTTAACGATAGTTTAATATGATACACTGGACCAAACTTGGTTAATAATATGAAGATACAATCATATCTAACCTTTAATTAGGAAGGCATAATGCTCTTATACTGTTTGGTATTTTCCGTCCTGTCTCCAATTTACCTTTTCTATCTAAAGTCCTCAAAAACGTTGTGTTAAAACAACTTACTCTATATCTATCGGAAAATGACCTCCTCGAGCCGTTTCAGTCTGCATTTAGGGCCTCTTATTCCACTGAAACAGCTTTAGTTAAAGTGACTAACGATCTCCTCCTTCAGATTGACGAGGACTCATCGGCTCTACTGTTATTGCTAGATCTCAGCGCTGCATTTGATACGATTGATCATGCAGTGCTAATCAACAGACTAAAAGATGTGTTTGGCATCTCTGGCTCTGCTCTTGCTTGGTTAGAATCCTATCTGTGTGATAGGTCTCATTTTGTCTCCTTTAATAAATCCTTCTCCTCCACGGCACCAGTGAAATTCGGTGTGCCACAAGGGTCTGTGCTTGGTCCCATACTTTTTTCACTATATGTTACACCATTGGGACAAATCATCAGAAGTTATGGAGTAAACTTCCACTGTTATGCCGATGATACAAAGCTGTATCTACCAATAAAAGTGAATAATACTACTGACATCAAGCGTCTAGAGGCCTGCCTCGTTTCAATTAAAACATGGATGTCTCAAAACTTCCTCCATTTGAACTCGGATAAAACAGAGCTCTTGTTAATTGGTCCTGCCAGTCATCGGCACAAGTTCAACAATCTTACTGTCTCGATCAACAACTGTGTGTTGGAGCACGGCAACACTGTGAGGAACCTTGGTGTCATTTTTGACTCCACACTATCACTGCAGCAGCACATTAGTGAGATCACTAAACTGGGCTTTTTTCACTTGAGGAATATCTCAAAAATTCGCTCCTGCCTCTCTTTAGCTGATGCTGAAATTCTCATTCATGCATTTGTCACATCCAGGCTGGACTACTGCAATGCGTTATTCTCTGGACTGCCGAGGAAAAGTACTCACAGACTACAAATGGTCCAAAATACAGCCGCCAGACTTTTAACAAAGACCAGGAAGTTTGATCACATTACTCCGGTCCTGGCTTCATTACATTGGCTTCCTATTCATGTTAGAGCTGATTTCAAAGTTCTCCTGTTAACATATAAAATCCTTTGTGGACGTGCGCCCTCTTACCTATCTGACCTCATCACCCAGTATACTCCAGCTCGTACCCTTCGCTCTCAGGACGCTGGCCTCCTTCAACTTCCTCGAGTAAAGAAGAAGTCTGCTGGCTACAGAGCCTTTTCTTATAGAGCCCCATTTTTATGGAATGGGCTCCCGGCGGAAGTGCGGCGAGCTGACTCTGTTGAGGTTTTCAAAAACAAACTCAAAACATACTTATTTCACCAAACGTATGGAGACTGATTGATCATAGGTACACGTTTACACTGGTTGTAGCTGTAGGTACACGTTTACACTGGTTGTAGCTGTAGGTACACGTTTACACTGGTTGTAGCTGTAGGTACACGTTTACACTGGTTGTAGCTGTAGATACACACTAAACCGCTCATATTATTATCACATCTACCTATTACAGTTTTTTTTTCGTTTCTAAAAACAGTCCTTAAACACACAGTAACATACAGTGAACTGGTAAATAAAAGACCAAGAGAAATGTTGTAATATGTTCTGTGATTAACAGTAAATCTCATGAACAGAGGTGACCGGTCCCAACAGCAAGACTTGTTTTTAACATAAGTTTTTACTTTGTTCTTTGTCTTTGCAGAGCCTCTCTACAGTTACCTGTCTGCTGCTGCTTCTGACGGTCCTCCCCAGTCCAGTCCAGTCTAGTCCTGTACTGTCCAGTCTAGTCCAGTCCAGTTATCGGTCTGCTGCTCTGTCGGTCTTCTCTGTAGAGAACCGCCTAAAAACCTTAGCTTTTCTGATTTCTTCTGACTACCTTATTTCTTAGTGTTATGCAATGATGCCTGATGTGCTTTGTTTTGATAAATGATTTAAGAACATGCTCTTTCATTCATTTTAGAATAGACTGTTTTTCCTACTCCTATATTAAATATTTTGGGTAAAATTTGTAATAATGTCTTCTATTTTACTTTAAAATCTTGATTGAGGTTAATTCCTGAGAGAAGCTCAGTCCAATGTATTTGCTGGATTGAAGTTTGGAAATCATTTTGTTTATTTCTGGATATTCTGTGAGATTCTGTGGCAGCCAATGGTTTAAATCGCTTACCAGTCAGCTTTCTGGACACCATAATCAAATTGTGATCACATTCCTGTTATTCCTGCATATTAAATTACTTTAAAATCTGCCTAATGTGTTATTTCTCCACAGCAAATAAAAATGAATAATTAAAAAGGAAAGATATGTAGCTTTATCTTAAAAAAGACTTTTTTTTTTACATGTAACCCATACACATCTTCAGACGTCAGCCCCCTGTCCCCAGCCGCCTTGGATGAAACAAAAATGTTGCAGCAGCAAAAAAAAAAAAAAAACTCTCCCTGCGGTAACAGAATCACTTCAGAAGATGACATGAAAGCTGTTAAAATGCATGACCATCTCAAGCGCCATGTGACACTTGGAGTGGGGATAAGAACTGCGCACGCATGATTTGGCTGTGCTGAAAAGACACTCTTATAGACTTGTCATAATAGAGCTGAAAACACACCATGGCTCTGAAGTCTCCGGGTTTTAAACTCCCTTTTCTTTTGCTGTCACTTGGTTG